>JAMXBB010000009.1:36973786-37147495 GCA_024138015.1 Lumnitzera littorea
TTTAAGATTAGAATATTTTAGTACATAAGTATATTATATGTATAAATATACGTATATGAATAGTATCGTATATGTAGAAATATAAGTATATTTAAATAGTACACATATAATATACTATAATATTAATTTAATAAATATGAAAGTATATATATATATGTACAGTAACTTTAGGAAAAATTATAATAAATAATTAATTTAGAAAATTTAGTAAAATATAATAATAAATATTAATATATGTATATACCATAAAATACAAAAAGAAATTAAGAGAATGTAGGAAAAATGTAAAGGTGATACGTGGCACTCCCATATGCTTCCATGTCACTACCTCGCATAAATTAATTAATTTTCATAATTAATAATAATAATAATAAAATAATTAATTAATTAGAAAAGTAATAAAGTAAAAAATTTGAATTAATAAATCTTCAATCCCAAAAATAAGAAACAATAGGTAATTATAGTAAAATAGACCTAAAATAAGAAAATTACAAAATTATATGACTCAAATAATTATTAAATTATAATTATACTAAGAAGTGCTTAAAATGATATTTTACAATTATTTAAGTTAGAATGATGAAATTCATGATATTTTTATATTACAATTAAAATTGCAAGTTACAGTGTTTGAAACGGATTCTATTATGAGAAAGAATGTTTGAAAACGATTAAAATAGACTATAAGTTCATAAAAATCCAAACTAAATCGAAAAAGTTATATGCAATTATTTAAAAGCTCGAATCAGCAATTTTACACAAACAAATAACTAATTTAAGTAAACAGTACAAAATATAATATTAGTTTAGTTATTTAATTCCCATACTTACTACTTTTTATACTCCCTTAATATCGGATGATCACAATATTAACACTGACTTACCAGTTGATTATTATAACCCTTGACTTTGAGGATAGTTGAGTGAGTATTCCTAATGATTCCGTACTTGCTTGTGTATGTAGATAGTGAATATTAATTGTCATTAATAATTGAATGTTATGTGGGATTTGGTTATGCTTGTGTATGGAATTGCTTGATAATAGTGAATTTACTTTAAAGTATGATAATGCAATATTTGTTGCATAGTAAATTTAATAGGAATTAATTTGTTTGTGATTTTGTTGATCACTTAATAAAGAACTTAATATTATTAGAATGGAATTAACTAAATGGAAACACACATAATTATGTATTGCATAACTAATTTCGGGCATCACATCATGTGAAGGTAGTGATAGGCTATACATGGGTTGATTATTTATGATTATATTGTTTTATACAGTGCACATGTATGATATGGCTTTACTTTGGCTCACGAGAACACTAAGTGTTAAAGGCGTTAACTACCTAGCTAAGGGTCAAGTCTAAAAGTCTCTGTGTAGGGGTGAGTGAAGGTTGCGTAAACCTACTTACAATCACACGTAGAACTGAGTTTTGACTACAACTAAAAGTGGATATACCATTATGTTTTTTAATACGAAACACGAAGCTTCGTTGTTATGTAAGTTCTAGTATGATACTCGAATCTAATTGGTGTTGATGTATCTCCAACCCTGACTTTGGAGGGCGTTAAATCTATGTTGCATGCAGTATCTAGTCACCTGTATGTATTTGTATGGCATACTGATTGTTTATGCATTCATTTGATTGAATTAAATTGTTCTATAAAGGGAAATATCTCACAAAGCTAGTTAGCTTACACTTTCGTAGTTTGCTTTTGCAAGGCAATTTATTTGTAGAGTTGGGCCGTAGGATGTCCAAGGTTAGTGAACCATCTGTGGGTTGATGTGAGTGTGAGAGTAATGATAAGAGTATACTTATGTTACTATAAATAGATCCTGAATCTTATTATGAAATATTAAGTATTACCAGTTGGTAATCTAATGTATTACTGACTTATTATCTGTAAATATCTATATACGTGTTATTTATATTTCAATAGTTTGTTATTATAATTATGCAATGATATCACTTGCATCTACCTAACTTTAGGTTGTTAGTTGTAGTAGTAGCTTTGTATATTGCATAAAGGGTTGTCAATTGAAAAGGGAAATCAATCTAAGGCTATTATATGATATATAGCACCTGCCACAACTAACTTACTTGGGTCGTGACACTACCAATATCAAAAGGGTAACAAGGAGCTACCTAGGAATAGAACCCTCGACTTTGTTTTGCAAAATTAGACTATACACTGTAGTTCACCAAATCAAAAAGGTAACAATGCCAAATTAAACCATACATTGTATTCTACCAAATCTAACTATCAAAATAGTCATAATGTTTGAGCAATGCAAATCTTTATGCCTCTAAAAACTGGGTTCATAAAGCCATGTTTTTTCTATGATTACTTAACTTATAGATCCTTTTTGTGCCATGCCATGATATGCAATAACAACTTGAGTAAATCACTCAGTACAACCAGTCTTTCAGTTTTATTCAACCTACTGATTTGATTCAAGTTTTAGAACTCTCCCTATTAGAATTGTAGTATCTCACTTTGGGTTCATTTAGGTGAACACTCAAAAGATTGAGTTAGCAATTACTTAACTTCTTACTTAGCACAATCATTCAAAAGTACAAATCATCACTCAACATAGCAACATAATAGTTTAACCAAGATATAGTCACTGTCATTCAAAATTACCACATCAACATCTATCATAGTAGCATATCATTTCACCCAAGATATATCCATATTCAATCAACACAACATCAAACAACATATAGTTTTATGAATAACAATATATCTACTCCAAATATGGGTTAGATTCACTTACCTTGGCTTAGTAATAGTATAAAATCCTAAACTTCACCACATGATTCTTCCTTACTTATCATACCTATGAAAATATAAACACAGCTTCCAAGTTAAGTACCGATTGAATCTAAATTCTCATAAACTTTCCCTACCGTGCCTTTAAACTTCATTTGATCGTATCTTACTCATTTCTTATCTAATTTTAGTAAACTTTATATCTTCACGATAATTATTTTGAGTACTATTGATATATCTTAAGAATAAAAACTAATCAATATTGTATAAAAAACCAAAAATACCCTTTGGTATTATCGATTCGATTATGTGTTATCATAATTCCATAATTAACCCGAATAAACTTTAGTTCTAAACTGAAAACCCTAAAAATTATACTTTCTAAACTTGTTTAGCAACCTTTAATATACCCCCAAAGTGTTCACTTGACATTGATTTAATAAATATTTTAATAGTACTAATTACTATATTATATATTCAAGTAATATATAGGCTTATAATAGGGAAATACAAAATAAATAGTATACAAGCCCAATTAATTTCACGAAAAATCCTAGACTCAGAAAAATACGTAGTTTAATTATTGACCATAAATTACACTAAACTAGCTTATATCTATTTTTATGAAAATAACGATTTTAACTCGAAATTACAAAAAAATTAGGGAAAATAAACAAATTTATGTGTGAGATAAAAAATAAGTATTCCAAATATCATTATAAACTTCTAGAAATCAAAACTCACATACTAATTTTATCAAAAACGAATTAATCTGATAAAATAGTAAAATTGTTAGTTTTATCTAAAATAATTATAATAAATAGTAAACATAGAGATTTTCAAAAATTCTTGTTATTGGAATTTAATAAATTATATAAGTGTATCATACAAAAGTTTTCAAGTCGAAGTAATATTATTTAATATTTTGAAATTTTTATTTAAAATTCGTCTAAATAGAGCATATTCTTAAGAAAGTACTATAAATCAATGTTATTTTAAGAAAATAAAATTACTACATGAAAGTGCATATAAAATAACCTAGAGAAATCAAATTTCATAATTTTCTAAGCTAAGTTGATATTTTTAGTAAATTAATGAAAATCAAGTATTAAAATTTGGCTCACCGGCGTATGATGCTTTGGCTACTCTTTAACCACCAACCTATGTCGGTCCACTTTCTCTTTCTAACACAAGCTTAAGTCCCAAGTGGCTCTTTGTTAGGTTGCTAGCCTTAAGAATCGTAATTCACCATATTTTCTTTTATTTTTCTAATTTTTTTTAATTTTTCTAAATTATGTTCTTTTATTTTTAGAGTGCTAAAATATTGTAAATAAGGGTTTAGGTCCTATTTATAGTTTTTCAATTTTTTTTTATTTAATAAAAATTGGATATGTACATGCCAGTGTCAATTTTCGAATTCCACAAATACCATGTGTCATTTTTTAGTTAATTAGGTGTTGACTCATCATTTCTAATTAATCTCATGTTGCTACATCATTTAATGACTCATCCATTCATTTTTTAATTAATTTTCCATTATTTTATATTATTTTACCATATTTTAATAGTTTATTATTAGTATATGTATATATTTAATACATATAATACATATCACATGTAAATACATGCATTTATGTATAATTCAACTTTATTTATTATTTTTCTAATATCTTGTTATATTTAAAAGCTCGAATTTCACATTTTTGATATCTATTAGCTTTATCAATAAATTGACATTTTTTTAAAATTAATATTTTTATATAGCTTATGTTGAGAAATTGACTTTACTTAAATTACTTCGTCTAACGTTTTTAATATTACTGTGAAGTTTGAAATAAAACGGATAACATAACTCAGCATCTTAAATTTAGAGGTTCGAATCCTAGGGTTATTGTATGTAGTTGAAATCTTAAGGTATTATACTACTTATGTGAAGATAACAGAGATGGCCAAAAGCTTAGAGTAGGGTATGAAAAGAAATGAGGAGCTATTGGCCTAAAGAGAGAAGAAGGCCTTAGGTAAGTGACCTATGCTAAGTTATGGACCACTAAAAAGGTTCAAGAGATTAGCCTAAGGCATTATGATTAAAGTAGGCGATAGACTACAATTTTTACCACCCATGCCAATTATGTGGTTAGCTCCAGCATCGGTTCGTTTACCTATGCCAATGTCGATTAGATGTACCCACTACTTCGAACCACATGACATCTCAAAATGTAAATGAACTTCCAATGTATGCTTCTCGTGTAGTAAAACTAGGCATGTCAGTAAAGATTGTAAGGAACCAACTCTGATGCACTAAGGCTTTTGTTTCAAATGTCATAAAAAAGGTCACTAGTCAACAGAATGCAGAGACACAAGGAAACATCCAGTTCAGACAACTCAAGCTACTACCACTCAAAACGCCACTCGTACTACTTGACCATAGCTAGGACCTTACCAGAGAGCTTTGGCATGAGTTTTTGCACTCCAACATTAGAGTTAGAGTCAGAAGACTACCGATGTGGACACTTTGGAAGGTACACTTACTGTTCTTAACCAAAGTGTTCATGTTTTTTTCTTTTTTATACTAGAGCTTCATGTTCTTGCGTTACTAAATCTTTTACAAATGTTGTGAATTATATGCTATATCCTTAGATACTCCTTTGATTGTTAATACACCTTTAGGGAGTGAAACCATCTTGAGTAGAATATGTCATGATGTTGAGATTTTATAGAAGGGAGATTTTTACTAATGGACATGTTAATATTAGACATGTTAGATTTTAACATAATTCTAGGTATAAACTAGCTGATTAGGCACCATACAACCATTGATTATTACAACATGGTGATTAACGATGAATTGCGGGGGAAGCTTACCTTAGCAGCTTTAAGTACAAAGACTAGTGAAGTGTTGAAGTTGGAGCAAGTACCAGTAGTACAATAATTCCTAGACATCTTTTGAGATGATCCACCCAGGTTACCCCCAAACAAAGAAGTAGAATTCAAAATAGATCTAGTACCAGATACTAAGCCTATTTCAAATGGGCATATAGGATGACACCTATTGAGCTTATAGAATTAAAGAAGCAATTACAAGATTTGCAAGATAAGGGTTTCATAAGATCGAGTTCGTCTTCATGGGGAGCCCTAGTGCTTTTTATGAAGAAGAAAAACGGGAACATAAGAATATGTATAGATTACAAAGACTTGAATCAGGTGACAGCTAAAAATAAGTATCCACTTCCCTTAATCGATGTTCTATTTGACCAGCTACAAGGGGCACAAGTATTTTTTAAAATAAATTTGAGTTCAAGCTACTATCAATTGAAAGTGAAAGTAGAAGATGTGGGGAAAATAGCTTTTTGAACTACATACAGACTACACGAATTTTTGGTTATGCCGTTCGACCTCCCTAATAATCCTACAACATTTATGGATCTCATGAACTGGGTGCTCTGCGAGTATCTAGATAGGTTTATAGTGGTTTTCATTTACAAAATACTCATTTACTATAAAGTAGAGAAGAGCATGAATAGCATTTGAGGATTGTGTTGAGTAAATTGATAGCTGAAAGATTGTACGCTAATTTAGCAAGTGTGAATTTTGATTGGATCAAGTATCTTTCTTAGGTTACATTGTGAAGAGTGAAGGTATATTAGTGGATCCGGAGAAAATAAAAGCTATGATGGAATGGCTGAAATTGAAAATGGTAACTGAGATCAGAAGCTTTGTAGAGTTAGCAAGTTGTTACAAAAAGTTTGTGTAAGGATTCTCCAAACTAGTAACCCCTTTGACTCGGTTGACTTAAAAGGGGTGAAATTTGACTCAAATGACAAGTGTGAGTAGAGCTTTTAGTAGTTGAAGGAAAGACTTGTGAGCGCCTTAGTGCTATCCTTATCTCGCAGTAGAGAGGAGTTTATGATTTATAGTGATGCCTCAATTTAGGGATTAAGGTATGTGCTGATGTAGAATATCAAGGTAATAGCATATGCTTCGTGTCAACTCAAGCCTTATAAGAAGAACTACCTAATCCACAACCTAGAATTAGCAGCAGTAATCCATGCTTTGAAACTGTAGAGGCACTATTTAGTAAGGGAAATGTGTAAAGTGTATACTAACCACAAGAGCCTAAAATACATTTTTACTCAACAAAATCTAAATATGAGATAGAGAAGGTGGCTAAAGCTAATAAAGGATTACAACTTGGACATACAGTCCCACCTAGGGAAAGCTAATGTAATGGCTGACGCTTCAAAGCAACATATGAATCTAGCCAGTCTAATGATAATATAGAAGCCATCACTAGAAGACATGAGAAGACTAGATTTGGAGATTTTGACCAATGAAGTAGGTGTTAGGTTAGTGAATATTCATGTTTAGCCTACGATAGTAGATAGGATTAAGATAGCTCAATCTAAAGATGAGGGTATGCAGGAGATAAAAAGGAAGATGAAAGTAGGAAAGGTAGTAGAATTTATAGTAGATGCCGATGGTGTATTGAGGCATAAGGGTCATTTATGTGTACTAGTAGGGTTAGAGTTGAGGAGTGAACTGTTAAAAGAAGCACACTACTTGGGATATACAATACCCCCAGGTAACACGAAGATGTACCGAGACCTAAAAGTATACTACTGGTGGAATAATATGAAGAGGGAGATTACTGAATATGTATCGAGGTACTAAACTTATCAACATATAAGAATTGAGCATCAGAGGTAGGTAAGTGAATTGCAGCTATTACCAATCTTAGAGTAGAAGTAAGAACAAGTCACCATGGATTTTGTAACAACTCTACCAAAGACTCTGAGTAAACATGATGCAGTTTAAGTGATCATGGACTGACTAATAAAGTCAGCTCATTTCATCCCCATTAACATTAGTTACTTGTTGGAAAAGTTAGCTAAGTTGTATATTAAAGCAGTAGTGAGATTACATGGTATACCGATAAAGATTACATTAGACAAGGAAACTTTTTTCATAGGCAAGTTTTAGAAGAGTTTACACAGGGCTTTAAGTATAAAGCTTCAGTTTAATACTACCTTTCACGTTTAAACTGATAGGCAATCTGAAAGAACAACACAAATTCTTGAAGATTTATTACAAGCTTATATACTTGATTTTGGTGACCACTGGGATAAGCACTTGCCCTTAGTTGAGTTCACCTATAACAACAATTATTAAGTGACTATTCAAATGGCCCCTTATAAGGCCCTATATGGCAAGAAGTGCAGATTGCCCATTCATTAAGACGATGTAAGAGAAAGGCAAGTTCGAGATCTAAAGTTAGTACATGAGTTGTACACACCCCATATTTTCCCTTTTAATTTTTAGAGTGTTTTTTTTTTTTTTTTAAGAATAGGAAAAAAGGGTTCTAATTTAGAAAAGTACAAAAAAAAATAGAAAATTTAGAAAAATACAAAAGAAGAAGAAGAAGAAGAAGTAGATAATGAAAAAAAAAAGGGGAAGAGAAGCTTTGCTATTTTATTTTTATTTTTAGGCATGTTTCGGTCAAAATAAAAAGAAAAAAAAATACAATAATAATAAAATAAATAAATAATAAAAAAATAAAAATAAAAATAAATAAAATAGTAAATAAATGTGTTTTATAACTTAGGAAATTCATTTTTCAACAAAAAATAATAAAATACATCCATTTTTAAAATTAGAACATTTTAGAATTTTCAAAAATGAAAAACCCCAATTTAGGACCCTTTTTTAGAAATTTTCAAAGTAAAATAAAATGCCTAAAAAATATAAACTGAGCTACTTTTCAAAATTAAAATAAACCAACAGACTTTTTTTTTTTTTTGGGAAATAAATTACGAATATCTAATCTTAAATAGCGGATATATAGGCACTCATAGAAGACTACAAGGTGACTTAAAATATGTAAAAAGTTTATTTTCCACAAGTAGATGTAATTTTAATTATTTATTTATAAAACAAGTATTATTGTTAGAAAGATATTTTTGAAAGGTAAAATTAAATTTGGAAGATTGAAAGTAATACCCATTAAGGATTTAATAGGCTAGCCCCCTAGATTCAAATTTCTGATTTTTAGAAAAACCGTTTAAAAAATTGGTTTTTCCAATAAACCAATAACTAAGTTAAAATCAATCCACCCAATCAATTTAATCTAACCCATTTTTTTCCCAACTTCGGTTAAGTAGTGACTTCGAATACTTTTCAAAATAAATAAAAAAAAAACAAGTTTTTATTAACTATTAGTCAAGGATTAGTATTATGGGTTAGAGTTTAATACTAATCAAGTTAAAAATAATAATAAAAAATCACGAAAAATTCAGGCTCAACATTAGGTACTAAACAAAGTGAGACTGATCAGGCAGAGAATGCAAATTGCATAAAGTTGTTAGAAAAGCTATGCCGACAAGTAGAGATGCTCGTTTGTAAGCTTTATAACTAGAAGTTCAAATTCAACTCGTAAAATTTATGGTAATTGGATAAAGTTTATAATCGAGCCTAAATTATACTACGAAACTAAGAATATTAGTAAAAGTAACCTCATAGGTTTAAATTTAGGAAAATAAGTAATAAAATACTTAAATATCATAATATTAAATTATAATCATATTACCTGTTATTTATTGGAAATGTGTAAAAAGAGTTTCAATAACTAACGAATTGATAAAAATAAATTATATGCATACTAAGTACTCCATGTGTATTTATGTATAGGTAAAAATACTCGAAATATACTAAATTAATGATAAATAATTAAATAAAATTATAAAAAAAAATCAAAGAAAAATCATAAAAAGTAAGGAATTGTCTAGATTCAAGTTGTGACATGTCAGGTCTAGGAAGAAAAAATTTAACCAATTAAATTAAGGCAAATAGAAAGTAAAATGAAAGAAGATAAAGTTAATTGTCAATCAAAAATTGAAAGAAAAAAATTAAGGTAGCTCTATAAATACCCCAAACTCCAATTGGTACTTATTTGGTCAGTAAGAAGTCAAAGAAAATTAGAGAGAAAGTGGAAAGAGAGAGTTATGGTTTTTTTTTTTTAAAAAAAATAACAAATTTAACGTGTGATTAAGACTTAGAGAGGAAACCTATTACTAATGACCACCATCACCATACCCTACCCCCTCCATCCATTGTTGTTGACACACTTAGGGCCACCACTGGTGGTCGAAAGTCGATTGTACAAGTGAGTCCAATTTTAACTCGAATCTTGTTTAATTCATTTAAATTATTAAATTTGTTTATAAAATTATGAAATTTGGTATTTTGAAGTTTTTATGGATGTAGATTTAGGGAAAAATATTGGTTTGATGAAATTATGTTTGAAAATACAAAATTCTTAAGAAATCCCATAAATCCGGGTTTATTTCAATTTAAAAATAAATAGCCTTAATAGTATAGTTTTGAGCTCAATTTTTTTTTTTTTTTGTATAGGCTATTTAGAAGATGTAGAATAGTATTATGAAGAGATTTTTTAGAAATGAATTTTAAAAAATTTTAGATAATTTTTAGGCCTTAAAATAATGTATAAAATGGGTCATTTTGCTCTAATTTAGTAATTAAATGAATAATTACTGATTTAGTATATAATTAAGTGTTTTAAGATGTTAATATCTAATGTAATATGATAATTGTAGTATTTATAGTGTTAGATGTGATTATTATGTATAATATGTAGTGAATATGTGTAAATTGATAAAATGTGAAATTGGATTTATAATAAATATAAAATATGAGGACATAATAAATAATATAATAATAATAATAATACACAATAAATTTGATATGAAACTTAGATTTTGGTAATTATATGAAAAACATAAATTTTTCTAACTTCCAAGTTAGTAAAAGTATGTGATTATCGTTTTTGGTTATTTAAGTACAATTTAGATAAATAGAAGTTTTGAGGATAAAACATTTCCAAAAGGGGGTCGAAATATAAGAACTACAATTAGAAGTTCATATTTGGTATATAAAATTTAAGGTAATCGAAGAAAGTGTCCAATCGAGGCTAAATTATACAATAATGTTAGGAGTATTAGTAAAAGTGACTCCATAAGTTTGAATTTAAGAAAATAAGTAATAAAATAATTAAATATCATAATATTAAATCATATGCTTATCACTCGTTATTTGTCAGAAATGCATAAAACAAGTTTTGATAACTAACAAGTTGATAGAAATAAATTATATATACATTAAAAATCATAAAATAACATAAATAATATTTAGGAGTATTTACTTATACTTCATGTATATTTACGTGTAAGTAAAAATACCTAAAATTACTTAAAATACCTCAAATATGCTAAAATAATGCCAAATAATTAAAGAAAATTACAAAAACATCAAAGAAAAATTAGAAAAAGCAAGAAATTATCTAGATTCAAGTGGTTACATGTTGGGATTAGGAAGAAAAAAATTAACCAATTAAATTAAGGCAAATAGAAAGTGAAATGGAAGAAGATGAGGCTAATTATTAATCAAAAATTAAAAGAAAAAAAATATCAAGGCAGCTCTATAAATACCCCAAACTCCATTTGGAACTCATTTGGTCAATTAGGAGTCAAATAAAATTAGAGAGAAATAAAAAAGAGAGAATTAAGTTTTTTTTTTCTTCAAAAAATAGCAAAATGAGTATACAATTAGGACTTAAGAAAGAACCTACTACCAACGGCCACCACCACCATATCCTGCCCCTACCACCCATTCCTACTGACACACTTAAGGCCACTATTGGTGGTCGAAAGTTGATCGAACTGGTAAGTCAAATTTCAATTCAAATTTTGTTTAATTCATTTAAATTATTAAATTTATTTAGAAAATTATGAAATTTAGTATTCTTAGGTTTTTATATATTTAAATTTAGGAAAAAAATATTGTTTTGATGAAATTATGTCTAAAAATATACAATGCTTAAAAAATCCCACAAACACGAATTTGTTTCGATTTAGAAATAAATAGCTTTAATAGTGTAGTTTTGACCTCAATTTTTTTTTTTTTGTAGGCTATTTAGAGGATATAGATTAGTGTTATGGAGAGATTTTTTAAAAATGAATTTTTGAAATTTTTAGATAATTTTTACACCTTAAAATGATGTATAAAATAGGTGATTTTGGGATAATTTAGGAATTAAATAGATAATTACTGATTTAGTGTATAATTAGGTATTTTAACATGTTAATATTTGATGTTATATGATAATTATAGTATTTAGAGTATTAGATGTGATTATTATGTGCAATATGTAGTGAATATGTGTAAATTGATAATATGTGAAATTGGATTTATGATAAATATATAATATTATGACAAAATTGATAATATAATAATAATAGTAATACAAAATAAATTTAATATGAAACTTAAATTTTGGTAATTATATGAAAAATATAATTTTTTTCACATCGAGAGTAAATTCGATAATTAAATAAGGACTAAAATACTAATTAGGAGCTAAAAGAAATATTTAGGATATTTGAGTATAATGTAATTAACTTCACATTGTAGTTTGGAATGCATTTTTAGGATTTACATATAACACCCGTAGTGAAAAATTGAATTAGAACTTAAATCGAAGTTAGATTCAGAAATCAATTATGAAACTAGCCTAGAATATGATCGGTAATAAGTAATATATATTTGGACATAAATACTAAAAAAGTATTTATATTATAGGACATATGGAGATAAGTTGACATATGGCAAGTTGAGTAAGTGAACTAAGAATTTCAGGTAAATTAGGTTCAATACATCGCTGTATTTTAGAGTACCACTTTAAAGTACTCGAAGGCTTAAGATTGTACTTGTAGGAAATTATATGTGCATGTGCTTATGTGCATCTGATTTCTTGCAGAAAATTAATGTTGTGTTTTAATGATTGTAGTAAATTAAGTGGTGTGAGATTGTTTGATCACCCTAAATCAAACATAATTATAACTAACTTAAATACCTCAATTAAACATGCCTTGCAATCTTTTAAAGACAGTTAAGAATCTCTAACTAAATATCGACAACTTTGAAAAAGATAACACTAGATACCATAATAGTCTTTTCTTCATCCTTAGTCAAACTAAGTGACGGGAGGTCATAGTAAAGATAAGGGCAATGGTTCAAAGGATAGTTATGAGAAGAGCGGTGTCTTCATTACACAAACTTGAGTTTAATTGTAAGTTGTTGCATAAACATGAAAACTCCTTAATCTAGATTAGAGAGAATGAAATGACTCTAATTTCACAACGAACTAGACCACTTTTTTTTTTTTTATGGCATTTGCATGTTGTATTGTATATAATTAATTGTTTAAAAACCCTGTTTGTGTTTGTTATGCATTTTTAATTCTCCATCCTGACTTACTAAGTTGTTGGTTGCTTATACCTTTATAGATTTTCTTAGAGGTTGTGGTTAAGATGTTGTGATATAATTATCCTAAGGTTAGTTTCTTTTTTAAGTGACTTAGGGGGAGTGAGAATCAATTGGTTGAAGAATCGAGTCCTTTAATGTTTTATTATTAGTACTCTAAGGTTTATGTACTGGTCTTGTAGTACTTTACTTATCAAACTAATATTGTATGTGAATATTTCTTGGGATTGTTAAACAATATAAGTATTTTTATGTAAATATGACTTAAAGTTTTTAGATATATGTATAACTGTTGTCTATAATTATGTATGAGATGTTTACTTTAAAGCGAGGAGTTGTAAATGTCTTATGTAAATCATATCTATGATAGGGACTGTAGAGTTAGCTATTATCATAGGTTGGGTTATACAACGAGACTGTTGCGACTTCACCACTTCGGGGCATAACAATTCTCGATTGGTATCAAAACATAATTCTAGTGAATTTGCTTTCAAGCGTCATAATTTAAAAGAAATATATATTATAGGAACACAGTAAGAGTGGGTAACATTAAGTAGGTGATAAAAGATTGTATTAAGCATACTAAAGTAGAAGTAAGTATAATATTTAGTATGTTGAATGTTAATTGATCATAAGTTTAATTACAAGGTAGAAGGGGAGAGTTAATACTCAGTTGGGTACATTTTGGTTGGGATAGTGAAGAGTCCCCCATTGACTATAGAGTTGAAATGTAACGGTTGCTATTAGAGCTGGCTAATTGGAATATATTTAAGACTGTTGATGAGATTATTGATAAATTTTATGATGAAATGTGTTATAGTAGGTAGGATCAATAGGCATGGATGGAGATGAGTTAAGGTCCCAATATAATAGATATGCTGCCATAGCAGCCTTCGAGCAAAGGTGGTTAGAGAGAGAAGGAATTATATTTTTTATGATACCTTTGAGATACTTTCCAGTTAAGTTAGAAGGGGAGACCTTACTCAACTAGCATCACCCATATTCCTACTGAAGTTCCACACATTCCTAGATGTTATCTACCAAGGATTATTGATCGATTCCCTTGTTATCCTAAACTAACTAAAGTGGGAATAGAGATACCTCTGGAATCAAATGAACTTAATCCAAAACCTGTGATGCAAGAACCACTATAAGAAAATCTACCACCTGCAGAACCACAAGAGGCAACTTATTTAAATACAAAGAGTAGTCATCAAGAGAATGGGGCTAATATTAAGGAGGATCTAGAGGAAGAGGATCCTGAAGAGGAGGAACCTAAGGAGGAAAAGCCTGAGGAAGAAGAACTTGAAGAAGAGGAACAAGAGATGGAAAGTGATAATGTACCTAATATGGATATCTATGCCTTAGTTATGCAAGTGATAGTTAATATTGGGATAGTTGTCATAGGAAATGGATTAGGAGAATAGGTAGAGGCAGGACCTGTGCAAAACAAAGAAGTAGAACCTAAGAGAATAGGAAATGGTGATGTTGTTGAGTCTGAGGATGATGAGGCATAGGAAGTGATTGTGATTGCTGAGAGCTTAGAGGTAATATCAATAAGTTATGAATTTGCAAGTGAGGAGGAAGGTAACATAGTAGGTAAACATATGGAGTAAGTTCCCTTTGATCAAGTAGTTGCCACAAATAACTCTGATGAGGATTAGATATAATAGGCTGACTTGTTAGTTAGATCCTTAGATGTAATCTAATAGCAATTTTGGTTGAAACCAATGTATCTTTTGATCTTTTGATGTATATTTGACTTTTTGATGTAGTTCTTGACTTTTGATGTATTTTGTAACTTCTGGATCAAGTTTAGATGATGAAATCAAGTCTGATGTAACCAAGTTTGATGTAATCAATCTAATGTAATCAAATCTAATGTAATGTTTTGCATTGTACAATTGTAAATATCTAGTCTATACTAACTAATGTAAGTAGTGATGTAATCGAGTTAGAAATCTTATGTATGTACTCAAAGGTTTATTAAGTTGTACATTTTTATTCCTGAAGCTATAATCAACTATAATGACGTAAAGGTAGAATCAAATTAACAGTGAAAGTTATATTTATTATGTATATTGATTGAAATGATATTGTTATTACTATTTTACATAAGTACAATTTATAGGAATTTGGTAATTTTGTAAAAAGTTTATAAAACTAAGGAATTGGATAACTTATAAATAGATATGTATGTAGGTTTATAAGTTATAAACACTAAGCGAATATGGCTAAAGTTGGAAATGGGAGTCGTAATGGAAGAATCAAGGGAAATTAAAACCCTCCACTGTAAGTACCATCACCCCCAAGGGAATAAAATAGACAGGATATACCCTTACCACCATCATAAGAGGGTATACCAATTAGGCAATTACTTGTCAATATGCATACAATGATGAGGTAACAAGGAATGTTGATTCAACATCTTATGACTGACAATAATACGGGAAATAGAGGGCCATAAGTAGCTAAACAAAGAATGGAACGTCCATAAGAGGTAAATAAGCTTCCCCAGTTTATAAAAGCAAATTGTTACTTTGAGGGAGAAATAGGAAAGCCAACTTTAGCTGATGATTACCTAGCCTAGATTGAACGAAGTTTTGAGACTTTTAAAATCCCTGAATCCTAAAAGTTAACATATGTCATCTTTATGTTAAAGTTAGCTACTCGAGTTTGGTGAGACTCAAAAGTGAAAAAATTGGGAAATAATAGTACTAGTCAGAGGTTTAAGGAAGAATTCAAGAAATAATACTTTCCCTATAGTGTCCAAAACAAGAGAGTTAGAGACTTATTTGAACTAAAGAAGGGAAGTACGAGTATGACTTAGTATGAAACTAAGTTTAATAGACTATTATAATATGTACATGATTCATATTGAGATAATGCT
The DNA here is from genome assembly GCA_024138015.1 of Lumnitzera littorea. Classification (NCBI taxonomy): domain Eukaryota; kingdom Viridiplantae; phylum Streptophyta; class Magnoliopsida; order Myrtales; family Combretaceae; genus Lumnitzera; species Lumnitzera littorea. Next base: position 36,989,787 of record JAMXBB010000009.1, read on the forward strand.
AAATTAAAGAAGGATTTGCTCCTTATTGGGTTTAACCTTACAATGTGTTTTAAGTTGGAAGACTATGGTTTCCCTACTTACAATGATGTGGTAGATAAGGCAAGGCAATTGGAGAATAATTGCATAAGGATGTAGGCTATGTGGAGTGAAAAGATTAACAAGAGTTATTGACCTAGTTCATCGTTTAAGAGATCATATCCTGGAGCAACTGGTAGTTCTAGATAGAAGAGAAGGAAACTAGCGACTTTAGCTAATAGCTTAGTGCAATTAGTGTCTGGTTTGATTTTTTATGACAAAGATGGTAATGTTAAGTGTTGGAAATGTAGTGTAAATCATTTTAATAGAAACTGTGCTCAACTTAAAGGAAAATGCTTTATAGGTAGATACTAGAACCATATCCTACGAGTGTGCCCTAAAATGAAACTTGTGAAGTGTAATAGATGTGGTAGAAATGGGTATTTCTCTAGTTATTGTCCATAGTTTGGATAAGGAACTGAGAGGATTGGAGGTTTTGATAATATGATCACACTTGCTCATGTCTTTGCAATGAAGGATAAGGGAAATGAGGAGGATAAAGAATTTACAGATTGGATGGAGGAGTATTATCATGATGATATTGAAGAGATCATGGGAGTCGAAGAAAAAAAAGATGAAGGACTTATGAAAGGCATGTATTCAAACTACTTATTTTGTTGAAAATTTAAGTGTAAGTTAAATTGAAGTACTTAAATTTTGAGATTATGAATGCAAGTTTAGTTAGTAACCATAGTATTATTGTATTCTAGGGAATGTGCTTATAAATGGACAACTTGCTTTTACATTATTCAATACTGGTACATCTCATTCCTTTGCAAGTCAGAAATTTATAAAAGAGAAGGAGATTATTATGGTTAAGATTAACACAGCTTATGGAGTTAGAACTCCTACTAGAGAAAAGGTAATGACTCAGAAGTAGTAAACGATGGTAGAATTAAGATTTAGGAGAGGGAGTGCTCTATAAGTCTTACAATATTACCTATATAAGGTTATTATATAATATTAGGATTAGATTGGTTGTCTAAGCATAAAGCGATTGTAGAATGTAAAAGTAAAACTATTACTCCAAATGATGGAGAAATGGTATTTCAAGGAAAGGCTGGCGGAAGCAAATTGAACTTAGCTATGGTAGAGATATGTGATGAATTATATGAAACAAAGGTAGAAGATAATGATTGGAAATTTTGTTGGGTGTTTGTCACGGAAGTAAAAAAAGAGGTACTTAAAGTAGCAGACATACCAATAGTGTATGAATTTTTGGATGTATTCTAGAGGATTTATTAGGTTTAGCTCTATATTGAGATTTGGACTTCATTATCAAGTTAGTTCTTGAAACTAAACCTATTTCTAAAACTTCATATTTGGATGTCACCCATGGAACTTCAAGAGCTAAAGAAGCAACTTCAAGAGTTGTTAGATAAGGGATTTATTCGTTTAAGTGTTTCACCATAGGGAGTACCGGTATTATTTGTGAAAAAGAAAGATGGTACCATGAGATTATGCATAAACTATTGAGAAATAAATAAGGTTAATATTAAGAATGGGTATTTGTTACTTGCATTGATGAATTGTTTGATGAACTATAAGGTGCAACTGTGTTTTTTAGAATTGATTTGAAATCAGGATATCATCAATTATGAGTAAGGCTGGAGGATGTGCCTAAAACTACATTTAGAACACGATACAATCATTATGAACTTTTGGTGATGTTATTTGGTTTGACAAATGTCCTGGCTGTGTTCATGGACTTGGTGAATCGCATATATCAACCATATTTTACTCTCATCAATGTGCCCCTGCTACACAACTTTGATTTTTATATCACATCACAATTATCAACTTTTGTTAAGGTTATAACTTCAACACGCTTACTCCCAATTATATTCATATACCTTTTAGACATTCTTTAATACCTTTTTGTTTGCTTTCTTGTTCAAATAGTTTATCTCTAAGGGCTTGTTAATTATTGAAACTCAAATTGTACGTTTCCAATAAAATAAATAACACCACTAAAACATGCTTTTGTTAAATTAAATATTTTATTTACTTTATTTTGCTAAATAAACTTTACTAGGCTCTTCTTCTATCTTTTACAACCTCATAAAAAATTTATTCTCTTTTAAGAACAGTCTTCAAAAGTCTTAAATCTACCAATTTCAAGCAACTAGGACTATTTTATGCGATAATACTCATGACTACATAATTCCCTCACTTTCCAACTCATATTTTCTAAGTGTCATGTTTATTATGAATGTGCCATTCTTCTAAGTCCTCGATAGTTGGTCAAAGACTGGAGTCTCAAATATAGCTTAGTGGTTGAGTGCATTTTCTAAAAACAAGAGGTCATGGGTCTAATTCCTATGACAGTTACTTTTTTCTAGTATGTATTTATTACTATATTGCTTAAATAAATTTTTAGTTTTATTTTTTTTAAATAGTAAATAACATAAAATTCATTCATTATAAAATAACTAAATTCTCTTAAATTTCTATGTATTCAATATTTTAGTAGCAAAATAATAATTACAATATTAATGCTATAAATATTTTGCCTTATTGCATAATTATAAGTAAATAATTACTATATATTACTTGATAGATTTTTCTTACAATTATTATTATAAAAGTGAACGTAGATTATTGAATTATTAGTTACTTGTCATCTAAATTGAAATTGATAATTTTTGTAACATTACTAATGATAGAATGTTACAATATCATCATTTAAGAAGAAGAAGAAGAAGAAGAAGAAATCAAAGAATGCTTATATTGAGACAAAGCTAATAGGATGATTTAAGAGAGATCTACATTATGGAACTTTATACTACATATATATCATGTATACATTCTACAGAGTCATGTAGGAAAGAATATGTCCCAAAAGTAACCAAGATGGGAGGTGAATTAGTTACTTAGAAAGTTTTAAAACTTTCACAAATCAAGACTTAAACATGTCCCATTTGATTACTTTAACAAAAATGACATAAAACATTACATAGAAAACAAATAAAGGACAAAATAAAGGAAAGTAAGGATGAGAAGATTAAGCTAAAAAATTATAGTATTTTGATCTTATGTCTACTGCACTCTTTTAACTTCACTATTAAGGAGTCAATATTTCATATCGGTGTCATTCCATTATCCACTTTTCACTTATCCAATCAAGAGAGAAATAAATATAAGTCTTTTCCTCTGTCTCACTAAGCTAACATTACCTATACATAGATCTATAAAATTTTGAATCACTCCTCTAACACAAGTCCTATCACTCGAAAAATAAGATTTATAGTGATAATGAGCAAGAAAAAAACTAAATATTAAAATAGAGTAGACATTATTGTCTCTGATTTAGCTTTTAAATGTGTCTTTGAGTTCTTTCAAGAATGAAGATTATAGTAGATAATTGAAGATTAGTGTGTATAAAAAATTTGAACAGTTTTGTTTTTTATATCCTTTAGATGCAACGTCTTTTTGCTAAAATATTGGATAAATCTTTAACACAACTTGAGGGATCTTGAAATATCTTGATTTAGCCGTTAGAACTTCTTATCCATTAATTTGTGGAAGCTAAATCACTCTTGTTGATCAGTTAAATTTGAATGTTGTGCTACTACTTTTATGGGAAATAAGGTTTGCACATGTTCTTGTGTAAAAACTTTGTTTCCACTGCTTAATTCATCTGAATTTCCTTCAAAAAGTTGAATTCATTTGTTAAAAAGAAAACATATTGTAAAAATTAGAAATAAATCTTAATGCTTGATAATATTTCAAATTTAAACTTAAAGCTTATTACCGATTTAAAATTTTATCAAATAAATAATCCTTAAATATATATCTTTATCAGATTATTTTTTAATTTAAAAATCTACAGCATAAGTAAGATTCATCCTTATCTTGAACTTTCTTCACATTTGTATCCATGATTTGAGCTTATGATAAATTCCAACTTGAATTTCACGAGATCTTCCATTTATCTTGATAAAAATCCACCAAACAACTCATGAAATACCTCATAATATGATTCCAACGACAATCTATCTACTGTCATAACGTTCTTATCCAAATAAAATCATCTTAAAAATAATCTCATTAATTCTCCTTGATCCTCATGGATTCAATGTCCAACTTATTGTAACGTGTTGGATATATTATCTAAATATAGCCAACAAGTGGAGTAAGGTCTTTAAATAATTAAAAGTCCAATAATCATGGTTTTTACTGTTCTGTAAGTTTCTTATAAAGTTTAGTGTCTCTGAATTAGTCTTTGAATTTGTTTTTGATTCTTAAATTTAGAGCTTATGCAAAAACTTATCTTTGCTTAATGACTTGCACAATTAGCTCATTGATTAAACATCTTTATTCTTTTTGTTATCATCAAAACAATGATGAAAGAACTCAACATAATAAATAAATAGAATATGAAAATAAGTAAATAACAAAGAACTAAGAAAGATGGGATTTTATTTGCACTTTTCCTAAGGTCAATCTTTTTTTTTTTTTTTCCCTAGTATAAGAGATTAATCTTTATTATCCCCATCACTTAGCTTCTTAAGACAAGACCTTTGTTTAGGTCTTTCAATAAACAAGCTACCAACTAATTAAACCTTTTAATTATATATTTAATATACATTATGAAATATTAACATTATATTTGAATAAGGACATAGTATAAACAAATAAAAAATATGTTCTTCTTTTCTTTCTATTTGAGTTTTACTCTTTTAGTACTTTTGTGTTAAATTTTGATTAATAACAAAATCTTATATGAGTTTTATGTAGTGGGGGTGAGCATGTAGCCCTGTTATACATGGTACCATTTGGACTTTGCTTCATTGGGTAAGTTTTGAGTGGATAATGAGAGTTATAGGGTAAGTTCCAAGTAAAACCTACTCCTACATGATAAGTACAATTATAAAGTCAAGATAATCTGTACTACCTTAGACCTATACTCTAAAGTATACCGAATACAGGTTTTATGATATTTTATATCCATCTTATATTAATAAATAATTAATATTAATTAATAAAAAGTTAATACTATTACCTTTTTTTTAGTATGCAAGAAAATAATAACAAAAACTCAACCTATAATAAAATCCTAAAATTATTTGTTGTTTGTGTCTACTATCTAGTCCCTCTCTATTCTTGTCTTTCTTTTTCTTTTTCTTTTTTTTGGTAAAACCTTTCTCTTCTTTTACTATCATTTTTTTTTTCGCCTCTTCTTTCCTCTTTGACTAACTGTAGTATAATAAGATCTTAAAAATATTTCAATTCTTAACTTATCATACAACATATTATATTAGAATTATTTACACATGGTTTTTTGTATTTTGCATATAAAAATCTTATGATTTGATAAAAATTTCATTATGATGATTTGAAAAAAAAAAAAGATAAAAGAAATTTAAGCATTACCTAACCTAAGGTATAAATATTTCCAACTGTAGAAATATTTTCTATTTTACTTACTAAAATTTTATATTGTCTCAATTTAAAATGCATTGAAGCCTATATAAATTATTACAAGTTAGTCTAGCGATAATGTAGTTATAATTTTGTAATTAATTTTCCATCTAACACAAAGTTTTAAACGAAAATAAAGAGAAAAAATGCAAGTTCCACAAGATACTATATACCTTGTGGAATCTATATGGTACATGGTACATGATAGTTCGGAGATGAGACAGGGTAAGTTTCGAGAATAAAAACTTAGGACCCTATACCTATAGGTTAGGGTACATGTCGAATTTCATATCCTACCTACCATAAATCCGCTCATCCCTAATATGTACCAAATACCCTTATTTTTTTTTTAAATTGAAATTCCCTTCTTAGTAAATATTGGAAAGTGTTGTAGTGCAATTGTTCACAAAATATTTTCTATATAAAAAAAAAAACATATATAAGTAATTCTAATTGTAATTTATATATGGTAAGTTCGGCCCCAGTCTTACAATTTTGTGTCCATCCTTGCTTAAGTTCTAACATGTTGTTTGGAGCTAATAATGACTATATATATGGTATATGTCATTAGATAACATACTTACATGGAAGGTCGGAGTAGGAAAAAAAAAAAAAACCAACCAAATAGAATTAATCTACAAACCAATCAAATTGAACTGAAAATATAGTTTTTGTTACAATTTGGTTTTAAAAGTTTTCAATCCGAACTAAGCAAAAAATTTATGATTAATTTAGAAGAACAAATAGAAGTAATCCATAAAACGGAACTAAACCATTTTATAAAAGAAATATAGTAATATTTGACTTACAACTAAAGAATTTCTTTTACTATAATTTAGCACTTAAAAGAATTTTTAATTTATATTTCTTGAAAGCTTTTAATTTCCATAATGTATAAATAAAATACATATAGTTTGACTTAAAGTTCATATTGTATGCTATTTTTATAAATGAAATTAGCTATTAATAAATATTGGAAATTTTTCACTCACATGAATATTAACTTTATCAACCTCTATTATAATATTAATATTTATTATTAAATAAATTCAATACTTTTTATATAAGATTATATAATAGGTTTATATACTTTCTTCTACTAAAAGATATAGTTCAATTCATAAACCAAATCAAACCAAACCAAAATCTTATGGTTTAGAAAAATTCCAAATTTAAATCATACAATTTAGTTTAAAGTTATAAAAAACAAAATTGCATTTTTATGGTTTGGTTTGGTAGGAAAACCAAATCAAATCGAGCCATATCGACCCCTATTGGCAAGTAAAAATTACATTATCTTTTTATTCAAAATTTCAAATAAAAAGAATTATCCTTTATACACTTGTGTAGAAGAACCGTTCTCCTATGAAGTAAAGTTGTCTTAGTGGATAGAGAGATAAAACTATAATGAAACCACCTTTCATAAAGATACAAAAGATAACTTTGATTATTGTATATACAATTTTTTTAACACAAAAATAAAACATCAAAATAGATCCATCCACTTTAATAATATAAATAAATATATTTCACTAGTTACATATGTTAAAGGATGCCACATTATTGAAAGTTTTAAAATCCAACAATCAATACCAAAAGGGTAGATTATTATATTTTATTCATGAGACTCCACAGTCTATTTTATTTGAATCCAATTAAAGAATCTAAAGAGATGGGGTTATGACCAAAACTTGAAGGTCACATCTCTTAACCACTAAAGGGTATAAAGCCCCTTAAACAAAAATAGTTCCGCCAAGAGTGAACTTCAGGCACTAAATTGCCAAATGAAAAATTATAGACACTTCCCTAGTCTAATAAGAATTTAGCCATTAATGTTTGCTAAATTTTGACTTGATAGAGACATTATTTTGAATAAATTGTAAACTTACAGCACTTAATTGTAAATTTTGAAACTTCAAACACTAAATTATCTAAATGGAAAGATTAAAAACACTTCCTATGCCATTTTTCCCCATTCAAATATCTCCAACATGATGTCTGGTGGTAACAAAGGTCATTACTCGCAATAAAATATCTCTTTAAATTGAAATTTAAGTATATTTATTTGAAATGTTGAAATTGATTAAAACAAAAAATCTTAATACTTCATAAAAGGTGTAGGAGTAAATCTTAAAACATATGCAATAGCGTAATGGCAAAAACTTTATTAAAACTCTGAACCATAATTTAAAATACATAGTATTTTAAGGGGTAAAAAAAAAAAAACATATGGTGCAACACATGTTGTCCTGCAGAGAATTTTTCCTCCCATGATAATTGCCCCAACAGATGGGCTCTATACGAATCTGTTTTTATTCCCATTACCATCCTGGATACAAACTGGATGTCTGATTTCGAGAATAAGGATTGAGGTTGAATACACTTTCCATCCTTGTTCTCTCCTTAACTTCCCACAAATTAAAAGAAAGCTCAACTGACCATTCTATACACCCTCCCAGCGGTCCATCTTCTTATAATTCTTAATCCCAAAAAAAGAAAAGGAAAAAAAAAAAAAAATAGAAAGAAAGATGAAGAAGAAAAGAAGAAAAGAAAACACAGGATAGAGAAATTTGGACAACACAACAATAACTCAATAGCAATTCACTGCATTTGATACACGCCGCTATTAGGATTGCATAATGAATCCCTTACAGGTATTTGTTTGAAGACCATGAAAAAATATGTATTGTAATACACTGACTATTATAGTAAAATGTGTACGTGATCAATAGTTCAGAAATCACAACCTTATCAAACAAATAAGTAAATCAACCAAACGTTATAGGAGTGCTGCTGGGTAACCAACATTATTGGATTCACAGTCCCAGCAAAACTTCATCAACCAGTTTAGATTCAATGAGCAAAAATTTCCCTTTGTTTTTTTTTTTTCCCTTTAGTATCATGGTTTAGGTGTTAGACATCTAGAGGCATGCTGTGGTATCAGCTTTGATCATTCTAACTAACTTTGAGGCAACGTACAGCTGATAAAACTGGGATCAACCCCGTTACAATTGATACAGGAAGCGGAAACCAAGATTTCCTCTTCCTGTTGTCAATGTTTTATGCTGTTGCTGTTGCAGAGAGCAACCATGGACATTGTTGGGCTTACTCACCTGTCAATAAATAAGAAGAAAGCGATACCAAATTTCCATGTTTTGGTTCGTGAATTCAAGAAAATAGAGTTTGCACTCTTCTTTCAAAAGAATTTAAAGGGAAATTGAAATAGTGACAGTAGCAATCTAAATGTATTCGAATTTCAAGATCCTCTGTATACCGCAAAACTGGAAACAACTCGGTTACAATTTTCTCCACCTTCTTTTCCTCCCCCTTAGGTGCTCCACCATATGGACTTAAATCTATACCTTCTTTTAAAATCGTCTGCATATTTTGGGTGCCTCAACCTTTCTGTGAGACCCGGTCCAATTTGGAGACGTCCTTCATGGGGAAGGGCAGCTATACGTTCACCAAGCCGAACAATCTTGTTTGAAGGTGGCTATCTCAGGCCATATGGATAATAGAAAGCTGGATACTTGTACTTCTTAGGCTTGGCCTTAGGATACATGGGGACGAAATCGTGCTGGAACGAGCGAAACTGTAACGGTCCTGTTATACCTCTTGGAGACTGCAGAGAGCAAGATCGTATAAGCACGGCAAATTTCGTGCTTTATGGACTAGCAAAGAGCCAATGAAGATTAGTATTTTAAGAGATGTTATCTACTTAGTTTCGACATCATGTGTTCATGTGCATGCGCACGCACAAAAAAAGAAAAAAAACTCCAATAGTTCAGGTTTTCTCACAATCTGTATCACAACAAATAATGTCAGAAGTGATTGCACTAGCAAGATGCTAGAGTTGGGTATAGTTTGTCTTATACATCAGATATTAGCCTATCAAAATGGAGAAAGTTACGAGCTCTACCATCATTATGCCACCCACATAAGCCCAAAAAAAGAACCGACCATAACTCTTTTCTTTTTGGGTAAATTAATCCATTATTACTCAATTGGCACATTAGCTTCTATTAGAGAAAGTGGAATAAGAAAGGACAGGACCCCTACAACAAATCTATAAAATAAACTGTTGTGATTAACAAAAGCTTCGATCAGGATTAGCAACCTTTTATTTTGATTGAGTTCACCAACCTTCAGGTTAGTAAGATATATATGTATATATTTACATATGAACATTGTCTTAAGCAGCAAATGAGTCTAGCAAGCATCATTATCCCCTACAGGCTGGTGGAAGAAACCGAAAAACTTAAGTATGCGTGGATTTGCATGGTGAAAGGGCAGTAGGGTCCAAGTAGAAAGGGATGAATACTACACATAATGAGCTTCAATACATCAACTGTTGTAATTGATAAACACATAAATCAAGCACCTCAATACCGTGACTATTAAGATTGTTACAATATTGCGCTAGCAACATCTGAACTGAACAATGTACGTTACTGGATCATCGTTCAAGAGAAGCCATTCCTCCTAGAAATAAAAGAAAAAATTTAGACCTCCATAGCATCAGCCATGAGATCAGTTATAGAGCTATAGACCAGAATAGAGATTACACCTAAATATGAATATAGAAAGCCTTTTACCCTATTCTCAATTAGAAACAAATTCCAGCATATTAGCTGGAGCTCGAAGACCACTAAGCAAGTTAGTCTTACAAATTGGTACTCTTCTTCAGCATTGCAGTAGGGCTTAGATTTCTTATCTCCACAGTTTGGCTCAGCCGAAGAGCTAACTACAGAAGCTGGAAACTCATGATGCCAACTTGTAGTCATGCCCAAAAAGGAGAAATCATGGTGTATTTAATCAATCATATAAAAACTTCAAAACTACAGATTCCTTCCAACTCATTTACCATTCCTTTTATTATGTCATAATTAGCATGCTTCAAGTTGATTATCTTTGAAAAATAAGCTAATAGATCTAAAATCCCAACTTCCAATAGAAGAGATACATAATTTTCCTAACCAGCAAAACACTAACTCCAATTTTCACTTTCTCCAATTCCTTTCCCCCTTCAAAAGACATTATCGTGGAAGCATGACAGTGGTTACAAATGTTCATATTTTATTTCATGAATAGCTACTTCAATTGGATACCATCAATCTTATTTATCTCGAAACTTAGTGGATTCATACCTTTTAAATCATATCGGCTTCTAAATAATCATTCAGCACCTTCTAACTCGAAGCACCGTTAAACTTCCAAGCAGAATGAATGCTATCATCTATCACAATACCAATGATATGAATGTCCAATAGCCCAATCCTCATATTATCATTCAGTACATAATTAAAGTAAATCATTCAAAAGTAAGGGTCTCATCCAATGTAGGAGAAGGCTGCGAGTTCATTATAGTTATTAGTAAAGAGAGATTAAGATGTTAAGCGGTGCAAACACCTTGTAATAAACGTTCCACATTAGCGGGTAAATAGTTAGAAGAAAGCTAACTTCAACAAGAGTACATGCCTTCCTAGGCAATTCAACACGTGCAAATAGTGATCCTATAACTAAAATTGAGCCTATCTTATTTTTATTTGGAATTATCCAAATGTAAAATAAAAATAAAACAATACAAATTTTCACTCTGAAGTGAAAGAGTAATTACACATAAATAAAAGGAGAAACCAGTCTAACCACAGTACTTGGAATCCTCAGCATTACAGTAAAACGAACAATATTGACATCCTATTCTAAAAAGAAAATACATTTGGTTTGATGGACTAATATCGCCCAGACAATACAGAGTTCACAAAATTGTATTTTAAATGATTACGCAAGAATTTAATATAAAACACTGATATATGAAATCGGTAATGCGCTCTAACTTCATAAATAGTTAAGGCCTAAAGATCATGGAGTAAGCCTACTAGAAGGAGGACGACGAAATTGTTGGAAGCGGCAAAGGGTGTGAGTGAAGTGGGGAGGTGTTGCAATTAGAGGTGGATTTGTAGAATTATTAGGTTTATGGCACGGTGAATGAGTCGAGGAGATTTTAGACTGGACTTTTCTCCAATTATTTGAAGCAATGTAGCATGTACCGACCGGGTCTGGTGTGGGTTCATGGCAAATGCGACTAAAAATGCAAATTTATTTTAATGTATATACTGTTGATACCATATTTTCGCAAACACTACCACCACACTTTTACAAATAAAGGAGTCCTAACTAAATAAAAAATATAAATAAATAAATAAAATTATAAATATTAGAAAAATCCAAAAAAACAAGAAATTTCAAAAAATCTGAAAAATAGAAAATCAGAAAAAATGTTTTGAAAAAATAGAAAAAAAAATTCTTAAGAAAATAGAAATAAAATTAAATATTTTAAGGTAATAAAACATTAAAATAGAATAATAAATAATAAGGGTTGGATACGTTTTGGGCCTAGAATAAATAATTTAATCCGATTATGTTTATTTACATAAAGAAATTGAGTGCAAGCTAACAATCTATCTATTATTACACATAATCTTGGCAAGGAGAATATGTTAGAAGTCTTGGGTTTGATCCTTACACAAGGCACGTTGTGCCTTTTGTTGTTGTAGAGCCCTCGAAGATATATCGATCAATGATTAGACTACGTACTTGCCATGACACATGGCATACCATGAATGGACCAAGTGGTTGATGTGGTGCTCACTTAGAGCCACATCACATCTTTTCTTTCCTTTTCCTCATTTTCTCTCTTTCTTGTGACTTTCTAATTCAAAAAGTCTACTTTGAGGTCATTTTTTGCCTCTTTTTCTACACGATTTTACCAAATTATTGGTGAAATTGTGTAGATCACTTAAGATACTTTCTATCTAACCCAATAACATGCCTTGATACAAGTACTTGAGTGATCAAATATGCACTTGAAATCAAGAAGAAATAAGCAATTATGGATATTAGCTCCTATTTAATTTTCAAATATAAGCTATGATAGACCAAATCGAAGCTTCCTTTTGATAATTTGAGAAAGTATATCAATCCATAACATAAGAAATTAGCTTAGATAATTTTTTTTTAAATCAAAGACCCTTCGAACTGGAGCTTCAATGGTTAATCTTGACATTTAATGAGCTTTCCAATCTAGTTTATGTTCGAAATACTATAAATTAGAGCTCTCACACTCATCATGGGCATCAATCATCACCAAAACATACAAAAAACTCACATACATGAGCTCTCTCTTACACCAGGCACTTTATGCCTTTTGTTTTTGTAGAGCCCCTGGTGTGGCGCCTACTTAGTACTATAGCACACCTTTCCTTCCCTTTTCCTCATTTTCTCCCTGTTTCTCATGACTTTTCCATTCAAACAGTCTACTTTGAGGTCATTTTTTATCTCTTTTTCTATACAATTTCACCAATTGACGGTGAAATCGTATAGATCACTTAAGATACTTTGTATCCAACCTAATAATATGCCTTGGTACGAGCACTTGAGTGATTAAATATGCACTTGAAATTGGGAAGAAATAAGCAATTCTGGATATTAGCTGTTATTTAATTTTCAAATCAAAGCTGTGATAAACCAAATCAAAGCTTCCTTTCAATAATTCAAGCAAGTATATTAATCCATAACATAAGAAATCAACTTATATAATTTTTTTTTTAAATCAAAGACTCTTTAAGTTGGAGCTTTAATGGTCAATCTTAACATTTAATGAGCTTTCCAATCTAGTTTATGTTCCAAATACTATAAATTAGAGCTCTCACACTCATCATGGGCATCAATCATCACTAAAATATACAAAAAACTCACATACGTGAGCTCTCTCTCTCTAGGGTCACGTTACTCTCTCTTTTTAGCTCTAAGCACAATCATGATGGTTTTTGAGCCAAACCAATACCACAACGAGCTAAATCGAACCTCAAGCTTCCAATAGACACTAGTTAGAGCACTTACCATGGTTCCTAGTTCCTCCATATGAACCACTACCGTAAAACCTTAACCCAACCATAGCTACCTAGATCACAACCTAAATGGTACATTCGTCATGGTAGATCGCCATACACTATACAAAGGTCGACAATCAATCCCCTTATCGATTATGGGCCTTCCATACGATGTACAAGGCTTCCTTCGCTCCTAGCTACTATTGGTTATATATACAAATAGTATCATAGCATGACAATTATCTTTACTGATAAATTAGATATATCATCAAATTAATGGTACGAAACATAATGTTCCCTAAAATAATAACAATAGAGTTGAGTAGTTCAAATAGCTACTAAAGGTTTAGTTACATAATATAAAGAAATTTATAAAACTCCTAGTCAATACTAAGCAATTCCCTCCTTTGCTCTGTATCTCTCATAGTCTCGTCCCAACTTGAGACTAACCTTAAGCATCATGTGGCTTGGGTTAGCGAAGAGATGACTTTACAACAAAAGGAATTTAAGAGGTTATAAGCTTACACTTAGTAAGCTAATCCCTCAAACACTCCTTACAAGCAATATATTTTTATAATCAATCATATGAATGCATGTAATAAGTAATATGCCAAACAATATATATAGTAGCCTAGGAACCGCATGCAACTCATAAATTTTGCCCTTTATAGTTAAGGTTAGAGATTATTAACCAACACAAACCATCAACTGGGTTCTAGCACTTAGGTTTTTATCCAGAATTGCACCTATTGTGCTCAAATCAACTTATATACTTATACGTGTATATATATAATTATACTTTACTAAACATAAAACAAGATCCTTTTCTAAAATTATTAAGTCCAGCGGTGTAGTAGCCCCTACAATCCATAATCACATGCTTTAAGCAAAAGTCGCAAGATATGGCCCTAAGCTAAATCATTAGCATCCCTTAGCCCGCCTAGTAAGCCCAAAGGCTAAGACAAAGACTCAATAACATGGCATAATGTACCTAATATTCAAGAGCTCCTGCTCTTATGAGCCTTATCCCATCTTCCACGTAAGGTGGCAGTCAGTATAAGTTATGATGTAATATTGTGCCATGCATGACTTATTTTTATATTTGTAGCCAAATAATAACTAATGTCTGATTACTTAAGTGATCAAGTAGTTTCATACCATAACAACAATATATGAATCAGTTATGCAATCACTCTCAATTCATATATTACCATTAAGTCGTGTAAACAATTAGGAGTCTACACACATGTATTCCCTATACCCCTCGTGTAATCAGTTTAATCATATTATCATTTCAATGCAACTAAAATACAAACAAAAGCAAGCATAAAGTCATCAAAAGTCACTTACTCTACCATAGCTGCTAGTTGTAATAATCTAGAGGTAGGTCATTTCTGAGATCAAAGTCCCCTGAACAATGTAAGAGTAATAACATAAGGATTTGATGTATTATAATGTTAACCTAAAGTTCTATTAAAGTTATACTTTTGACTTAACTTTAAATTTTTCCGGTTAAGCTAAATCTTTAATCGTGTATAAATTTCTCGTTTTAAATTCGATTTTCATGATCTTATAATTTATTTCTATCGTTTTTTAGTATAATTTCACGTTATATGGTTAGATTTAGGAGATGGGGCCTACAATTCTAATCACTAGTCAGAACAGCAGCGTCCCTAGAGTTTAGGTCTCTTTTTGGGCTTAAATTTGTTGTTAGGCCTTTTACTACTTTGTGAAATTATTAGGCCTTAAGCTTGAGACTTTTATTTAGGCTTAAATACATCTATTTCTTAAGCTTAGCTTGCTCATCAAAAGTTTTTATAAGGCCCAATTAAGAGGTTTGGGCTTGTCTTATGAGTTTCTAGCTCAATTTTGAGTTTAACGCCTTTAACACTTTTGCTATTAGTCTTAGTTGGTCTTTTCACTTTGTTTACTTCATTTTCAAGCCTTCTTAAGTGGATTAATTAAATGTTACAAATTTGGTCAGTTTGGTTTAATAGCTCCTAATTTCATTTTTCAACTTAACTTCGTGTTTTCTTAAGCTTAAGTACTAAACCAAGGCTTTATACCCACTTGTACTCTAACTCATACTTGTTTTATTCCTTGTAAGTGGATCATGTTATCATAATATTAAGTGGAAAATATAGAACACATTCATTCTATTAGGTGCAAGCTTTAGGTTAAGCTTTGATGGGTTGAATTCTTCACTAAAACTTCATGTAATGAATTTTTCATCACTTATGGTTTTCTTAAGTCACAAGGCTAATCCATGAGTAATGTATAAGTATACTAAGGGGAAAACAAGTTTAGGCTATTCATGTTTCTAACACTTGTGAAGAAAACTTTAAGAAACTAACACTTAACCTAGCTAAGAGAACTTCTAAAGCACATGATATCTTTGCATAAACATGAAATGATGTCCTATACATGGTGCCTTAAAGACATTTGAGAAGAAGCCTTACTTCACTAAGTGTGAGGATGATTATTGGCACCTTTGTAAGTCCCCCTTTTGCTCTTTTTTTTCTTCCTTTCCCCCTTAGTGACCCTTAGCTCCTTGAAACCTATGTTCTTGAGTGTTTGTTGGTGCTCCAAAGTTTCCTCAAATGGTAGTGTGTATGATGGTTTTAGAGTATCTTCTTAGATGGGAGAAAGTTGTAAGCAAATAAGGTATGTATGGCATAAGCTTTGCGTATGTTTATGGGGCAATGAAGTAATGCATGTGGGACGTTTTCTTTCTTTGTTTTCAAGTGTAGTGTGTCTTGAAAAGAGAAGAAAACAAGTGAAGGCTTTGAGGGGTTTCTTGGCGGATTCAAATTAAGGTTTTCTAGTCTCCATCTTATCATTTCTTTGATGTGTTTAAGTGATGTAAAGTCCAAGAGATGTGATAGTTTGCTTAAGCTTTTGAAGTGGCTATTGAATATGACATAATAAGTGTGATAAAAGGTGAAATGATGGAAGATGGCATGCCTCACTCTTCCCCTTCCAACTGGCAGCCTAGGGGTAATAGGGGATGGGGTGTTGTCTTGTCATCTTCACTCCTAGTTTAGTCTAAAAATGGGTAAGTCACCTCTTTCCTTAAGTGGTATAACATGTAGAGAATGGAAATTATCTTGTCCAACACATGAGAGTTTGTTAAGGGTATAAGTCAACTAGTTTCATACTCTTAACTTTGGCTTGTTTAAACTTGATTTGGGAGGGAAATTGGATAAGGAATAGTTAGTCTTATTCCTCATGCGTGGCTTTCCAATTTCTACCCTTGATTGACCTAATTTATTACCTTATTTAAGTGACATTCTAAGGTTTAGTTCATAAATATTTCATCACTTCAAAGAGGTTTTCATACAAGGTTATAAGTGACTTAGGATTGATCCATGCTCGGATAAGTTTAGGCTTCTGATGTAGGGTTCTTAAGTGTTCCATCTTAATAGTCAAATTTTCAATTGATAGTTTAAGGTTTCAATAAGCTTGAAAGTTCTCATTACATTTTAGGTTTAGGGTTTTAGTTAGTTAGGGTTCGATGTTACATTTTAGGGTTTTCAAATGTTCAAGTTAGTATCAGGGTTCTTAATCTTTTTGTTTTAAGGTTTTCATAAGCTTAGGAGTATTCTACTATACTTAAGAGTTTAGGATTTTAGATAACTTCTAGAATCAATATCAACTTTAGAGTTCCGAAGCTACATTACAATTATGAAATCAATTGTTACGAGTGCAACTTTTATATTAAGCTTGATTCTTAACTTGGTTGATCCTCAGGAATAATTTAAAGGGCGTTTCTAACTACTTAATTTGTTACTAAAAAATTGTAAGGTTTACTGCCTATTCGAATCCTCTCTCTCCGCTACGAATCGATGAAAACCACATATACCATTGAACTCAGCACCCTTGAAAACCCCTAATGTAACTTTCCTCTTACTCCTAACAACCACTACTTAGCCTAACCATAACCAAACACCGTCATACAATGTTTCACCACTACTAAACAACCACCATTGACCAAGGCACCAATAGTGAGCCCCTTATTTGCCAATAAGATTTTCACAAATCTAAGTTTTCCTACTTGAAAATTGCTTGGTAGTCCCCTATATTAAGCCACCATAATCGTTGTTCCGTTGTTCTCCATTCAAACCAACCTATATGCCTAAGTTTGACTCGAATGTTACTTCGATTTGACTTGAGATCCAACGCTACGCTCTCTAACTCTTACATTTGGCATCAGGTCTAGCTAATGCTTTATGTTTGGTTGGTTTTTTATTTTTATTTTTATTTTTATTATTTTATTTATTTATTTTTCCTAATAAAAGTTTAAGGGAAAATTAAAAATTTTATATATATAAAAAGAAATTATTATTTATTTTTCTTATAAAGTTTTTTTCTTATTAGAAAATGTTTTCAAGAATTTTTATTTTTCTAAAATAAAGAAAATAAAAATAGAAACAAAAAAAAAAGAAGAAAGATAAAAGATATGAAAAAATTTAATTCTACAAAAATTAAAAAAAAAAACTTTTCAACTACCTTTTTTTTTTTTTACACTTTGAAAATATGTTTTAAAAATATAATGGTTTGTTTAGATATAAAAGAAAGAAAGAAAGAAAGAAAGAAAGAAAATATGTGTTTTATCACTTAGAATATTTTGTCTTTCTTAAAAATAAGGAAATTAATAAAACCTTCTCAAAATTAGGATTTTTCTTAGAGTTTACCAAAAATAAAATACCAATTAAGACTCTTTTAGAGTTTTTCTCAAATAAAACCAAAATGGATATATATAAAAAAAAAAAAACATATACCTAGTCATTTTGAAAAATAAAGAAACCAACATATCAAAGTTTTATGAAATGAACTATAGAAATCTGATTCAAAATAGTGGATATATAGACACCTCCGAAGTGACTTAAAATATAAAAAAAAATTATTTTTCTCCTTTTCTAAATAATCTTTATTTTCATTTTATTAAGTGGATACAATTTTATCTATCTATTTATTTACTTGTAAATAGAATTATTTTTAGATAGATAATTTTAAAAAATAGAGTTAAATTTAGAAGGTTAAAATGGTACCCTTTGAAGGTTTAATAGAATAGCTCCTGAACTTATGATATTTGATTTCTTGAATTTTTTTCGAAAATATTTTTTAAAATCATAGGGTAATAGCTAAATTAGAACTAATCTACCTAATTAATTCTAATTTGACCATTTTTCCGATTTTATTAGGTAGCAACTCCAAAATATTTTTTGAAATAAAGAAACTAGATTTTTCTTAATTTTAGTTGAGGGTTTAAACCAAATAAGTATAGAGTTTAATTTAAATCAAGTTAGGGAAAACAAAAAACTGAAAATTTAAGCTCGATATATACAACGCTAAAAAATAATAGATTTATATAAAGCATTATTATAATTAACTTTTTAACAATATATGTTCATAAAATTATTATAAATATGGTTTGAACACTATTATTTAATTATTTATGTAAATATATACTATATGTTAGTTTTATATGACTATTCATGAGTTTTTCCATATTTATTTGAAATGTTATACCATTTAAAAAGGGGTCAACCCTTTAAATTATGGTAATACAATGTCATATGTTAAAAATTTTGTGTTCTTTGGACTTATATATGTTGTTTGGATAAAAGAAAATGATTTTAGTTAATGAGAAAGTTCAAGTTACAAAATGTTATAAATGGCTAAAAGATATTGCTAATGAAAATTCATAAATAATTAAAAAAAAGGGCTAAAATTATATTTATAAAAGATATCTTTTTCCTAGATATTTTCTTCCTATATTATCATGCTCCTAATAGCAAAAGTCATAACAGTTTCGCTATGTAAACTATTATAAAATTGAAGTTGACCTCTTAGTTATTGTCTTAGATTTAGCCTAAACAAGGCGTACTTGACTCGATCGGTTTAAAGTGTCCAATTGGGCACCTGCTATAAATAAAACCTATGTACATTTTTTCAAAAAACATATTTAAAAATAAAATATATAGTACACTTCTTATCTCATGACATTTATTTACATAGTCATATTTACATAAAAAGACCCAGTTTTCCAAGAGACTACGAAACTATAGGTTCAAACTCACATATGCATACGTACATACATGCATACATATGTACTATAAATTATATATATATAAATATATATATATATATAGGGGTGCCCAAGTTGACCCCATTAGTTTTCTTAGAAGTATAAAAGACATAAAAGTGTTGTATCTTCAGCAATCTTCAGGTTTCATCTCACTTCCTAGGCCTTCATGTACTAACTTAAGGATGGTTATACTATTGCATCTTTAGTTTTCACTTAGAACCTACAAAAGACTCTATAGATATATTAGTACAACTAGCTCAATAAGCAGGATGGAGAGAGAACAATACAACCCAAACACAAATAAGATTATCAATCATTAATGAAATGCAATGTAGTCAACCGAATCGAACATCATACAATGTTAATTGGTCCATTGTGAGCTTATAGAAATTATGTCCATTCTAACTTGAATTAAGAAGTTCTAATGCAATTCAAATCAAATCAAATCAAATCAAACCAAACCTAAGCTTGTGTAATGGAAAACACTATCTTCTTAAGACTTTCTTCAAACCACTATCCCTAATCTTATCATGACCTCTTCTATTATTACTTTGTTCAATTAAGGATGGGGAAAAAATCATTTCAGTTGTCTTCATCAAAGAGGTCAGTATTTGACCTAACACACTTACTTGTTTCCCCTAGTAGGTTACAATGCATATCAAGTTAGGTTATAGGTCAGTTTTTGGTTAATTTTAGTTAAAGATGGTTAATAAATTTTCAAGACAAAGCAATCAACACAAATTCAAGCAGAATAGCACTTTAAGGAGTTCAACTCTCCATCCACAATTCAATATTTCAATTGTACACATAGCATGTATACAAACAACTAACTACAACTACAATAATTGCATTGTTAAGCCTTTGAGTACTCTAATATAGTACTCGAACATGCTGCAAAGCATAGATCCCAACTTACCTTAACGTAGACATGTGTTATCCTTAGGCATTGTGTAAACTCCACAAATTTAGCCATTTAAGTGTAAGATTAAGCTCGAATACTGTAAATAACTTTAGGAGTCAATAAAGCCGAGTAAAATAAAAATTTTATTAAGTTATAAATTTAAACATATTATAAGTAATAAAAACCCTAAAAAATCTATTGAAAACCTAAATCACATATGAAAACCCTAAATTTGATATATGTCAAAATACTCGAAATCGAACCTTAACTTGACTAAAACTCTAAAACTATAATTTTAAACTTATAAAATGAATAAATATAACCTAATAGAAATATAACCCTAGTCGATCACAATTATCAGCTTAATTGCGTAGTCACGTAAAACTTTTAATGAATACGTAAAAATAACTTGTAAATATTATCAGCGTAACAGGTACCAGTTAAATTAATGAATTTTCATAAAATCTTAAAATTAATTTATAAATATTAATTTTATGATTTTTATATTTGGAAAAATTACATATAATTATTTTTATTTTCCTTTTTCTTCCTTTTTCTTTCTTTTCTTTTATTTCTTTTTTTCTCATTTTTCCCCTTGCTGCCACATTGATTTGCAGTAACCTTCATTTATATTTTCTCTTCCAAGTGTTAAATTTATGAACATAACACTAAGTGAAATGATTAGATGTCTTATCCATTTAATGCTTTGATTTCCTTAGATTTGTTCTTTTCTTCTAGTATTATTCGCTCCCTTTTTCTTGCTAGATTGTTCGTCACACTTAGAACCTACAAGTTAGAAACCAAAAAGAGAAAAAATTGAACAAAGCAAAACACACGAACATACACAAAATTGAAAGAAAAGAAAAAGGGGATGAAGCGAATACTAAGAGTAGAAGAAGAAGAAGAAGAAGAGGAGGACTAAAGGGATTTAATCATTCAAGTTATTAAAGTAATCAGGTAGGCTATTATTTATTTTTGTACATGTATATACTCTATAATGTGTACATGTATATTTAATATTTTTGTTTTATTTATTACATGTATGTATGTGTAAATATATATGTCTGTAATACATAGTATATAGTATATACATGTATGTGTATATGGTATATATATACCATATATTTTCTTATGTGTATGTATGTACTCATAAATATAGGTATATGGGCATATGTACATAGTATTTTCTTGAAAATATATGTATGCATAATTGGGTATATACTTAGTATTTATTTTAGTATATGATATGTATATACATGTATTAAGTATTTTCGTATATATGTACAAGTATCATGTATTTTCGTATTTATGCATATATGTATATATTTCTTATTTTCTATATATATATGTAGGCATGAGGTTGTATATATATATATATATATATATATATCCATATATTTCATATTATATGATATATATATCTGTGTGTACATGTATAATAGTACATGTATATATGTATATTTGTACTTAGTATTTTCAATTTATAAACTTTTTTGTATATTTTGTATATATATATATAGTTGGACGTAAATGTGTATATATATTATTATTATTAATATTTTGTATTTCAGTATATATATACATATATGTAATACAATTGTATATGTATATATTTATATAAAGTATAAATACATGTATATTCTACTCATACATATAGTATATAGTATATAATTAAAATTAGGATAATTTAATACATAAGTATAGGATACGTATAAATGTATGTATATGAATAGTAACGTATACGTAAAAATACAATTATATTTAAATATTATATATAATATACTATAATATTAATTTAATAAGTAAAGTAACTTAATATATAAATATTTATGTATATCATAACTTTAGGAGAAATATAATAATTAAGTAAATTTGAAAATTTAATAAAATATAGTAATAAATAATAATAATATGCTTACACCATAAAATATAAGAAAATAATAGAAAATTATGAAAAAAAATGCAAGAGTAACACGTGGCACTTCCATATGCTGCCACGTCATCACTCAAATATAATTAAGTAATTTTTCATAATTAATAATAATAATAAATAATTAATTTAGTAGAAATACTAAAGTAGAAAAAATTGTATTAATAAATATTAAACCCAAAAAATAAGTAATTATAATAAAATAGGCTTAAAATAAGAAAATTACAAATTATACGATTCAAATAATTATTAAATCATAATTATACTAAGAAAAGCTTAATTTGATATTTTAAAACTTTTTAAGTCAAAATAATGAACTTTGTGATATTTTTATATTACAGTTAAAATTGTAAGTTACAACATCCAAAACATACATTTTTTGGAGAAAGTATGCTCGAAAACAATCGAAATGAACTATAAATTTATAAAAATTCGAGCTAAATCGAAAAGGTTGTACGCAATTTGATAAAAAGCTTGAATCAACAACTTTACGCAAACCAATAGTTAAATTAAGTAAATAGTACGAATGACGATACTAGCTTAGTTATTTAATTCCCAAACTTACTACTTTTCATATTCCCTATTGTTAGGTAACCTCGACTTTGACCTTGATTTGCCATAAGACTACTACGACTCTTGAGTTGAGTATAGTTGAGTGAGTTTTTCCTAAAGATTTCATACTTGCTTATGTGTGTAGTTAGTAAATATAAATTGTTATTAATAATTAAATGTTGTGTGAGGCTGAGTTATGCTTGTGTATGATTTTATTTGTTGATTGTGAAATTTACTTTAAAGCATAATAACGTATTAGTTGTTGCATAATAAATTCAATAGGACTTGATTGTCTATGACCTTGTTGATCACTAAATAATAAGACCTAACATTATTTGAATTGAAAGAACTAAATCGAATCATGCATAATCATGCACTACATAACTAATTCTGGCCATCACATTACATAGAGGTAATGAGAGGTCATACGTAGGTTGATTATTTATTGATATAGATTCTGTATAGTGCACACGTGTGATATGACCTTACTCTAGCCTGTGGAATCACTAAGCATTGAAGACGCCAACCGTCTGACTAAGGATTGAGTCTAGAAGCCTTCGTTTAAGGATAAGTGAGGGTTGCGTGAACCTACTCACAATCATACATAAAACTCGATTTTGACAAAAACTAAGAATGGATATACTATCATATTTTTTAATACAAAACACGGAGTTTCATTGTTATGAAAGTTCTAGTATGATACCCTGATTTGACTAATACCAATGTATCTCTTACCCTGACTTTAAAAGGTATTAAATCTGAATTGCATGTAGTACCTAGTCACTTGTATGTATTTGTATGGCATAATAATTGTTCATGCATTCATTTGATTAAAATAAATTATTGTATAACTTGTTTGTTATATAGCTGAGAGAATGACTCACTAAGCTCTTATAGCTTATTCCCTGAGCATGGGTTAAGGGTCGAGCGTTGAGTGTAAGTATTGAGAAGTTTTAGAAGCTATAATTAGAGAGAATGTTTAGTTCATTTGAAACTTCAAATGTAAACACCACTTGTGTATTTAGATTTCATAACTTTAATAAGTTCAAAATTTAAGTCTTTTCTACTCGATCTTATCATTTGCTAGGGGATACTGATTCTCTACAGTTCTGAGAAACTGTAGATTATTTGATATCTATAATTACTTATATTTTACAATATATTAATAAATTAAAAATAAGAAATTTTAGCAAAAAATTATTTAAAGTCTTGCAATCTCTAACTTGAAAGACAGTTTTCGTATTACGGGTGTACACATAATATGAAAATTTTAGATAATCCTATTAGGCCTCCCTTAGGGTCATGACACATTATGCTTATCTTCGTTAATAATCCCTAAACATTTAATACAGTAGCTTTAGGTTTTAGTCACCATATAAAATAAGAGTTTATTTTCAATATTTAAGCAAGTCTTTCATTTGAGTTAAGTAAGTTTCTCGGGCCATTTATCAAGTACTAATTAAGTAATGTAGGTTCTGATCAAGATTTTAACCAAGGTCTTGATCTAGTAGTTTAGCGTAGGTTCTTGCTCAAGGAGGTTCCAACCTAGGTTCTGACTTTAGTAAGCTTTTAAAGGTTACATGTAGGTAACTTTCCGACTTGCTCTTTGAGTCTAAGTATGATTGAACATTTAGGACCAAACTACTTTTTGACTGAGGTTCCAACCGTATTTTTGACTCTACCATCACTTCTACGTTTCACTACTTTACACATAAGTTCGACTTATTTAGAGTTATAAAACCATGTTAAATTCACTCCTTATGACATCATAACATCGTAACACCATAACCATCTATTCCACTCCTTCACCAATCTTATTTATTTAAGTTCTTAAGAAAAAACTCTAGGATTAAGTTTGTATATCATTAAGCTTGGGCATAAACTCCAATTTCAGTATAAAATAATGAACTTAAGACTTGAAATTCCTCATATTTAGTTGGTGTACACTTGAGAAAAATAGAATATATATAGTTTACAAGAAAATCAAGTCACTTCCTTAAGGAGTTTAAACCATTAGCTCACTGTTATAGAGAAAATGAAAAATCTCCCAAAATCTAACTACATTAATTTGAAAATCTAACCACATAGCATGAAAATGTAATCTTTAAGGAGCTTACATATAAAAATCCAGACTAAAAATGTAACATTTTTACTTTTGAAAATGTGATCAAAAATCAACTAATGAGATGTTTTTCTTAAAGAAACTATACTAGCACTCAAAATTTTGAAAATTTGGTTTGATATTTAAATTCTTCATACAAATATAATAAAGAAAATCTAGTTTCAAAATTTTTGAAGATCATCTACTCCTTTTAGAAAATTTTAGTTAAAACCAAGAAAATCGAACACTCACCGCCACTTGAAGCTCTGGCTACCGTTGGAGAGAGAGAGGTTCTTGGCCAAGCTTGTTGTTGGCCACTCCTTTAGGTTGTAGTTTGGTTTCACTTCTAGTTATTGGTTTCATGAGTGAACCCTTCACTACCTGATTTTGCATTATCTTCTTAAGAAATTTTCCTAAGCTTCATTTCTCCTTCAATTCCCCTCTTATGATTTTTTTAGAGTTAACAAGTGACCAACCTTCTAACTAAAGGTTAGTTTGTGTTTTTATAAGAAGGTTTTAGGTGATTTGAACTTTTCTTTTGTTAATACACATGTTAAAGGGCTTATGAGGTGTTTTAACTTTAAGATTTTAGGCTACTAATCCACTCTAATGAGTTCCGTACATTTTGCCATGCCCATAGTAGATGCTCCCTTAATGCCACCTATTTTTTATAATTTTTGCTCGTTTTCTTTTATTAAATTAGTATATTTTACATAAGTTTGGGTGTTTAAAATAATTACGAAGATATATTTATATAATAATTATATTCTATGTATATACATATCTTCTAAATATTATTTTATGTCATTTAATAATTTTATTATTCATATAATTTATCTTTAAGGATTCATCAATTATTGGTGCCCATTTTATGTGTTTCCGATATGTATATAATAACATAGTAAAATTTACTATTTTAGATATATCTTTATTATTTTAGTATATTTTTTAGATCCAACCTATAAGGTCTTCTCGACTAATTTTATTAACTCTCTCATAAATTTCTAGCTCAATCAGGATATCTTCACGAATACCATAAATCGACTACTCAAAATTTAATAGCTAAAATATGGGGCTTACATATGTCATAATACCTTTCCTTTTGTGACTAATTTATTTATTATAAAATGCTATTCAATTATTTTTTAAAAGTTAAAGTTTCTTAGATTTATCAATATCTATTATATTGATTTACATAACAATGTATGGGTAATAGTGTGTTCATTTTCTTATTTAATAGATATATAGATAGATGAATGATTATTTGCCACCAATATACTCATTCATTTTAAACACAACTCTATTTGTCTATATCTCTTTTACTTTTAAACTATTCATTGTAGAACAAAAATTTCCCTTCTACTTTCATTTATTTGGCAATAGCTATTGTATTAGTTTATGTAAAGAACACCATATGTTCCATTAAGTTGGACAATTTTCACATTAAAATTGTGCATATATATGACTTTTAGTCTTTAAATTTATATGTGTTATTTAAAATAACACTAGGCATCTTTTTTATTAATGGGTCAAATTAACTATGTAAGAGTATTAATTGCACAGTAAACAACATAATATTAATCTAATAAAAATAATATTACATATTAAATAATATATTAATAATCTAATACTAAATTAAATTATGTTATGAATCAAGATAATGTTTCATATATAACACATAATCAATGTTATTTCAACATTTTTTTTTTTGCCAAAAAAATACTTTATTCAATTAGAAATGCCCATAAGGTTATTGGTCGAATTTAGAAGTTACAACGGGTCAAGAAACCCAAAAGCTACAATACATTCTTAACTTACCTTGAGCAGTTGCTCAATGACCACAAGCATTAGCCTCGGAGAAAACAAACAAAAAAAAAAAAAAGACACACAAAATTAAAGCAAAGTTTCTACACAAAAATATCATGAAAAATGGATCTAGATTGCCAAAAAGGTGAGCTTCCATGATTAATTTGATCGAAGCAAAGTCTTGAATCAGTTTCTATTTCTTGAATTAATTTCTATTTAAATCTTTTACCACCGTCTAGCTTTAGCATGTTGAATGCCTTCATGAATCACATAAGCTTCCATAATTTTTGCAAATTCAGCTTTCATACTAACAACAATAGCATCTAGGAGTTCACATGAAGATTTCCTATAAACAAATCCGACTCCTTCTTTTTTGGATAATGGACAAAAAGGCCTATCATAATTTATTTTAACCACTCCATCCCTTAGCGGTTACCGTATCTTATAAGGAGATTGATTAGTCACAATTTTTGCAGCTTAGTTTTCATTTATTGCCACTGTTATGTTCTATTGAAGAATGGATATTCATATCCCAACTTGGTTGCTTTTTGTTACCACGACCTATGGAAGTATATGAGCTTGGTTGCTATCTACTACTGTATTTGATAAAGACCTTTAGCTTGAGCTTGGTTGCTATCTATTGCTACATCATTATTTTATACCACTGCTACATCTTGAAGACGATTAGTTATAATCTTCAAATTTTGAAGCTCTCTTTCAATAGCATAAATCACCTATAGGGGTTTTGGATTTTTTCTATTAAAACCACAATGATTTCTTTGTATCCAAATATGCTACAATGTTAACACAATCTGCTTCATCAACATCCTCATATCTTCTCTAAACTAGTAACCATAAAAAATTAGACACGAACCCATTTATCTGCTCTTGAAGTATCATTTTTTTCTATCTTCAAATTGCAAAGTTGGAACCAAATTGATTAGACTATTGAAAAAAAAAAAAAAAAAGATATTTTGTTGATTCTTCCTTGCCACAAAAATAGCATAGCCCATCCGATCTAACATTCCTACAAAAAAGATTGGCATTAGTGGTAAGAGAGTGGGTACAAATCCTCTAAACATGATAGCGCTATTTTGGTGCATATTCAAGACTCAAAATAGATTTCTACGCTTGTTTATCCATGTTAAGGGATTTGAGATCACATTTGCTAGTTTATTAATATTATTTGAAAAACTATAATATGGAGATTTAGCGATATAAACTCCACTTCTCTCATGTGACCAAACAAGAATCGTATAACCAATTTGCTAATATGGGGAACCTATGGATAGCTTTCTTTTCCTCTTCCAAAAACAAGTGCTCTATTGGACTATGTCCCATGAAGTGGAACAAATGTCAATAAGATCAATAACCGTCTGCTACTACTCATCTTCTAACATATGCCAAGTTGGTAGTTTATGGCCTTTCAAAGATGGAATCCATGATTAAAACCAAACATTGATAGAGTCTCCTTTTCTAAGTTACCAACTAAAACCTTCACAATAGAATCTCTTTCCATCAAAATGTTTTGCTAAATCCATGATGCTCTTCCTCCTTTTCTTGCATTAATGAACTCATCATTAGGAAAATAAATACTTTTCAAAAAAGAAACCTAGAAAGAATAGAATAGGGGTTTTCTAATAATCTCCATATCAACTTGCCTAGAAGCACTTTATTGAAATTATGAAGATCTCTAAACTACTACCTACCTTCAAACTTAGATTTTGTTTATACTTCCTAGCTCTTATAATGGATTTTCCTTCCTCTATCCAACTCCCCCCACCAAAAGTCAGATATAATTGTCGTAACTTCCTTATACCATCTCTTGGGAAAGGAAAAAACACCCATTGAGTAGGTAGGTATTACATAGGATATTGCCTTAAGCATTACCTCCCTTCCACCTGTAGACAAAATCTTTCCTTTCTAACCTTGCAATTTGAAACCTATTTTTTTCCTTCATTGCCTCCAGTGCTTTATATTTAAATCTTCCTTATGTTGTTGGGAGACCTAAGTAATTTCTAGATTTATTTTAAGGATTAATATCCAAAAAATCCCAACATACTTGTTTAGTTTCAATAGATGAAGAGGAACTAAAGAAAATTGATGATTTTTTTTTTTAATTTACCTTTGGCTTAGAAGCACAACAGTAAGCTTGCAAAATCTATTTTAGGTTCCCCAAATACAATTGCTTTGCTCTAAAAAATAATAAAGCATCATCGGCAAGAAACAAATGAGTAATTTCAAGACTATTCTTTTCTACTTTAAGACTTTCCAAAAGACCTTTACTACTAGCATTTATAATCATCCCTGATAAAGAATTCATTATAAGAAGAAACAAATAAGAAGAGATTAGATGTCCTTACCTAATGCCTTTAGTAAGTTGAATTTGTCCTTTTCTATCTCTATTCACCATTAAGTTATAGGATACTAAAGTAACACAATTCATTATCCAATTTATCTAGATTTAATGAAATCCCACCTTAACCATGACTAATTACAAAATAAACCATTCCACTCTATCATAGGCTTCACCATATCTATCTTTAAAGCACAAAAATCTTCTTTACTTTTTAATGAATTTTAAGAAAATGAAACAATTCATGGGCCATAAACACATTGTCATAAATTTGGCAACTGGGAATAAACACACTTTGAAGAGGAGTAATTATAGACTTTAACAAAGGTTTAAGCATTTTTTTATAGGATTTTGGAAATGATTTTATATGCAAACTTACAAAGGTTTATAGGATAAAATTGTGACACTTCTTTAGGATAATATACTTTAAGAGTTAGAATAAGATCAATATTATTAAAGGCAAAACAAAAAGTACCTATTTGCTAAAAATTTCTAATCACTTCAACCATGAATTTGTCAACAATAGCCTAATAAGTTTAATAAAATAGACCATTGAATCCATGTGAACTTAAGGATTTATCACTTCCCAATGGGAATATTGGCTCTTTTACCTTTTCCTCTTCAAAAGGTCTTATCAACTCTTCATTCATTATTGGTGTTATGGCTTCCTCTACATAGTCTAATACAACATCTTAATAGAAAGTGTTTTCAAACATGTACAACTTCCAAAAAAAATTCTTGAAGCTTTCAAATACCACATGTTGTTCAAAAACCCAATTGCTTAAATCATCTTTATTAGCATTGATACTATTCAAGGGTCTTCTCCTTATGACAGTCTAGTGGAAAAAGTGTATATTCTTAGCCTTGCATGCCAATCAATCAATTCTTGATCTCTATCGATTATACGTCTCTTCTTGCTCTATAACCATACTTAGCTGTTACTGTAGAATTAACTCCTCATCATGGTCATATTCTTCCAAAGAAGATGCTTGGGTCTTAGTTATTCTTGTATGTAGCTATTCAATTCTTGTCATATTGTTACATACAATAGATTTACTCCATTGTATCAAAGCATTTCTTATGTTGTCCAAACATTTCATCAAACTTTCCATATTTGCTATTTCACTACACCATTTCTAAACTTCTTCAACAACTTGATAGTATCCTTCCTCTCTCAACCAGAAGTTTTCAAATTTGAATCCGCTTGGTCCTTTCCTTCCTACTCTACTCATATTGATGACAATTGGGGAGTGATCACTACCATGTACTACAAGATTTGTTATTTGTATATGTAGAAATACCTCTAGCCACTCTAGATTAAATAACCTTTGGTCCAATCTTTCTCTCACAAGCTATCTATTGCGACGTCTTCCACTCCATGTATAAGGTTATCCTATATAACCAATATTTGTCAAGTTGCCATATGAGATCATCCTTTTGAATTCTATCATCTGGCATATAAGCTTATCTCTTCCTCCAACCTGCTCTTCCATGTAACTAATCTCATTTAAGTTTCCTACTAACATCCATGGTTGGTTTACACCATATGAAATTTGCCTCTCTTTATCCTACGGTTATAATTGATTAGCAAAGTCAAGGTTTGTATAGCACCATGTAATCATAGCTTTACCTTACCTTCTTAAGCCTTTCACTATCATAGCTGTGAGATTGAGTCAACTTGCTAAATTTGAACTTCCACATCCTCTTTCCATCATAAAGCTAAACCTCCACTTAATCAAATAAGGTCAACATATAATTTATTATCAAAGTCATTTCGTCTATTGATATAATCAATATTTTCCTCTCTATTCCTAGTTTCCATCAAGAAAACTAATTGGAGCTTAAATCTACTTATGAAGTAATAAAGCTCCCTAATTGTCGAAGATTGCCCTAAACCCTAATAGTTCCAACTTAAAGCAATCATGGCTCCTGAGTGACTACTTTTGATTAGCCACCACAACCTTTCACATTTAGTTCTTGCACCTCCACTACTTCCACTTCAATAAGATTATCTAGGAACTCCAACTTTTCTCTTACTTTCTTCTTTGTACTGAGGTGACACCAAACCTCTTTTGAAGTAGCCTTATGTTCCTTCTTAACTCTACTTCCACTTGTATATCCTTGCCTTTTTTCAATGATGGTTCCTCATTACTTTCAAGCTGGACTTAGTTTAAGGGGCACTTATGTAAAGTTTTGGAAACTTTTTTCAATGATGAGTTAGGGAATGCTTTTTACAGACTAATGGTTCACTAATAAAAGATTCTTTTACAAACTTTTAGAAAGTTTAAAGAATGAAATAGAAAAAATAAAAGTTTGATGACTCAATTAAAAAAGTGCAAAATTTGAGAATTAAAAGTGTAATTTTTCCTAATTTATTAGTTTATTTATAGTCAAATAATATTAAAAAATTATATATTATAAAGCTTATTTTCATATTAGAGACAACTAGCAAATATGATATAAATTCGTAATCCATATTCAACAAAATCTGCCATCATTTTTTGTATGTCGGTATTATAAGCAATCAAAATCATATATTACAAATAGAGACTTATATTAGGTTATGAATTAATGTTTTATATTATATATAATATAACATAAATCATATTATGATTATTATATCACAAGAAAAATAATTTTCAATATATACTTTCTTATATAGTAATTATGTACAATACTATATATTATATTATAAACATATTGGTAATTTAGATATAAGTTATTAAAAATTATAGTAAAATGATCTAATATGATACATGGCAATACTTTATCAAATTATTGCATATAATATTTAATATGTATTACAATTTTTAATACTTACAGCCTATTTTGTTAAAAAGTTATATGTTGTCTTATGTTATAGATCAATACTTTGTGAGATAAATACTTTGTGAGATAAATTATTGTACATGGTATGATATAAATGTTATGATAATTTTTGCATAATCCAATCAATTGTAAATATATTTTACCTTATACAATAACTATGTACACTACTCTATTATACATTAGACAACATACAAGCATTCTATCACAAATTGTTAGAACTTACGATAAAAACATATGATGATAAACTTTCATTGTATTATGGTATGGATATATACTGCTGTAATCAGTTGTTATATATGATATTCTATCAATGCTTTTTGAATTATCGTACAATCTAATTATTCTCAATATATGTTCTTTCATTCACTTATTTTTTCATATATACTACTATATTATATATTAAACAATTGTCCGAACTTAAAATATAATCATTTACCAACAATGGCTTGTTTTATTGTGAGAGAATCACATCAACTATCAATGAGCACTAACTTATATCATTAGACGATAACAATTGATTGGGTTTTTTCTTGTAATTCAGGAGTTCTACTAAAACGGGCACTGAATTAACTTGAAATTGCATTATATTTATTATGTACTGATCACGGGCACATTTTAATGTTAATCAACCACATTAACTATTAAAAAGACACTAATTTACTGTGAGGCAATATCGTCAGTTAGGGGCTTTTACTGAGGTTTAACTGGAATGGGCACTAAATTAACAAACGTTTAGGCAGTATTTACGAACGATGAACTTGTTTTATTGTGATTGGACTATATTAATTGTTAAAAGGCATTAATTTACTGGTTGGTAATAAATATTAGTCAGGGTTTTACTATGATTCAAGGGCTTTAACTAAAAATGATACTAAAGTAACTGAAGTTGATTGAGTCATTTTATTACGTTTGATCAAATTTTATATTTGCTACAATTTGTCTAGTTCTAACTTGTTATACTCAAGATTCTTCTTTTTCAATTATATCATATTATATCTTTAAAGAGTATAAAATCAAATAATCCATTTTATTAGAGATCAATATTCATACCACTAAATTATAACGGTATGTTATATTCAATAACTTAAAAT
The DNA here is from genome assembly GCA_024138015.1 of Lumnitzera littorea. Lineage (NCBI taxonomy): Eukaryota > Viridiplantae > Streptophyta > Magnoliopsida > Myrtales > Combretaceae > Lumnitzera > Lumnitzera littorea. The sequence goes on from JAMXBB010000009.1 coordinate 37,022,835, forward strand.
ATATATTGTGTATATATAGGCTTTAATATTACGAAGAAAATTGATTCTTTATAATTTTTTAGAAAACTTAATAATTATGTTAGGATATATATTAGATTTTTTTTTTTCTAAAAACACGGTCAAACCTGGATAAACAACATGTTTATTAAATTGATCATGTTATTAGCTTTTTATGCAATGTTTAAAATGGATCTATTAGCGAGTTAAAATATTGAAAACATACATCCATATAAATTCAAACATAAAACACAAGGAAAGAATTTTCTGAGGTCAAATGAGCAAAAAGAAAGTGCGGAGAAAAGAAAATGGGAAGAGAGCGAGAGAGACATGATCTGGAAGATGTAAGCTGTGGTGATTTGATCTGCTGCTGATCCGGCCAGCATATGTTGGAAATTTTCCCCCTCAAATGGATGAATATCTTAAAAAGGCCATCATCATATGTTGGAAATTTTCCCTGTGGACATATACAATACATATCACGAAATGCAATTTCGTCAATGGTCTTTTGAATAGCTACATTTGTTCTCAAGTAAACATGACATAATCACATACGCTGTGTGTGTTCTAGTGCATGCACATAATTTGATAGTCTATAACCCCGTTATTATCTATTATTGCTATAAACGCATGAAATAGATTAAAAAAAAAAAGTAAAAAATAGAGTAGGAGTAGAATTAATATAAACCAAACAATAACTATTCCGTTAATCTTCAAAAGGAATTAAAGTTCCTTTTTTGACAGTAACAGGAATTTTATAAAACAATTATTTCACAAACTAAGTACAATAATTATTTTATTCCACATATATCAAATCAGAAAAGAACAACCGCTACTGCTGTGCTGAAGACCTCAACGCTTAAAGTCACGATTCTACACTTGAAAATGGAGCAACCAACTCGTGTGCAAGCAAAGACAATTTTTACTCAATACCTACTTGGGTGCAATGAACAAATAAAAGAGGTCTTCAAGATTGACATTACCTTTTCCCCACCACAAATTCCCTTCTTCTCAATTTAAAGAGAAAGGACTTTGGTAAAATTAGCTGCACGTCTACATCCTCCCTTATCTAGCTAGAGACCGGATAGGATGGGATTGGATGGATTAGCTAGCCAGTCAGTCTCTGGGGCATTGTTACCATTTTTTTTTTTAAAGGAACAATAAGGATTTTATATATATGCAAATAACACTGTTCAAGGAAAAACATATATATGCAGATAAAAGCTAATCACAAACTCCATATATATAAGATAGTAGTAATTAACCATTGCAAAATATAACCATCACAAAGTTCCTGCTGGAAGTCCTATTAACGTGGATATAAAATATTAGGCCTTCTCATAATATTAGCCGCAGGTCACTTAGCTCAATACGGTGTTCTACTAAAATATCTTCTTTCGCTCTCTTAGCCGCTCACACAAAAAGGTATTCTCTCTTTTTTCTCCCTCTCTCTGTATTTTGTTTCTTTTTCTCGAGTTTTCTTTGGTATAGAAACTAAACTAGGGTTTCAATTTCTATAAAGCAACTCTTAGTATTTATTTATGCCAATACCATAATTAGATCTATTACTTGGTCTAACAGTTTTATCTTTTTATTATTTTTGCAAGGTACTCAAAAGGAAGAAGAAACTACATTCACTAGACTTCGAGTGCCAACAACTCCCAAAAGTAGTTTGTACACTATTGGTAATAGAAATGATATTCCCTCCATCTCTATTCTACCTATTTATATGCATGTCTGAATTTTGTTATTTATGTTATAAACACTAACTGTAATTTACTATCCACTTGTATCTATTATACACTACAACTCTTATTGTACTATTGTTACTATTTGTAATATCTTATACACATACAAGTCCACATCTATCAAATATAGTCTTTGAATTTTCTAAGCTACTTTGACACACATTTTGGCTTATGATTTGTGGTATGTATAACAATTTCCCCCCTTCTCGAAAACACAACCTTGTCCTCAAGGTCAAAATTAGGATAGTCTCGAATGAAATATTGTAGATGTGCCCAAGAGGCACCCTCAGTAGGTAGTGCTTCCTATTGTACTAGAATCTGTTTCACTTTTGTTCCCTATCGTCTGATTACTTATGAATCCAATATTGCCAAAGGAAACACAGTAGTGTCAAGCTTGGTTTTTTCTTTGGTTTTTATAAGTTTTCATTAAATCAATCAATATTAAACTCTATTTATTTAATACTGAACCTCAACTAAGGTTTAAGAAAAATCTAAGTTTTTAAACATGTTTTGGAAATATTAGGAATCACTACCCAAGCGTAATCAAGAAAAAAAGGATTAGGTTAAATCAATTAGGTGAACCAATTTAACCTAACCATTGGTCCGCTTTAAAAATCAATTTTTGGAAAAAGGTTTAAAAACCAAAGATTTTAGGTCTTGGGACTAATTTTTTAAACCCTTAATGGATACCATTTTTTTAACTTTTTGATTTTAATTTCACTTTTCAAAATTACCCTTAAGAACAAAACATCTAATCATATGTAGATAACATCTAAAAAACGATCAATGAATTATTATTTACAAATATGGAGAAAAAGAAAACTTTCCAGATTTTAAGTCGCTTCGTATTTGTGTATGGGTACCTATGTATCCGCTTTTCATGATCAAACTTTTGTAGTTCGTTAAATAAAAACTTTAGGTGGGTTAGTTGATTTTAAACTTTAAAAGGAAAACCAAGTTTACATTTTAAGTGGGTTCAAGTTTTATTGAGAAAAGTCCAAAAGGTTCTAAATATGAGTTTTATTTTTTGAAAGTTCTAGAAAAAGTCTTAATTTGAAAAAAAAGGGTCGCTTATTTTTATTTTAGAAAATCGATTTTTTAAGTGTTAAAATGGTTTTTTTGTTTTAATTCACTAACCTATTTTTATCTTATTTTTATTATTATTGTTGTTATTTGTCATTATTGCTTCCTATTTAAATCACAACCGAAAAAAAAAGAAAAAAAAAATAGACTCGAGATCTTCGCTTTTTCTCTTTCTTTTCTCTTTTCTCTTTTCTTTTTCTTCTCTCTTTTTTTTTTTATTATTACAAATACGTGAGTAATAAATTAAACAAAAAGTAAAATAAATAAATAAATAAAATATAGCAGACCAGGTCGGCTTAGGTTAGCTTTAGGTCTGCTTAAGTTGGCTTTAGGTTAACTGGGGTAACTCCAAACTTCAACTACAGCAGCTGGTTGGGGTGGTTTCAGACACCTATCAACGTCAAAACGAACAGGGAATGGGAGATTTGTGTCTTTCATATTAGACTTAGGGGGGTAGGCTCGGTGCCTTGATGTTCGGTGGTCATTTAGGTGGTGATTGGAGTTGGTAGCTTATAGTAGTTATTGGTAGTAGCACGCAATGATCGTTAGAAGGGAATGGGAGGTCAAGTCTTGGCTTTTTTACCACAATGAAGTCAATTGTGGTAGCAATTTTAGAAGAGGATGCCTAGAGAGAGAGAATCCTAAAGAAAGAGAAAGGAAGAGAGAGAGATGATTTTCAATCTTTTATGTGCTTTGGAATGAATCAAATGACTCTTATTTATACTAAACTAACATCGAATAAGTTGGAAAAGTTTAAAAATTGGATTAAATGTGTTAATAAATTTTGACCCGAAAAAACCAAATTTTTCCAACTTTTGACTTCGATTTTAAATGCGTTAACGACTGAATTTGGATGTGTTTTTGGTTTAATTCAAAACTAGGTCGTGTATAGTATGTGATTTTATAAAAAAAAAAAAAAGATTGTTAATGTGCGATAAATGCCCATAAATTGTTCTTAAACACAGCTCCTTGCTTTTGGAAAAAAAAAAGGAAGAAAACTAGAAATCAAAAGAAAATTTGGAAGAAGATGGGGGGTAGGTCATGTACCGAGCACATGCTACATGCCCCTACGTACACGTGTAATTCACATGTGTGATTTAAAAAAAAATGGGGCACGTTGGGTACGCCCCCTACTATTGTCTAGAATGAAATCAAGGCCTTAAGCCCTACTTAGCAAATAATGCGAACCAGGTTTTAAAACTTGGTCCGATCCCTTATTTCTCTCTCTCTTTCTTTTTCAATTATAATAAATAACTAACTAAAAAATAAAAATAAAAAGCATGAATTCTAGCATTCCCTTAAATCTTTTGTTGTTTTTTTCTCTTACTTTTTACTTAAATTTTCTATTTTTTGTAATTCTTTTAAATTTTCCAATTTTTTTAATTTTTTCCTAAACTAGGAAACTTAGAGAATTAAAATAAAATAAAGAGAGCAAAATTAAATATCTATAACTACCTCACTTTATAGTGAAGTTTGAATAAAACTTTACCACAAAGATAAAAAAAACACTATTTTGCCCTAAGGATGGGATTTATTCTAAGAAGCATTATAGTAAGCTAGCTATCTTAGGCTTGGTCTACCAGGGATTTAGGTTAAGCATGAAAGAGAGAGGAAACACTTTAAAAGCTAGCCGAGTAAGTTTAAGAAGCCTAAAAAGATCGGTTTGAAGACTGGTCGTACCCTTTTGACCTACCTAACCTAGGTAGGAGTATCTTTAGAGGACTAGTAATTTTAAACTAAAATCGATTTAGAGAACCTAGTTGTGCTCTTCTAAGCTTACTAACCTAAGCCGGAATGTCTCTAAGGGACTAACAACCTTAAGTTGAAATCGATTTGGAAAACCTGGTTATGTTCCTCTAAGCTAACTAACCTAGGTGAGAGCATCTCTAGGGGACTAGCAAGCCTAAACTGAAATCGATTTGAAAAACCTGGTTGTGCTCTTCTAAGCTAACTAACCTAGGCAAAAGCATCTCTAGGGGCTTAATAACCCTAAGCTGTAATCAATTTGGAAAACTTGATTGTGCTCTTCTGAGCTAACTAATCTAGACAAAAGTGTCTCTAAGGGACTAGCAACCTTAAATTGAAATTGATTAGAAAATCTAGTTGTGCTCTTCTAAGCTTACTAACTTAAATGAGAGCATCTCTAGGGGACTAGTAACCTTAAACTAAAATCGATTTGGAAAACCTAGTCGTACTCTTCTAAGCTCACTAACCTAGGTGAGAGTGTCTCTCCAGGACTAGTAATCCTAAATTGGAATCAATTTAGAGAATCTAGTCGTGCACTTCTAAGCTCACTAACCTAGGCGAGAGCGTCTCTCGAAGACTAGCAACCCTAAGCTGGATTTGATCTGGAAAACCTGGTCTTGCTCTTTTGAGCTCACTAACCTAGGCAGGAGCATCTCTCGAGGATTAGCAACCCTAAGCTGAAATTAAATTGGAAAACCTAATCATACTCTTTTGAGCTCACTAACCTAAGTAAGAGCGTCTCTTAAAGACCAGTAACCCTAAGTTGGAATTGATCTAGAAAACCTGGTTGTGCTCTTCTGAGCTCACTAACCTAGATATAAGCATCTCTCGAGGACTAGTAACCCTGAATTGGAATCAATCTGAAAAACCTAGTCGTGCTCTTTTGAGCTTACTAACCTAGGTAGGAGTGTCTCTTGGGGATTAACAACCCTAAATTGGAATCGATTTAGAAAACCTAATTGTGCTCTTTGAAGCTTACTAACTTAGGTGGGAGCATCTCTTAGGGACTAGCAACCCTAAGCTAGAATTAAAGAAGCACCCTATGGGCTCGTTAAAAGGAATCGATGATGAAAGGAAGTGCCCTTTGGGCTTGCTAAAAGGAATGGATGAAGAGAAGCACCTTATGGGCTCGCTTGAGAGAAATTAATGATGAATGGAAGTACCCTAAAGGCTTGCATGAAATGTTGAAGTAAGACTAAAGAATAAGGCAGCATTTTATGGGCTTGTCAAGAGAGAAATTGATAAAGGGAAGCACCTTGCTGGCTAGTGAAGAGAAGCGCCTTATGGCTTTGCTATAAGAAATTAGTGAGGAGAAGTGCCCTATGGGCTCACTAAAAGGAATTGACAAAGGGAAACGCCCTATGGGCTCGTAAAGGGGAATTGATGAAGAGAAGTGCCCTCGAGCTCGCTATGGGGAATTGATGAAAAAAAAAGCCTTATAGGCTTACTACAACAAATTGGTGAAGAAAAGCATCTAATGGGCTTTGTAAAAGAAATTGGTAAAATGAAGTGCCCTATGGGCTTGCCAAAAGAAATTAGTGAAGAGAAGCGCCTAGTAGGCTTGCTAAGAGAAATCTATGAAGAGAAGTGTCCCATGAGCTTGCTACATCAAATTGGTAAAGAAAAGTGCCCAGTGAACTCACTAAAAGAAATTATTGAAGGGAAGCTATCATGAATTGAAGATGGTCTAATCATAGCAAACGCCGTATACTATATGAAGAACCTCTGATTGGTTATCCTTCCAATCATGAACTCTTCACACAATATACAAGGCTCTACAAACACTAGCTTCCTAAGAACATACAGATCCACATGATATCATCACATAAACATATTTATATAAAGTTTAAACTATAAAGTTTAAACTACAAAGTTTACAGTAAGCAGTAATTTAGTATATCTAGGTCTATATTACTGACAAAACAAAAGTACATAAGTAAAAGTCTTCATAAGTTGTTCTCTTAACACACTGAATGGCCCGCTCTTGCCCAAGTCTCCAAGCTAACCTTTGGCATCCCTCGACTAGCCTCAATGAATAAGCCATTCTACAACAAAAGTCTAAGGGGATATAAGCCTAAGCTTAGTGAGCAAAACCCTTAGCTACACCACAAGCAAGTTATCAATATATTATATTCACGCATATGAATGAATGATCAAATAGAATGCCAAACAATATGTATAGTTAACTAGTCAATATACACAACTCAAATTCAATGCTCTCCGAAATCAGAGTTGGAGTATACATGACACTAGTCAAATCTGGGTATTATACTAGAACTTACTTTACTACGGAACTCCATGTTCCGTATTTAAATCAAACAAGTTCCTTATTTTCATAAAAACCAAGTTCTAATATAATCGTAAGTGGGCCCCTGCAGTCCACACTCACCTCTAAACGGAAGCCTCTAGACTCAACCATTATGTGGAAACCATTTATGACAAAAAAGGCAATAGGGATAATCTCCTTCATTTGGAAAGAGTAAGAGTGACCCAGACTATTGTGGTCAACTTTTTGAAATTAGGCAACATAGATTGAAAACATGGCCACTTAGGCCAACATGGACTTAGATAAAAGATTCGTAACAAGTCTTTAATTTCTCTCTTCTCCTTTTTTTTTTCAAGCTTACTAATAGGTAAAAACCTTTCCTTGATACTTACATGGGGCCTCTTATGTTCTCCCTAACCTTGATGCTGAGCCACCTAGTGGGGCCTTATGATTTCAAACACCCCTATTTTTAAAGAAAAGGTAACTCATGATTAGTTTAGTTAAAGAGAACTTCCTTGCAAATTCTCGGTCCATATTTCACTCTTAACTATAGTCCTAAAATTATAGTCCATTTTACAAGTAATATGCCTTGATCAATCCATTAGGTCTTTTTCGGTTTAACATTATGAATTGAGGCTTTTAGCCAAAGAGGATTGATGGGAAGGCCTATTTTAAAAGATTTACTTATTCAACTCAGGAGTACAAGTCAAGAATCGTTTAGGAAAAATAAGAAGTATGCTTACCTTAGTTTCAAAAACAATTTTTATTAAAAATAAATTATCCGTCAAGATCAAAAGAGCTTTATCAAGTAAGGATAATATTATGGGTGGAAAGGTCTTGTGTTTGTAGCTAAAGATCTGGCGATTAGGGCTTACGAGATTTAAAATGTTCATAAAGGCTTTGTGTTTCTTGGAAATATTTAGGCTTTAATTATGGGCTTTACATTTTCTAGGCTTTCTTCAGTTGGGGCTCTTTCTTTTACACACAAGTCAAATTTCCAAGCTCTTCCTTTTTTTTCTTTCATTATTTTTCTTATTTACCTCTCTTCTTTTTTTTATTGCCCCCTTTCTTTCCTTATTTAGCATTTTGCCCCACTATTTCTTGCTCTTCTATTTTCTTTTGGCCCAAAAAGTGAATATTTATTTTGCTAAGTCTTTGCCTTTAAGAGATTCAAAACCCTAACTAATGGATTCAAAGCATATGGGCTTAGGTGAGATATGTATAGGCTTGAGGTGTTTGAAAAGGACTTGGTCTCTTCTTCATTTCAGAGAAAGATAACTTATTAGAAATAAAATTCATTTTTGAATTAACGTTATTGAGGCGAACACAAACCAATTTCATCCTTCTCTCCTAATTAATTACCCTACCTTATGAATTAACCTATTATGGGGTGGTTCTTGATGGGGTTCAAATTTTGTAAATTCTTCAAATTGGACCAACGAGTTTAATAATGGATAGCTATATTTAGGATTTGAAAATAAATGCCTAACTTCACTTTAATCTGTGTATTAAATTCAAAATCAACTTCCTTTAAGGAATGAGTCTAAAATGTCCTCACTCCAATGTCACTTAACTCTCAAAGTGTTTTTAGAGGTTAGTGTGTTAGATGGAGTTTGCCTCTTTTCATTCTAAATCTTTTAAAAGTAAGTTACCAATTCCTTAGGGAGGGATTTCTTTACCCTAATGTTAATGACACTGCAATCACTCAATTAAAAAGGTAATAAATAAGATTATATTATTTCGACTGTTCAAAAATTGACTTTATTGAAAACAACTTGATTCTTCTTTGCCCTTACCTTAACTTCCTCCCTTTAAGCATCCAACTACTTAAGACAACCCGTAAGCTTATCAGAGGGCATTGGCATACTCAAAAGAAATGGAGCCTTAGGTGACTCAGTTGAATTACCCCCACGACTTGAAGAAGGACCGACTTGTTGTGGCTTTGGTTGAATGGCATTTGCATCAATCAGGTCTTCAATTTTGTTCTTCAATCTCCATCATTTTTCAGTGGAGTGCCCCTTGTGACTCATATGGTATTCGTATCAAGCTTCTAGGTCAAAGCTGTATGGTTTGTAATTCAGATTAAGGGCTTCATAGGCTATAATCGTTATAATCCTTGCTTTCTTTAAATGATGAAAGATTTGGGTTATTGAGAGCTTCAAGTGAGTGAATTGTCTTCTTCAAGTCCCTTGAGCCTGTTTTTTCTCACTCCTCATTGGCTCTTTTCTTCTTGGGCCTCCTTAGTTATTTAGATTTACTAACATTTGATTAGTATTGAACATTGGGTATTGAAATCTTCTAAGTACTGGGCCCATTGCCATTTCTAAGTTTGTAATGCTCTTTTGTAGTGAGGCTACCTTTTCTTCTAGATTTGAAAGTCTCCTTTTTAAGTTTAAATCATGAGATACTTAGAGAGTGGTGATTATCGGGAGCAAGATCTACCACTGTTGGCCCATTTGATGTACCATCTTTTCTAAGGAGGTGATCTTGTCATCAACCATGTGAATCTAATTAGAAGAATTCTTTATTAGATAGCAACTTTTCTTTTTTATTATTTTTTTTTCATGAGAGAGAAGGATAAAGTTTTATTTTACAAAAACCAAAAGATCCAAATAAAGATGGTGATTTTTGGGGCTCTATTTATGAGTTTGTGAGATTTATTTACATTTCCCTAAGTGAGAGAGAATGAATGGTTAGGTGAGTTCTATTGAAAGCCTATTTATAAGGAAAGGAATGCTAAAGAATGAAGAACGATAAACTAAAGAGAAAAATTATTATTTTGAAATATCATAGTAAAAAAAATAAAAGGAAGGGAGCCTAACAATTATTCTTAATGAAACTTAAAATTTATTTAAAGTCTTTTAACTACATCTAAAGTTTCTAATCTAATTCATGTAATTAGGCTTTAATCTTGCCCAGCATCTCTACAGCCTAATCTATAGTCCTTTGGCTTTTTTTCGACCTAAGCTAACAAGGCTTGATTAGAGGCCTCAACATGTCTAACCCTTTGTTTCCAATAGGTAGCTTCAGCTTGTAGCAGCTGCTTATGGATTCCCAAGGAATTTGGCAGCCTATTGACTCTTTGATTATTCTCTTGTTGGTCACCTACCATTATCTTTAGGCTTAGATGTTTCATAGATAAGAATCATTCATCAATAAAATAATACAATATTTGTAGAAACATGCATATGCTAGAATCACTCGAGTTAGTTCATTACTCTTTAAGTTGCAACCCTATCATTTGATCTGATGTTTTTACTTTTTAAAAAAAGACTGACTATATTTCTAAATCGTTTAAACATTAGTAAGGTTGCAATTCTTAGGAGTAGTATATTAACTTAAGCTTTAAGGGAGGTATATGCAATTAGGGTAGGTTCTAAAGATCCTTAAGCTTTGTGACCTTACTCGTTTTTAGAAAATGCCTTCATTAGTCACATTATAGCTTAAGTTGGGTGGCTTAATCAACCTCGAGCAATGGTTACACCATTACACCCAAAGCCTAAACAATGGCCCACCTCCTAAGGTCCTGAGATGGCCTGGGTTTGACCTCATCTACCTTGCATCTTTAATGCAACAAATGATCCCCCATATCCCAAGTATAATGTGTGCTAGATGAATATGGCAATTTAAAATAACATTTACATGAAATAAATAAATAAATGAATGAATAAATAAATAACGTAGGTACTTTGAAAGGCAAATTTACTTTCAAAAAGTTTTTAAGTGGCTAATACTCTTGACGTCCTTAATGGAGTCGCTAAGCTGTCGAGCCTAGTTTTTTCTCCAGTTTTCCCTAAGTTGATCGATATTAAACCATATTTATTTAATATTGATCCTTGACTAAGGTTTAAGAAAATATAAGTTTTTAAACATGTTTTTAGAAGTATTTAGAGTTACCACCCGACCGAAGTCAGGAAAAAGAGGGTTAGGTTAAATTGATTAGGTGGACCGATTTAACCTAATCACTAGTCCACTTTAAAAACCAATTTTTAGAAAAAAAAGTTTGAAAACCAAAGATTTTGGGTTCGAGGGCTAATTTTTTAAACCTTTAATAGGTACCATTTGTAAACCCTGCGAATTTAGCCTTCTAAGTATAGAAACAAACGTCTAAACTGTAGATGATTTCTCGAACTCAAAAGAGCCAGTAAGATTTAAAACCAATTAAAATCTCAATCCAAAACCTAAAGTGGATACGAAAAACCTTAAATCATCAATGAACCCCTAACCGCATACGAAGACCTTAAAACCTCAAACCTCATCAAAACCCTAAGATGACAATCGAAGATTTAATCGCGTAAGAATATATGAAACCCTAAATGTGTAAAAACATTAGAGATTGTGCCTTAAAGTAATAAGAACCCTAAAACCATAACTTTAAGGATATCAAAGCACTAATTCACCATAATTTACCTTAAAACCCTAAGTGATAATATATCTTCCATATTTTGCCATTTCATCAGTAAACGACTGAAGATAACCCTCAATCATGCATAAACATTTAGAATACTTAAATGATCCCTTAGAAAATAAGATATTGAATCATAGATTACATTTATTTCTTAAGTGTATGATTCGGATAGTCTTACATAGAATTAAGGGTATAGTTGAAGATTAGGTTAAATGTAGTAAACCTTAATACCCTAAATGCTATTTTTCATCTTAATTACACTAAGTAGCTTACCAAATGATGTTTATAGGATATAAATACCTAATGGAAGACCTCATTGTCTATTTTTACAAATCAATTTACTAAATTTCTTATTTCCCCTCATTTCCTTCATTTTTCCCTTAATTTCCCTTAATTACTACATTATGTACACAAATTTACATAAGCTTAAGGAGAGTTGACCAAGTCAACACATGTTGACCAAGTCAACACTTTGAAAAGTCAACAAAAGACTAAAGAGATAAAGAAAATATCTCTTACTTAATGATGGCTTTTCTTTTCTTTCTTTTTGATTTTTCTTCTCCTCCTTTTCTCTTCAATTGCCGTCCACAATTTCTCCCTTTGTAGACCCCACCATTCTTCTTCTTCCATAAGCAAAACAAAGAAAAAGAAACAAAACAAAAACATCAACATCCTCCATGCCGTGAGCTTCATTTCCCTTTCATTTTTCTTTCCTTTTCAACCATTTCATCCATAGTCAAGGGCAACTTAAGGTATGCTATTATGTATTTATGTCTTACTTCATCCTCTTTACTAGTTAGAAGGAGAAAAGGTTAGGTTATATGTTGTGTTTATATATATGATTGATTTAGGCTTAAAGTTTCAATCTTTACATATGGAAGTGTAGAATCCTTTAGGCAATGGAAGAAAATGCATGTGTACATGTCTTTGAGTAGGTATATAAAAGGTTATGCTAGAAGAATACATGTATAAATACCTTTGTACATAAGTATACAATATGTACATAACCTAAAATAAGGTATATACTAACTATACATACATATATCATGTCAAATATACCCTTAAAATACAAAAAGAATGAAATTGTGAAGCTTTCTTAAAGGGGTAGATAAGGCATACGAAAATACGTATAAAAATACGTATGCCACCGTATGTGAATATAGGTATATGTATTAGTATATGTATAAGTACATAAGTATACATATTAGTATGTTATTAGTGTAGGTAGGTATATAACATATGTATATGTATAAGTACTTAATGACATATATATTTACATGTAAAAAAAAAAAATGGATTACACAAGCTATGACATTATCTAAACATTACATAAGCCATGACATTATCAATTAATTACATAAGTGATGATATAAGCATAAGTTTATAATAGAAGAAATAATAAGATTACATAAGTACATAACATAGGTATATACATGTATTTAAAAGTCGAAAATTCCTTAAACCCTAATACACCTCTTAGATTGAATTAAACTTAATCAAGTATGTGAATTTGTAGCACTAATGTAAAATTTCCTAAGTATAAGAATCAAATAGCTAATTCAATCATTAAATCCTAAACTAGGGCATAAACATAAGTAATAAGAGTAATTAAACTTTAATAAGATAAAATTTTAATAAATTTAGCTCATATCATAAGACACGGGTCTTAACATCCAAAACGGATATTACCGTGTAAATGTACATCCGAAAACGATGAAAAACGACTATAAATTCGTAAATATTGAAAATAAAATGAAAAAGTTACTTACAATTAGCAATTAGGTTTAATCGAATAAGGGCTGATAGTAATCTAAGTAAAATTAGGTAGACAGATATCTGGAACCCTTAGTTGAGTCAACTACTTATTATCTCTGATATCTCGTAATGATCAAGTGATCTCGACGAGGGCGAGGATCTCCCGATCGGTTATTACGATTAGAGCGAGTCATCATAGTCAAGTAAGTACTCCCGATGACTCTATACTTGTTTGTGCTTGTAGTTAGTGAACTTAAATTGAATATCAATAACTTGATGCATGGGGTTTTCGGGATATGCGTGTGCTTGATATTGATTGATTGTTGTAAGAAATATTGTTAAATACGATAATTGATGATTTGATGGCATGATTGATTTTATATGATTTGGATAGTTTGTTGATATTGATTAATCACCTTATAATTTGACATAATTATATTTGGCTTATCATAAATTAAAAAGATCATGCATTATCCATGCATCGCATTACTTATTCTGGCCGTCACTTCACGCGGTTGGTAATGAAGGGCCTTGGAGGGATGGATTCCCACATGATTTGATTAGTACCGTGCAGGAGCATGGGTACAACAAGACCCTACCCTTGGCTCGCGGGTTCTATTGGTACCGGAGACGCTAACCGTGGGTGGCTGGGGGTCGCGTCTAGAGACCACCGCTGTAGGGTGTGAGTGTGGACTGCGGGGGCCACCTCACCGCTAGGCCTGGGACTTTGTGAACTATTGGATTTTTGGAAATGGAAATGTGTTTTTGTGAAATACGGGATTCCAAGTTATGGGTAAAAACCCAGGTGCTAGAGCCCGGTCATGATTGGTGCCGTGTAATCTCCAACCCTTATCTCGGAGGGCGTTAAAATCCGATATTATATGCAGTACCGGTCAACTGCATATATTGTTTGGCATACTGCGTGTGCATGCATTCATATGATTGTAATAATTTGTTTGATAACTTGTTTACCAGTATGGTATGAGGGATAGCTCACTAAGCTCTTGTAGCTTATTCCCCAATAATCTTTCTTTTGCAGGTTTACATACGATGGGATTGGGATAAGTTTCGAGTGCTGAGGGCGAGATGAAGATATGTACATTAGTGTTAGGATTAGTTGAGATTTTTATAGGTAATACATAAATACTCTTTGTAGAAAATATTCACATGTTAGAATTTAATATAATTTAATTTCACCTGCAGTTTTATAATGTTGGTAATCCTGTCTTATCATTTGGTAGGGGATACCGATTCTCTGCGGTTCTGAGGAACTGTGGGATATCAAACATCCATAGTTATTTATAATTATATATTATGTCATGTTATAATAAATTGTTTACTTGAAAATCATTAATCTTAGTGATTCATTATTTAGAGTCTTGCAATCTTTGACTTGCAAGACGGTTTTCATATCATGGGTGCACACATGTTATGAAAATTTTAGGTAATCCTACTAGGCCCCCTTTAGGGTCCTGACACCATTTTTTTTACTTTTTAATCTTAATTTCACTTTTCAAAATTACCTTTAAGAATAAAACATCTAATCATATGTATATAACATCTAAAAAATGATCATTGAATTATTATTTACAAATAAGGAGTAAAAGAAAACTTTTCATATTTTAAGTTGCCTTGCATTTGCATACAAGTGCCTACCTAGCCGCTATTTAGGATCAGATTTTCGTAGTTCATTCGATGAAAACTTTAAGTAGGGTAGTTGAGTTGATTTTAAACTTTGAATGGAAAATCAAGTTTATGTTTTAAGTAGATTTGGGTTTTATTGAAAAAATTCCAAAGGTCTTAAATTCGGGTTTTATTTTTGGAAAGTCCTAGAAAAAGTCCTAATATGAAAAAAAAAGGGTTGCTTATTTTTATTTTGGAAAATCGATTTTCCATTTGGTAAAATGGTTTTTTTTTTTTTTATTCACTAACCTATTTTTATCTTATTTTTATTATTATTGTTGTTATTTATCATTATCTCTTCTCATTTAAATCTCAACTGAAATAAAATTAAAAAAGAAAAAGAAAAAAAAAAGACGAACTCGAGCTCTTCTCTTTTTCTATTTCTTTTTTTTTTTCTTATCTTCTTTTTTTTTTTCTTTTTCTTCTCTCTTTTTTTTTATTATTACAAATACATGAGTAATAAATTAAACAAAAAGTAAAAGAAATAAATAAAAAATATATAGCAAACCAGGTCAACTTGGGTCGGCTTGGGCAGCTCCAAGCTTCAACTGCAGTGACTAGTCGAGGTGGTTTTAGATGCCTATCAATGTCAAAATGAGCAAGGAATGGGAGATTTATGTCTTTCATATTGGACTTAAAGGGAGGGGGGGAGGGCGGGTAAGCCCGATGCCTAGATGTTCGGTCATCGTTTGGGTGGTGATTGGAGTTAGTGGCATACGATAGTGGCATGCGGTTATCATTGGAAGGGAATGGGAGGTCAAGTCTTAGTTTTTTTACCAGCATGAAGTTAGTCATAGTGGTGGTATTAGAACAGGACGCCTAGAGAGAGAGAATCTTAAAGAGAGAGTGATAAGATTCGGGGTACTGATCTAACTCGACTGCCAAAGCTGAGCTTATTTACTTGCTAACTCATTCTATCTGCTGAGCTAAATGACATTATTTCTCATAGAACGAATGCCGAGAAGCAGAAGGCCTGATCTTCACCCATGCTTGACCAATTATTTACTCGACTTCACGACTGCCGATATATCGAGATATCACTTTTCTAAGAGCGATCCACTCGGTAAGACACAGAGAGACTAATACCGACTAACTTTAAAACTTGACAATTATGATCATCCTCTCCGGTGTCTCGGTTAAGCAATATAACGCTACTTTCAGGACATACCAAATGACCGCATGCTTACTTCTCTGTAAAACATACAATTTTATATTTTTGTACATGTTTATCTTTATTTTTATTTATGAGCCCAATTCTTTAGGGTTTAAGGTCTTGTATATTATTTATAGTTTTGCTACTAAGTTTTAGGACACACTATCAATAGCAACATTTATAACAATACAAATATAGAAGAACATTAATGAAAACCCCCATTTGTATCTTTTCTCTCAAAAAGCTCTCTCCTATCAGCTTTTATCAATCCCTTTAGTAAGGATTGTGGTAAGCAACCTTATCACTCAGATCAATGCATCACATTTGGCAAGTCTTAAGCCATGTAGAATGTAATCGGTGCATCATATTCGATTAGGTGGCTTACAGATTAGCTAAAACCCACTTTATTTTCGTTCCTTCGGTAGGATCAAACCTACCCCCATGACCGGCCTTGTCTGTCCTTGGCGTGGTCCGTATCAGAGAGAGAGAGAGAGGGAGAGAGAGTGGATTGAAGATCGAGAGAGAGAGAGATGATTTTCAATCTTCTGCGTACCATGGAATGAATCAAAGGACTCCTATTCATACTAAACTAACATCGAATAAGCTGGGAAAATTAAAAAAATCGAATTAAATGTGTTAATGAATTTTAACATGAAAAAACCAACTTTTGCCAATTTTTTACTTCAATTTTAAATGCATTAATGATTGAATTTAGATGTGTTTTTAGTTTAATTCAAAACTAGGCCATATATAGTATGTGACTTTATAAAAAAAAAAAAATGGTTGTTAATGTGCAATAAATGCCCATAAATTGTCCTTGATCACAACTCTTCATATTTGGAGAAAAAAAAAGAAGAAAATTGGAAATTGGGAGAAAAACTGGAAGAAGATGGGGGTATAGGTCACGTATAAGGCACGTGCTATGCACGTAATTTAGAAAAAATGTAGTACACCTTGCTGCCATCCAAAAGGAAATCAGGGCCTTGGGCCATACTTAGTAAATAAAGCAAATCGAGTTTTAAAACCCGGTTAGATCCCCTATTTCTCTTTTATTTTTTTAATTATAATACAAATAACTAACTAAAAAATAAATAAATAGTAACAAAAAGCATGAATCCTAGCATTCCTCTAAATTCCTTTATTGTTTTTTTCTCTTACTTTTTATTTAAAATTTTTGAAATTTCTATTTTTTGTAATTCTTTTAAATTTTCCAAAATTTTTTTATATTTTCCTAAACTAAGACCCTTAAAGAAATAAAATAAATAATTATAAAAAAATAAAGAGAGCAAAATGGGGTATCTACAAGTAGGATTATTATCCATTGACTCCTATGGTAGTGGCACCTAAGTCACATTATCTCTGTAACCCTTCTTTAGTTTCAATATGTGAAACACCGGGTAAATCCTAGAATGTGGAGGCAACTCCAATTTATAGGCCATTTAGCCAATTCTAGCTATCACTTTGTAAGGGCCAAAGTATTATCTAGCTAATTTTGCAAAAGATTTGTCAACCACAGTAGTTTGCCTATAAGGTTCTAACTTAACATAAGCAAAATCACCTAGTTGCAACTCCTTTCTGATCTCTTCTTATTTACCAATGTTTTCATTCTATTTTTAGATTGTTGTAAATTGTGTTTTAACAATCTTAAAATATCATTCCTTGCCTTAAGCTCTAAATCCATTTCTTCCACTTTTGTCCTCTCCATCACATAGTTTAGTATCTTCGGTGCTTCCCTTCCATACCATGCCTCAAATGGAGTCATTTGAGTACTAGAATGATAAGAAGTATTGAAATAATACTCAGCCCATGATAAATAATTAGACCATTAAGTAGGGCAATCCATAACAAAACATCTCAAATAAGCTTCCAAGCTCCTATTAACCACTTTTGATCATCCATCAATTTGTGGATGGTAGACCAAACTCATCTTTAACTTTTTGCTACTATATCGGAATAATTCTTGCCAAAATTTGCTCATAAATACCCCATCTTTATCATAAACGATAGATTTAGGAAATCCATACAACTTCATTACTATTTCTACAAACAAGTGAGCTACTATAGATATTGTATCTGTAGACTTTAATGCTCCAAAATGGCAATACTTGGTTAATCTATCTACAACCACCAATATTATTGAATAACCTTTGGAAATAGGTAATTTAGTAATAAAATCCATAGTCAAATCCTCAAAGACTTGTTGAGGAATAAGTAATAGGTAAAGTAGACCTGCTAGAGATGTTGTCAAATACTTCACATGTTGACAGATGTGGTAGTTCTTCATAAATTCTTCTACTTCTTGTCTCATTCTTTACCAATAAAAAGAAATACTCAGTCTCTTAAAGATTTTAAGCACCCCTGTAAGTCCTACTATAGGAGTTGTGTGATACTCCATAATAAGATTATGAGTAATTATTGATGGTATTGGAATGAATATTCTAGTTCCTAAATACAATAGCCTATCCTTGCAAACTAACAACCACTGTAATGTTTCTCCTTGAACACATTTTGTTCACAACTCTTTCCAACTTTCATTATTTTCGAATTCCTTCTTTATAAGTGTAATGAAATCAAAAGAAGGAAAAGAAATGGAATGAAAGTGAGCTTCATCTTCCATCTATCTTGATGAGGCATTTGCTACCTTATTCAATGCTCTTGGTGTACTGCACTTCATAATCATATCCCAGCAATTTTATTAAGTATTACTGTTGTTCTAGTTTTTGTATGATTTGAGACATGATTTACTTGAGACTTTTTTGATGATGAAATGTCTCCCTAATAAGTATTGCCTCCATTTCTTAATTGCTTCCTAAATTGCAACTAATTCTCTCACATAAGCCTTAGCCTTTTGTAATCTTCTACAAAATTTCCTACTATAGAAAGCAATAGGGTAGGATTCCTATTATAGTATTACCCCAAAGCGTTTGCCTCCATAATAAAGACTTTTGAAAAGTCTAATAAAGCTAAAATTGGTGCAGAAACTAATACTTCTTTTAATAGCTCAAAAGCTGATGTAACTCCTTGATTTCGTTGAAAAGAGTTTTTTTTTTTTTTAAGTAAATTTGTTAAAAGATAAGCAATAGAAGCATAATTTTTATCAAAACACCTATAATAACCAATTAAATCTAGGAATCCACGTGCTTGCTTAATAGTAACAGGCTGTAGCCACTGTATAATTGCCTTTATCTTTTGTAGATCGGGGCTCACTCCCCCAGCCAACACTATATGGCCTAAGTACTCCACTGTATCTTGGCTAAAAGAATACTTAGCTTTTTTTCAAATAGAAAGCGTGCTTTCTCAAACATTGTAAAGCCAAATCTAAGTGAAGATAATGTTCTTGCATGTCCCTACAATGTACCAAAATATCATTAAAAAAAAAACAATGATGAACTTATGTAAATAGGATCTGAACGTAGAGTTCATCACAACTTAGAAAGTTGATGGGGCATTTTAAAGTCCAAAGGCATTACAACAAATTCATAATGTCCTTCATACATTTCGAATGCGATCTTATGAATATCTTGAGGGAACATGCAAATTTGATGATAACTTGCCCCTAAATCCATCTTTGAAAACATACTTACACTACCTAATTCATCCATCAATTCATCTATTGTTGGGATTTGAAACTTATTTAAAATGGTTGCTAGATTTAAGGCCTTATAATCTACACAAAACCTCCATGAACCATCATTTTTCTTAACTAGTAGTACTAGTGAAGAAAAAGGACTTCTACTTGGTCTTATAAATCCTGTTTTTAGTATTGCATTCACCAACTTCTCTATTTCATTTTTCTAAAAATAGGGATATATGTAAGGCCTCACATTCACTACTATATTTTCGTCCTTTTAAGTATATGTGGTGTTGAGCATCTCGTAGTGAGGGCAATGATGAGGAAGTTGCAAAAACATTCGAAAATCTACCCAATAAGGACTCATCTCTTTATTGTTGATAATATCAGTAGACGATACCTTCGTCTGATCCAATAAGCCAAAACAACAAGGCACATTATCATTTACAATCAATTTATGTAACTTTACTATATGGATTTCCTTAATAACCATGTCTGAATTTACAAGCAAGTTTACTGACTTTTTTCCGAACGTAAATGACATGTTTAATTTAGAATAGTCCATTAAAATTGGTCTTAAAGTCTTCAACCACCAAACGTCCAATACTAACTTAGCTCCTTAAATAGGAAATACAAAAAAATCAACAAAAAAGGATATCCATTGGATTTACAAAGGAATACCAAGACAACACCCCCTACAAACCAACTTGTCACTACTACCTATTATAATAGGAAATGGAGATGTAGTTATAATTGATAATTTAATTGCTCAGCTACATGTTCCTGTATAAAATTGTGGGTATTGCCACTATCTACTAATATGAAAACTAATTTCCCTTATATCATGCTTTGTAATCTAAATGTTTTAGGTACAATTGTACCCAACAATGCATGATAATTAATTTCTACTAGTTGCATCATCTGATTTAGCATATCTTGCTCAATTTGGTCAATATCCTATTGCAACTCTTCAATCATTTGTTGCTCCTTTGTCTCTTGTGATAATTTATCCGATTCAATCATTAAAAGGGATTTTTCCTTACAAACATGACCTCTATGCTACTTCTCTTCACAATCATAATATAAACCTTTCTCTCTTCACAAAGTCAACTCAGTAGGTGACATTCTTTTAATTGGTAATGTTTTCTTGTTTGTATTTGTAGTAGAATTAATTCATTTTTTAGAACTAAATAAAGAAGAACCCAATGATGAAACTGGTTTAGAAACAAACTATGGTTTAAGAGAGGAGGGTTTAGAATTTGAAAGATTCTGAAATGAAGTAGGATTTGAAAATGTGGTTTTCCAAGGATAGGAAGGAAAAAATGGTTTAGAAAAAGAATTTTAGCTTTGAAGCATATGAAACTTTGCTTCATGAAGTTTAGCAATGCTCATGGCTTCTAACAAAGATTGAGGTCTAGAAGATAGGACTTCTATACGTAGTACTGGTTGAAGACCATACACATAGCAATTCTTGAGAAATTTGTTTAATAACCCAAAAATGTGGCTCGAAAGAGATTCAAATTCATATTAATATCTATACGTGTAACTCTATATCTATCAAATATAATCTTTGAATTTTTTAGGCCTCTTTAACACATGTTTTAGCCTTTAATTTGTGGTATGTGTAACATAAAACTTCCCTAACATGCACAAGAGGACTCTTATCTTATAACAAAAATGACAAGACAATTGCATGAGGAACAAAAGCTAACAGCTCATCAGCAATGTTGCTAAATATCATATGTGCCATGAGGTCAGCTACTTGGTTAGTCTTTCGTGGTCAATAAACAAGTTTGACTTCTTAAGCTATCCTTGCTTACATAAAGAATATTAGCAAATTTTCCATTTATAATTATATGATGAATTTAGCAATAGTTGTACTTCTAGAGACAAATAAGTATTTAATTCTACTCATTTTATTACTAGCACCTTGCCATAAAATGAGTAGATATATAAGACAATGCCTAACTCTAAGAGAACCTTTTTTTGCCAAATATTGTATATAGTACAACTTTTTTGGTTAATTCATATCTCATTTAACCAAAAGGCGGAATTACAACCACAAAGAGCAGAAAAGGTAGCTATATGCAAAAGAAACTCAAATTGGGCTAAAACCACTTAGTTGAGGAACAAGCAATGTACGAGAAAAGATTAAGAGTTGTTTACAATGGAAACATAATTTAATATAAGCCTTGTTAGAGAAGATTCACTAGGGATGCATTGACCCAAACGTACTATATTATAGGTACACCAATTGCATTATATTGTAGCTGCTAGAGTAATCCTCTACCTACTAAACAATTGGTTGTTTGAGTAATGTAATTGATAGAAATCAAACCACCAGAACCTTTACCCAAGCTTAAGCCCAAGGGCTAGAAAGCATAGCCAAACAAATTCATCTCCTACGACCTACCATTGAGGAGTCCAAGCTATTACAATTTGCCAACCTGATGCCCTAGTCGAGCCGAACCCTTTTGCGCTCATCATTCATCTGTAGTTGTCAACTTGAACTACATTCAAACATCCGCTCGGCTCATACAACCATTAGCTCAATCGACTTAAATCCAAGCCAAAGTTGATACATCTAAGGTGAATTCACTTTGAAAGAATTGTCTGCTCAGCTCGAGGCAGCTAATCTACCACCTTTACTTGGCACCTCAATTCGATAGTTACCAACCTAAATGCACAATTTGTCTTTTCTACCAGAAAGTTATCCATCTGTAGGTAGCCACGTGTCCAAGCAACCATGCGATAGAATCTCCTGTATAAGATATTCATTTTTGTTGTATTTTCAATTATACCCTTATTATTCCTTGTACATTACTGCTTTTAGATACTACTCTTTTTAGTATTTTCCATTTTAGGTAGATTACTCTTATTTTTTGAGTATAAATATCCATTATACATGTAGTCACAATAATCTTATCATCATCAATATACTGAATATACTTCTTTGTGAACATTACTCCCGCTAGCTTGTTTACTTACTTCACTCTTATCCTAACCCGTAAGCAAGGCTAAGTAACGAGTAACCTTATTGAACTACCTTATGCATCACATTAAGTTGTGTTGTAAGTCTTCAGAAGTTCTATTAGTACACCATATCCTATGGAGCTGTTAGTAGGTTTGTTTATGTTTTACTTTTCCTATTGCTTTTGCACTTTTCCATCACCTTTTTGAGCTTTCTACAAGCTTAGACCTACCCCTACGTCCAACTTTGTCAATCCTTGGCCCTGGTTTCACATCATCTTTAGTATTAGAATGGAGGTTTCTTTTAGGTAAGTTGTATTTGAGTTTTTGTGAAGTAGTGTTTACCATGATAATGTGTTGAGGTTGTATAAAGATTCACTAATGTGTTCACATAGTTAAAGGGTATAGTAGTTGCTTTCATGTATACTCTGTTTTGCCCTATTTCAAACACTTGAAAACAGAGCAAGTTTTAGTTAGGTTTATTGTTCTTTGGAGGAGTTGTTGTGTTTATGAATCAGTTGAACCCTTGTGAAGGACATGTGTGTGTTTGTTTGGTTGGCATGAAGAATTGTATTTATTGTTTCTTAGAATTCGAGTTGTTACTAAGTTTTTCAAAGAAAATGATTGGCCCAAGTGTTAACACTGGAATTAGGGATGACAATAATGGTGTTATCCACTAAGGCTATCATGACCCAACAGTATCGTTGTCGTGGTAGATCGTCGTATACCGCATAAAGGCTTACTATCAACCCCCTTGTTGATTGCAAGCCTTTCATATAACACATAAGGCTCCTTCCATTATATATTACTACTAGACCCATAGATAAGTAATATAGAGCAATTTACTAAAATTAACTTCTATGATGTAAATTAATCAAGTAAACGTATGAACTCATTAAGTTCTACACCAAAAGAATATTACAAACAAATGCAGTTCGTAAAGGGGACCGCATTAGAAACTTCAATCTATAATATGAACAAAAGTAAAGATAAATGGCTATCTACAAAAAGCTATTACAAAAAAAATCTCCTCTCCGCTCCATGATCGCTCCATCCCATCTCCAAACAAGACTCACCTCGGGCATTCCTTGGCCTAGATGAACAAAGAGGTTTCCCTGTAACAAAAGAAATTTTTCAGGGTGTAAGCTTAAGCTTAGTGAGATAAATACCCTCATCAATACTACATAATAAAAAATTATTAAATGCACAAACATATGAATGTATAAGAAATCAGTATACCAAACAATGCATACAATGGCCTAAGAACTGCATACAACTTAGAATTATGCCCCCTGTAGTTGGGATTGGAGATAATTAACCGACTCAAACCAAAATCTAAATTTTAGCCCTTGGGTTTTATATCATTTGCACTACTTTGCTTAAGTCAAAACAAAACCATATATAATACACTTTCTTTCCTAAACAACAAATTACATTTTCAAAATCTCAAGTCTAGCGGTGTGATGACTCCCGCAATCCATAAACATATGCCTTAAGTAAAAGCCATAAGATACAGCCCCTCACCAACGGTTGGCGTCTCTTGGCACCTAGTAAGCCCGTTAGCTTAAGATAAAGACCCAATATAAATGATGACATAGCTAATGCTCAATCTTATAGGAAGCTCTCCTCTTGGTGAGCCCCTTCTCATCTTCTACGTGAAGTGGCAGTCGGTATCATCTAAATGCAATTATGAAAAATGCATGATTTATTGAATTTCTTAATCATATAAGTGATTAATTCAGTTTTTTATGGTGATCAGACAATTTCATTCCATACAATCGCACATATGAGTTATTATTGAGCCTGATTTCTTTTATTTAAAATTAATTTCTCATTTCATGATTAACAATAAACCTAACCCATTAAATATTAATCTTCAACTAAAGAAATTGAGAAATTCCAATTTTTTATTGAAAATAATTTTTGAAGTCGCCACTCGACCGAAGTCGGGAAAAAAAAAACCATAAGCAATTGAGTGGATTGATTACGATTTGACTACCGGTCTTTGATTTCAATTTGAATGAAGAACTAGAGGGTTCCGAGTTCTAGGGCTAACCTATTAAACTATAATAGGTACCACTATTTATTTACCGAAATTAGGATTATTCTTTTAGCTATAATAATTAAAAAATAAATAAATAAATAAATAATTAAAAGAAAAAACCTAAGTTTCTACATATTTTATCGTCGCCTCAAAGGTACCTACGTACCTGTTAGCCAGGATTAGACGATCGTATTTCTTTCAAAAAAAAAATCTTTAATATGTTGATTTATTTTAATTTTTTAAAAACCAACTGGATTTACGTTTTAATTTATTCAATTTATTTAAAAAAATCTAAAGGGTCCTAACTCTTGAGTGTTATTGTTTTATAAAAAAAAATGTTTTAACAATCCTATTTTTTTTAAATGGGGTTTTTATGTTATTAATTTTTATTTTACAAATGATTTTCTATGTGAGAAATGTTAATAAAAAAAAATTAATCCTAAAAGAAATCCTAAGCTCCATACTGTATTTCAACTATCTATCAAAATAAATAAAATATGACATACTCAATATACATATAGATACACTAATACTAAAGGACTCCATTAGGCTAATATATACATAACTACTTATATATTATGTTATTAACACCAGCAAATAAGGATCTAATAAAATAATAATAATAAATAAATAAATATAATAAAAAAAATTGAAAGAACCGAACAAGGCCAAACTTAGTTGTTGTTCAGTGAATCAGTGATGATGGATAGTAATTCGTGGTGACGTTGTGGCATTGGATGGATGACGGAGCAATATGTCAACTACGGCGTGCGGCTGATTGGAAGTGTGTGTGTGTGTTGGCATGGACTGCTGCTGTACATGTTTAGTGTAGTGAAGTGGATGTGGAGTGCTACTATGCATGTTTAACGTAGTGAAGTAGACGATGGGTTGGTGGCTTCTGCAGTGATGAAGAGTACTGCTGCGAATGGTGTTATTGTGGATACTGCTAATGTGCGGGACGTATGAGCAGTGTGTTCGATGAATGACATGGACATATGCTGTTCAGTCGGTGAAGCTTGGGTCAGGCGTGCATTGATCGTGTGTGCAATAACAAGTTAGACTTTGTCAGTAAAGCCCGGATGTGAGGCCACTGTTGCTACTTGGTGAGGCTGAACAAGGGCTATCCATAGAGTTTGATGTTGAACTTGATCGTATCTGCATGCACTGCTGGACAAAGAGGATGGGCGCTGGTCGTAGGTTACGCGAGTGAGGAAGAAGAGCTGTGTTTGGCTTGCTAATTGTGGTAGTAGTGTAGGATTGCATAGTGGACTGTATTATTGCTGCTGTCACGGTCGCAAAAGAGTTCAAGAGGAAAGGGGCTTAGATTTGTGAATTCGTGCAATCGGTGTATCAGTGGGTTCGTCGCAGTTTGTGAGTTTGCAGGCGTGAGGATGAGGATAGGGAATTAGAGCATATGCTAATCCAACGTGCGCTGGAGGGGGGTCCTTATTGCAGTAGCGGAAGACGTTGCATGCAGTGCAGCGTGGACTATTCGGATGAGGAAGCTGTGCGCTAATGAAAGGTGCAGTATTTTTCCGTAAACAGAGTAAAAAAAATTGGATTTTTTCCTATTTGATGAGTGTGTTTATTTATGAAACCTAAACCAAATCATATCTATTATATCTATTGTATCTGATTTGATAATAATTAAACTAGATCTAAATTAATTCAAATCCGATTTAATAAAATCAAATTAGATTCAAATGTTTTTAATTAGATATAAATCCTGTTTATTTCTCTCGCTCTTGTAAAATATAGAAAAATAAAAGACATAGGTGCCTAGTGAGATTTGAATCTAAGACCTCAAATTAAATCCAATTCAATATTTCAATAATTATCCGTTAGGCCATTGGCCTGCGCTTTGATATTCAGTACAATTAAATTGTACTTAAACTACATGATTCCCGAAAATAATTATTTGTACTAAACTAAAACTAAAACTATTTGTTCCTAATCTACAAAAAAAATTTATAATTTTTCCTTTTATTATTTTTTTGGTATTTTCATCATTTTTTAATTTTTTATTATTTTTATCTTTTATTTTATTTTTTTGAATTAAGACCCTTTTTGTAAAATAAAATAAAATAAAATAATAATAAAAAATTAGGATTACAAAGGGGCAAAAATTAGTTGTCTACAGCTGCCCCTTTTTGTGATAAAGTTTGAGCAAAACTTTGCCACAAAGACAAAAGAGATACCATTTTTGCCTCGGGCCAACTCCATCCTATTGAACATTAAGATAATTGACGAAGGTTAGTTTAAAACGAAGAATAGCGAGGGATAGCACCTTTGTGGGTTGGCAAAAATCCCTAAAAAGAATAATGAGAACTTGATCGTACCCTAATGAGCTGACTAACCAAGGCGGTCAAAGCGCCCTTTGAGTTGACTAAGACCTAAAAATGAAGGAAAACTTGGTCGTGCTCTAATGAGCTGACTAACCAAGGCGCTCAAAGCGCCCTTTGAGCTGGCTAAGACCTAAAAATAAGGAAAACTTGGTCGTGCCCTAATAAGCAGACTAACCAAAGCAGTCAAAGCGCCCTTTGAGCTAGCTAAGACCTAAAGAATGAAGGAAAATGTGATTGTGCTATAATGAGCTGACTAACCAAGGCGGTTAAAGCGCCCTTTGAGCTGGCTAAGACTTGAAGAATGAAGGAAAACTTAGTTGTGCCCTAATGAGATGACTAACCAAAGCGGTTAAAGCGCCCTTTGAGCTGACTAAGACCTGAACAATGAAGGAAAACTTGGTCGTACCCTAATGAGCTGACTAACTAAGGTAGTCAAAGCGCCCCTTGAGCTGGCTAAGACCTGAAAAATGAAGGAAAACTTGAATTGGGATAGCACTCCGTGAGCTTACTAAATCCCTTGAAGAAATTTTGAGTCGGGTAACGTTCTGTGAGTTAGACGACTAGGAGTCTAAGGAACTCTGGATGGGGACCATTCTTTGTGAGATGGCTAACTTGCTAAGAAATTATTTTTGGAAAACAAGGTGTCATCCTTAGGGGAAAACCAATTGCTAATGCAATGTTTTATCAGGCTTAGAAACACTTACCTGGTTTTAATGATAGCTCCCAAGTAGTCCAATGTCTTATTGAGCAATCCGATTATAACCAACGATTCTGACCCTTACCATTGTCTTTTCTTATTCTTGCTCTTCTTCTTATTTCTTCTTCTGTCTCTTTCTAAACCCCCCTTTTTTTTCCTTCTCTTCTCTTTTTTTTTTTTTACTTTTGTGGAAGCAACTTAAAATTGAAATGAACATAAAACATATTCATTTCTCAAACAAAGAGGTCCTATGTTGAATTTCCGGTCCAAACATCTGCTTTTCGTGTAAACATCTGTTCTCAAATGAGTTTCTATTTATACGCCATACATTACTCTTTTTGAACATGGCTCTGTCTTGAAAAATAGGAAACAAGTCTTCCTTTCTTGGGGGGTTAACCACAATAAAGTATTAAAAGAATTTTTATCAATAGTCATCGCTTCAAGTTAAGTATTTATTTCTCTTGTGTTTCTTGTGTGTAAGGTTTATTTGGGTAGAGGATAGAGTGAGAAGAGGGCTCTTTTAGTAGGACAAGAAAAGGGCTAGGGATATTATCTAATGCTAACGACTACTAGGAACACCAACTTTGCATGTAGAAAATGAAAATGAAACTACAATAATAGTAAGATTGTTTGCAAAAATTTCATTGATGTTCAAGGATCGTACATCTTCAATGTGTTAGCGTTTACTGGGTCCTTCAAGTCCAGACCATCCATTTGAGACAAGATAACAGCTCCCCTTAGGAATACTTTCTTCACAATGTAAGGCCCTTTATAGTTTGGGGCAAACTTCCCTCTCGAATCAGCTGTGTTAGGCAACGTCTTCCTCAACACCATATCTCCTTGCTCAAAACTTCAGGGTCATACTTTTTTGTTGAAAGCCTTAGCCATTCGTTGCTGATAGCAAATGTTGTGGCACAAAGCTGCCAGCCTCTTTTCATCAATTAGGTTCAACTGCTCAACACACTTCTTTACCCAATCAGCCTCAACTAACTAAGTTTCCAATAATATTTTGAGAGACGGGATCTCGACCTCCACTGGTAGTATAGCCTCCATTCCGTATACCAACGAGTAGGGGGTTGCCCCTGTTGATGTTCTGATAGAAGTTTGATAGGCCATGAGTGTAAATGGTAACATCTTATGCCAATCTTGATACGTAATGGCCATCTTCTCTATAATTCTTTTAATGTTCTTATTGGCCGCTTCTATGGCTCCATCCATTTAGGGCCAATAAGGGGTAGAATTTCTATGAATGATCCTGAAGTGTCGGCATAACTCGGACATCAATTTATTATTCAGGTTTGTACCGTTGTTAGTAATAATTGTCTCTGGCATACCATACCGAGCTAGTATGTCTCTCTTGATGAACTTGACCACTACTCCCTTCGTCACACTAAAGTAGGATGAGGCTTCAATACACTTACTCGTCCACAAAGTAAGAATATGGTGGTTATGCACTAAGTTTCCAATTAAGCTCTTTGTCTTACTCTCTTCTTCTTGCACCCTTTTTGGAAACTTGAGTTGTAGTCCTTTCAAGTGGGGTTTAAGGAGCGTTCTAAGGATCCTAAAAGGAGCTTTGAAAGTTGGCAAATGTAAGACACAAAGTGAAGTTGAAATGCCGTAAGTGTGGAAGCTTGGAAAGTGGTAGCAAGTGTAAGATTTAGTGAGGTTTTGTGTTTCCTCTTTTGAGTTGTTTTCAGAGTGAGAGAAACCATAAGTTTAGTACTCTACTTAAGTAAAGTATACAAAAAAAAAAAAAAAAACCATTCTTGATTTACCTAAATATTAACTAAAGCTAGCATAAGTTTAGTACTCTACTTAAGTCATCGTGGGATCGACACTTGTTTTCAACATTATACTACTTAATACGATCCAGTATACTTGCTAGTATTGTGCTCATTTTTTCTAAACACCTTTTCAGCGTATCAAGTTTTTGGCGCCGTTGCCAGGGAATTAATTAGATATTAGACTTTTTAGCTTTGTTGGTAATTTAGGTGCATTTTACTTTTGGATTTGTTTTTGTCTCTTACAAGTTTTACATGCGAAGGAGTAGAAGTGCTGATCTTTTACCAATTGATCCAGAGATAGAACACACTTTATTTTAGTTAAGAAGGGATAACAAGCAAAGGGAGGAATTACAAGAGAACATCATGGCAAATGAGGATAATCGCTAGCTCCAGAATGCTCCGCGAGCTCTTCGTGACTTTTCAGTCCCAACTGTTCAGGGACCTGCTATCAGAAGGCCAACCATCCAGGCTAACACTTTCAAACTCAAGCCGGCACTCATCCAAATGGTGTAATCAAATGAATTTGGAGGATTTCCAAATGAGAGTCCAAATGAGAGTCCAAATGAACACATAGCGGGATTCCTCCAATATTGTAATCTGATCAAGATGAATGGTGTACCGGATGATGCAATTAGATTGCAGTTTTTCCTTTTTCATTAAAGGATAAAGCAAGAGCATGGTTTAACTCTCTACCTCAGGATTCTGTAACTATATGGGCTAAGCTTCAATCAACATTTCTGAGGAGATTAGTTAAGGAGTGATATCACCAACTTCTCTAAGTTTCCTAGTGAATCACTATATAATGCATGGGAGAGATTTAAGGAAACAATCAAGAGGTACCCATACCATGGACTTCCTGATAATCTCTTGATAGAGGTATTTTACCTTAGTTTAGATGAAACCATGAGGTCTTTAGTTGATGCTGCAGCAGGAGGTGCCTTGATGGGAAAAAGTTATGAGGAAGCAAGTGCTTTAATTGAGGAAATGGCCTCTAGTGCACACAACTGGCAGCATGAAAGGGGCAAATCAAGAGTGGCTTCAATCAATGATATGGATGCTATTTCTGCCCAGTTAGCAGCACTCACCACTCAGGTAAGTCAACTGACTTCTTCACACTCCTTTACTCCTTATTTGGTAGCCTTTTGTGAGTTATGTTCAGGACCACATTCTACCATGGAGTGTATGTCTAGGAATGCTGTATCTTCATCAAGTGGAGATCAAGTGAACTTTGTTAACAACTTCCAAATGAGCAATCAGGGGCCTTACTCCAATACTTACAATCCAAGATGGCGTAACCAACCGATCTTTTCTTAGAGAAATGAGAATAATGCATTTAATCCTCCACCACCTGGATTCCAAAAGCAAAGTCCTACTCAGAATGCTCTGCCTCATCAGCAACATCAACAGCAGCAGTCTAAATTGGAGGAACTCATGCTTAATTACATGCAGAAGGCTGATACTCTCCTCCAAAATCAACAAGCTTCAATTTGGAACTTGGAAGGACAGTTGAGTCAATTATCTCAACAGATAAGTACTAGACCATCAGGGTCTTTACCTAGCAACACAGAGGACAACCCCAAGGGAATTAATGCTATCATGTTGAGGAGTGGCAAAGAATTGGAAGAAACAGACAGCAAGGTTAACAAGAAAAGGGAGAACTTAGAGAAAGAAAGAAGGAAGACAAAGGAGGAGGAACCAAAACTGAAATCATCAGAAGTGAATCCATATGTTCCTCCTGTTCCTTTTCCAGGAAGACTAAAGTAGCAACAGTTAGACACGCAGTTTGCCAAATTTTTGGATGTCTTCAAGAAACTGCAAATCAACATTCCATTTGCAGAAGCTCTCCAGCAAATGCCCTCATATACGAGATTCATGAAGGATCTGCTCACCAAGAAAAGGAAGATCGATGGAAATGAGCAGGTGATGCTTACAAGAGAGTGTTCAATGATCCTGCAAAAAGATCTTTCCCATTTGCCAACAAAGCAACGAGATCAAGGGAGTTTTACTGTTCTTTGCACAATTGGAAATTGTTATTTTGATAAAGTACTTATTGATTCAGGTGCCAGTATAAATTTGATGCCCTTATCTATTTTCAGGAAATTGGGACTTGGAGAATGCAAGAAGACTCATGTCACCTTACAACTGGCTGACAGGAGCATTAAATACCCTAGAGGTATTGTGGGGAATGTCTTGGTGAAAGTAGATAAATTCTACTTTCTAATAGATTTCATTGTGTTGGAGATAGAAGAGAATAGAGAGGTACCAATGATCTTGGGCAAACCATTCCTTGCAACAGGTAAAGCACTAATAGATGTGGAATAAGGTAAGCTCACTTTAAGAGTCATGGATGATCAGATAACATTTAATGTATATGATGCCATGAAGAAGTTTGAGGAGTGTAAGTCATGTTATACCATTGATACAATTGACGAAATTATTTATGAGGATATGGAAGAGAATGCAGGTATATATACCATGGAGTTTGTTTTGAGAGATTTAGATGATTAGAGTGACAATGATGAACCTATGGAAGAAGTTGTGGAACAAGTGCTAAAAATCAAGACTAGACACTATGAGGAGTTAGGAACAAGTGCATCAAAACCAGTGTCATCTTTGATACAACCCCTGATGCTTGAGCTTAAACCTTTACCTTGTCATTTGAAATATGCTTATTTGGGAACAAATGATACGTTGCCAATAATCATTTCTTCTTTTTTAACAGATGATCAAGAAAAACAACTCTTAGAGGTCTTGAGAGAGCACAAGGAGGCGATAGGATGGACAATTGCTGATATTAAGGGAATAAGCCCTTCGATGTGTACCCATTGAATCTATCTTGAAGCTGAGTGCAAACCTACAATTCAACCATAGAGACGACTTAACCCAACTCTCAAAGAGGTAGTGAAGAAGGAAGTGCTCAAACTACTAGATACAGGTATTATCTTTCCTATCTCTGATAGCAAGTGGGTTAGTCCTATTCAAGTAGTGCCAAAAAAAGGTGGTATGACTGTAGTGACAAATGAATCTAATGAGTTGATCCCTACTAGAACAGTGACAGGGTGGAGAGTCTGTATTGACTATAGGAAAGTAAATGATGCCATTCGGAAAGACCATTTCCCTCTTCCTTTTTTAGATCAAATGTTAGAAAAACTTGCAGGGCATGATTACTATTGTTTTTTAGATGGTTATTCTGGTTATAATCAAATCCATATAGCACCCGAGGACTAGGAAAAAACCACATTTACTTGTCCTTATGGCATGTTTGCCTTTAGGAGAATGCCCTTTGATCTCTGTAATGCACTTGCCACTTTTCAAAGGTGTATGATGTCTATTTTTTCTAACATGCTAGAAAAATTCATCGAAATATTTATGGATGATTTTTCAGTTTTTGGTAAATCATTTGAAAATGCCATTTTATGGTAAAGGAAGGGATAGTCTTAGGTCATAAAGTATCTAAAAAAGGGATTGAAGTTGACAGGGCAAAAGTGGAGGTAATTGAGAAGTTGCCACCACCCACCTCAATGAAAGGAGTTAGAAGCTTCCTTGGTCATGCTGGATTCTACAGGAGATTTATCAAGGACTTCTCTAAAATCTCTAAACCTCTGTGTAATTTATTGGAAAAAGATACTGCTTTTGAATTCAATGATGATTGGTTATAGGCATTTAACTTGTTGAAGGAGAAGCTCACTACAGCACCAGTGATTGTGGCTCCTGATTGGGAGCTTCCATTTGAATTAATGTGTGATGCTAGCGACTTTGCTATAGGTGCAGTTCTAGGCCAGAGGAGAGGTAAGTTTTTTCATGTTATATACTATGCTAGTAGAACTTTAAATGAAGCTCAACGGAATTATGTAACTACCAAAAAAGAACTTTTAGCAATTGTTTTTGCATGTGACAAATTCTGTCCTTATTTGATAGGTTCTAAAATCATAGTATATACTGATCATGCTGCGCTTAAATATTTGTTTGCTAAGGCTAATGCCAAACCAAGACTAATCCGTTGGATTCTTCTACTACAAGAGTTTGATCTTGAAATTAAAGATAAAAAGGGAACTGAGAATATTATGGCTGATCATTTGTCTAGGATAGAATCTGCTTGTGTAAATTTCCCTATCAATGAAACGTTTCCTGATGAACAATTACATGTAGTAGGAATCCAAGGATTGCCTTGGTATGCCAATATTGTCAATTACTTGGTTAGTAAACTTTTGCCTTATGGTTTGTCATCTTAACAGAAAAAGAAGTTTTTATATGATATAAAATACTATTTTTGGGACGAACCATACTTGTTTAAATGTTGTGCTGACCAAGTAATAAGACGTGGTGTGCTAGAAAATGAACAGTTTAGCATCATTGAGTATTGTCATTCGAAAGAAGTAGGAGGTCATTTTGGTGTAGAGAGAACGGCAATAAAAATTTTGTCTTGTAGATTTTTTTGGCCCAAATTGTTTCATGATTGTAGACATTTCGTTATGACTTGTGCTTAATGCTAAAGGACTGGCAACATTTCTAGGAGACATGAATTACCACAAAACAATATCCTTGTAATTGAACTTTTTGATGTGTGGGGAATTGACTTC
Source organism: Lumnitzera littorea (assembly GCA_024138015.1). Lineage (NCBI taxonomy): Eukaryota > Viridiplantae > Streptophyta > Magnoliopsida > Myrtales > Combretaceae > Lumnitzera > Lumnitzera littorea. The sequence goes on from JAMXBB010000009.1 coordinate 37,056,665, forward strand.
ATGAGTCCCTTCCCTTCTTCTTTTTCAAATAAATACATTCTTTTGGCAATAGATTATGTCTCAAAATGAGTAGAAGCAGTTGCTTTACAAAGTAATGATGCCAGAGTTGTCATTAGATTTTTGAAAAAGAACATATTTTCAAGATTTGGGGTACCTAGAGCTATCATTAGTGATAGGGGGTCGCACTTTTGCAATAGACAATTTGAAAAATTGTTAACAAAATATGGAGTTTCCCATAGGACTGCCACCCCCTATCACACACAAACTTGTGGACAAGTAGAGGTTTCTAATAGGGAGATTAAGCAAATCTTAGAGAAAACAGTCAATGCATCTAGGAAGGATTGGTCTTTAAAACTAGATGATGCATTGTGGGCTTATAGGACTGCTTTGAAAACTCCTATTGGAATGTCCCCATATAAGATTGTTTTTGGTAAGTCATGTCACCAACCTATAGAGCTTGAGCACAAGACATATTGGGCCATAAAATTTTTGAACTATGATTTGCAAGCTGCAAGTGAAAAGAGATTACTTCAATTGAATCAATTGGCTGAGTTCAGAGAAGAAGCGTATGAGAATGCAAGGATTTACAAAGAAAGAGCAAAGAGATGGCATGACAAAAACATCTTACAAAGAGAATTTGTACCGGGCCAAAAGGTTTTACTATACAACTCTTGATTGAAGTTGTTTCTAGGGAAGTTACGTTCAAGATGGTCTGGACCCTTCGTTGTCACTAAGGTTTTTCCTTATGGTACTGTAGAAGTGAAGGCGGAGAACAATCATATTTTCAAGTTAAATGGACAACTTCTCAAGCATTACCAGGTAAGGGAAGACATTAATCAAGAGACCACAATTGTGGATCTTGAAAATCCTAAGTAAGTCAAAGGAAAGTCGGGCTATCGACTCTAAACTAAGCGCTCCATGGGAGGCAGCCCATGCTTTAGGGAAGAATAAATTATTATTATAATAATAATAAAAAAAATCCACTATGGGATTTATGGGGTTACCCCACGGCCGTAGGATAGGCTGTGGCTACCCCAACAAAAATCCACAGTGGGAATTATGGGGTTACCCCATGGCCATGGGATAGGCCGTAGCTACCCCAACAAAAATCTATAGTGGGATTTATGGGGTTACCCCACGACCGTAGAAATTACCCACCACTCAGGACACGGTGGTGGATTAGTGAACCGTTATAAAAAAATAAAAGAAGACGAAGAAACCACGGGTCGGGGCACGACCGTGGGTCTTCCCGTGCCCAATCTGGGTATTTTAAACCCAATGCAGAACGAATTTTTTTTGTTCTTTCTCTTTCATCTTATATTTCCTTCTCTCTCCTCTCTTCTTCCTCTCTACATTTTCTCTCTCTAAACCTTTTTCCTCAAAGGTTTTCTCCAAAAAAAGCTTCCATCTTTGTGCACTACATCTTCTTTCTCAAGCAAAAAAGGTAACATCTTTCACTTTCATCCAATTTTCTGTACTTTTTCATGCTTGTTCTTGTCTCGGGTAAAATAGATCTGAGTTGATTATTTCGGTTCATGATGAAGGGGACTTCGATTGTTGAATGATCTTGTATTTCTCTTGCATGCGCATGCGAAAATCACTTATCCTTTATTGTTTTCGATGAATCTTTAAAGGGCGTGTGCATGTAATGGATATCTGCAATTGTTTCTATTGTTGATGTTTTAAAGCTTACTTCTTTTGTGGTGTTTATACATGTTCTGAATAAAGTCTGTAGATCTTACTTATGTACGGCCGTAGAAGGATTTTTACTAGCCGTTTTTCTTTTAAAAATACAATTTTTGGCACGAACTTTACACTATGTGATGAGCCACGGCTGTGTCATGTATGGATCTCCTCGGTTTTGTTATGTGATGTGAGAAAAATTCTTGTTGATGATTTTCTGCTGTGTCGCCTGGTCAAGGGTTTACGTATTTTGTTCAAATACTCGTGTTTGATGATTTTATTTTATTTTATTTTTATTTATTTATTTGTTTATTTTTTTTAGAATCTTAGTATGTTAAAACATCAATTATGAGTATTATATGGCTGCATTTTAGATGCCGAGAGACCAAGGCCAGTCATCTTCTAAAAAGAGAGCATGCAAGGATAAAAGAACAAGACCTACTGTTCAATGGCGAAAGGATCCATATCCTTTTAGCTTGAGGCAGCAGCATCAGGACCGCTACAACTTAGTGTTGAAAGAGAAGGTGATTAAAGCTAACACGATTTTAAACTGAGAAGTGTTAGAGCAATATGGCTTCGCTCAAGAATTTGAGACCTTCTTCCAAGACAGGGCATAGAGAAATCTGTTAGATATCAAAGAAAACATTTATTGGAAGATTGTTGTGGAGTTTATGGCCACATTTGAACTCACAGCTAACCCGACCATGGGAATGGAAAATTCAGTGTCCTTTTTGTTTGGTGGTACGTACTTCACAATGTCTATTGGTGAGTTCATAAAGATGCTAGGAATTTATGAGAATGAGGAGTATGTGTTTTCTGATGATTTGGGGAGACTGAAGGATTATTGGTACGATCAGATGTCAGCAGCTAGATTTTGGGATGTGATTGGCAAAGGGTCTTACAGTGCATCCACCTCTCGGGGTTTTGAGTTGAAAAATCCTGCTCACAGGATACTTCACTATATAATTGACCGCTCCACAAGTGGGAAGATAGATAGTGAAGGGATTGTAAGCGTATTTGACTGTTTGCAAATGTGGTCCATGATTCAAAACCGACATCTGAATGTCGGACTCGTAGCAGTCAAGTGCATCAGACGACAATGTGAGAAAGGAAGAAAAGGGATTTATGTGGGAGCATGGATTACAAGAATTCTGAAGAACATGGGGGTCTTTCCAAAACAAGAGCCAACTGATAGAGTGGGTTCTTCTATCTTAATGCCTAAACAGATTCTTCGAGTGTGGGGTTTTGGTCCAGTTCCTGAAGAAGAATCAGGTCCTAGCAGGGTCGAAGTTCCTCAGCAAGAAAGGAGAGGATTCTCTACCTCTCTCGATCAATTTCAAGAAAACATTGAGGAAATTAAAAGGGAACAACAAGCACAAAGAAAAGAAATCAAAAGCTTGAAGAAGTATGTCTATACTTGCTTCAAGAAGATGGGTGATGCTTTGGGCTTCAACGTTCCTTCCTGCAAGAGTAGTTCTAATGAAGACGTTGTTCCTCCACCACCACTGCCTACTGAAGATCAACCTCCTCCTGAAGAACTTCCCATTGCCATTATTCCTAGCTCATCCACTGGAGGTTGTTTTATGAAAATCACACCCAGAAGGTCTACCATAATCAGAACAAAGAGAGTAGTAGAACCTACACCAGAAATTGTAGAAGAGAGCTCCTCTTTTGAAGAGGAGGATTCTAGAGACAACGAAGACGCCGACTATGGTGATGAGGAAGAGTATGATGATGATGATGAGGATTAGTCATTGTGTTTCTGCATTTTGGTGCAATTAGCTTTGGAAAGTATGCTATCAATTGTCAGCTATTCTAATGTACTCCTTTCCAGGGAAGTTTCGTTACTCCAATGCATGTTTAATGTTTTACTTTCCTCACTTATACTTTCAGAATAGACAATAGGGACATTGTCCAATACTAAGTGTGGGGAAGGTTGTATGTGCACATGATAAGATAAATAAGAACTTAAGGATTGAGAATGCTTTTAAGCTATAGTTGCATGTATTACTGAACTTGTCTTATCCTTAAAGTGATATGGTTGTTTTTGGGATACATTTATGCATGACTTTCATATAATCTGAGATTGTACGCTATTTCCTTTAGATGAAAAAAAAAAAAAAGGAGATTTGAAGAGGTGCCTTACTCACTTACTATTGTGACTAGTTTACTTAGTGATAATTAAGTGATAGAATCTTTAAGGTGCAAATTTACCTTTTGTTTAGCTTTTGAATTTGGAATTTGAGAGTAGGTTGAGTCTTTAAGTGCAGAATAAGTAGGTCTGCTTCTTAGTGGATTGAGCTTGTATATTTTCCTTTGAGTTATCTTGAGAGTATTTTAACACTTAATGAAAGAGGTAAATGAAACTTTTTACTTAGTGATCCTTTATAAAAAGAGTCTTAATGTAAGGTAACATAGAAAAGTGAAAGTAAAACCCTTACTCCAATGACTCAGGTAAGTGAGTTAAGAGTATCCAATCTTGAATGTTAGAGTGAGTGAGAGTTCGTACGGGTCCCTTTAAAACCTGGTCACTTGGGTGATGAGCCCGAGATGTGCTGACTCAATGAACTCACTATAACAAGAAGGGTGGAATAAAAAAAACTAAATAAAATAAAATAAAAATAGATAAATCTAGGGAAAGAGTGGATACCTTCTACTTTCACTTTGTGTTAACTTGTTTAGATAGGTAATTTAAGAGATCATATACTTGTTCATTGCTAATGAAGTTTAAATAAGTTTTCTTCCTCACTTGACTGAGCATTTACTTTTGAACTAAGAATTCTGGGGTTAAACAATAGGATTAAAACTTTACTCTTTCTAGATTAATTACTCAATTATAACTAAAGTAATCTAGTTACATGTCTACAGTATAGTTAGAGTAGTAGGCACTAGAAATGCAAGTTTTAAATTATGAGAAAGTCTATTTGCTTGAGGACAAGCAAAAGTTCAAGTGTGGGGATATTTAATAAAGTTAATTTCACCCCTGTTTTATTAGTGGCAATTCAACGATATCCTAAAGATTTATGTGCTTAATTGAAAGAATTGACACTTAACTAGTTAATATATTTGCCTCAGGTTCAATTCAGTACAAATGGGAGAAAGGAGTTGGAAAGAGTACATTTGGCGCATGAAAACACAGAGGAATGAAGACTTTCTACAAGCAAGGGAGGATCCATGACAGTGGCTAAAACAGCCGATGAATAGCAATGGAAATGAGACGATCAGTAGAGCTTATGACCTTGAACCATAACTGTGGTGGTGGTGACAACCACGACTTTACACACGACCGTGGTCCACCTGGTGTGCACGAAAAGAAAGAATTTTTATTGTATTTTTTGTGGGGATATATATATAGAAGAGAGGAGAGATAATGGTGACGGTTCTGATATTTGATACTTTTCCTTTAGTTGTTTTGCTTCGACATTGAGAAGTTAGGGTTTAATATAATTGGAGAGATTACACCGTGAGATTTATGGAAGATTGAAAAACGTTTGCTTGGATTTCAATTGAGAGCTTAGCTATTGGAATTTCTTGAGAAAAGTGCGCACAAACCAGTATTTTCATCTATATAAGGAATCGATGAGATCGTTCGCATTTCTTGTTTATCATAGAGAATTGTGTTGCAATTGTAGTTATATTGAATCATGAATTCCTTCATACACAATTATGTTGATGCTATGAATTCCATAGCTAACTAATTTATTAGATGGGAATGAGATAAACCCTAGAATGCTAAAATGATTGTGGTAATTATGTTATAGGAGCAATATAAATATGGCTTATTTCCGATTGCAACTCTTTCTATTTCAATTATAACTTGTCTAAGTTATGATTGTTAGAGGTTATAAACATGGGAGTGTTTGTAAACTCATTAAGAGTTCTTGATTAAAGAATTCAAATAAATGCAAAAGCAATATCTAATTGTTTAATCAGAGATTATTGGGAGATTAATGCAATATCTAAAACTAATTAATCGCTAAGGAATTAGGATAATTAGGTTGAAGATATTAGATTATCATATCATTGGAAGATGTATGATAATACTCTAGAATCCACTATTGATTAGAAAGCGGAAGCGGACTAATTATATTAGAGGTCGAATCCTTAATTTAAGGAATTATAATCTCAATGAAATAACCATACATATATTATTCTATATAACTCAATGGCAACTTGATTAGTATCTCTAGGGTGGAATCTCGATTTCCCATCACTTTTTCATTGATAAGTTTTTCAAATCATCTTTTGATCTCATTGTAATTGAGTTAAGTTAGTTTTAATTTTAGTATACAAAAAAAAAAAAAAAACCATTCTTGATTTACCTAAATATTAACTAAAGCTAGCACAAGTTTAGTACTCTACTTAAGTCTTCGTGGGATCGACATTTGTTTTCAACATTATACTACTTGATACGATCTAGTATACTTGCTGGTATTGCGTTCATTTTTTCTAAACACCTTTTCAGCGTATCATCCCCAACCCCATCTCCACCCCACCCCCCCCTCCCCTTCTCCTTTCTTGCTTGTAAGAACCGGCCATTAGGATCTCTTTATGGCATGAAATTATCTTGTCTCATTTATTAAAGTTAAGCATGTGAAATCTTGTGATAATTTGTCCATATGTAGTATAAGTTAATAAGTGATAAGGAAAATGTCTTATCACTAAGTATTGATAAGTTGTCAATTGAGAAATGACTTCAACTCTCAATTGATAAGTCATTTAAAGTGATTAGTTGGTTTACTTATTCACATATAAGGCTTAGGCATAAAGATAAGGGAATTGTCTTATAGGAAATTTTTTTAGAATTTACTTCTTAAATTGTTTTATAGATTATGATTCAATTCTTATAAAATTATAAAAATTTATAAAAGTGAATGAAATTATTCAAATTAAATTATCAATTAGTCACTTAGGGTTAGAAATCCTTAATTTTTTTAGGGTTTAGGGTCTTAAGTGACTTTAGAGTCTGTAGTTCTTTATGTTCGGATTTTATCAATAATAGGCTTTCGAATTGGAAAAGTAAGTTCATTTTTAATTGTAAACTTGAGTTCTTAGTTTAGTTGATCCTTAGGAATATTTAGGAAATACTCTTAGTCGAATCATAGGCCTGCTTAAAAGTAAGGTTTACATCCTCCCCCCTACCCCCCCCCCCCCCCCCCCCCCCCCTAAAATAAGTTTTGTCCTCAAAACTTAAAAACGTACCTAGAACTTCAAGCAATTGGGGGTACTTTTATCTTACTTCTTCCTTAGCTTCCCAAGTGGCTTCTTCCCTTTCATGGTTTCTCCAAAGTAGTTTTACATATCTGATTTCCTTGTTCCTCAATTTATAAACCTTGCTATCAGTGATTTGAACTAGGTGTTCTTCATATGTCAGATTTTCTTTGAGTTTTATTGGTTCCAGTTCAAAGTGAATGATCAAGTGTGCACACTCATAGTAGATAATGGAAGCTATACCAATATAACATCTACCGACCTTGTTAAAAAGCTTAAGCTACTGCCCGCTTTACATCTGAAGCCGTATAAATTGCATTGGTTGAATGAGAAGGGAGCACTATATGTCACTCAACAACTACTGTTGCCAATCTAAATTGGAAGTTATTCCGACAAACATCTTTGTGACGTATTACCCATGTGCACATTACACGTATTGTTAAGCTAACATTAGCTTTTCGATCAAAGGTTTATTCATGACGGCTATAAGAATACATATGTGTTTTAGAAGGATGGGAGGAAGATTACGTTGAACTCTATGCCACTAAGTCAAGTTAGCAAGCTGCATGCTAAACTTGCCCACTGATTGAACAAGGCTCCGATGTTAAGTAAAGTTGAACTCCAAGAAGCCATTAAGGTTAATGTACCAACTTTTCAATTAATCAGACAACTGTTAGAATTGAAAGAGCAAGGTGAATTACCCCTAGAGGTTAGAGAACTATTGGAAGAGTATATTGACTTGTTCTTAGAACAATTGCTTAAAGATTACCTCCTTTAAGGGGCAATGAACATTGCATAGACTTGATACTTGATGCTACCTCACCAAACAAACCAGCTTATCGAATGAACCCCAAACAAGCTGTCGAACTTCAAAGACACGTTAATGAACTACTAAAGAAGGGATGTGTGAAGGAAAGTGATGCACTGCTGGTCAACGATACCATTACTCGCGTGCACCTTTGAGGCCTCCAATCCCTCTCTTGAAGAATTCTCTCTCGGTAACCTACTGATGACGAGAAACTATACATCAAAGAAAGGTGGTTGAACTCCCTGAGCTCCCTACATTGTCATACGTTGATTTGTACATTCGGTAATGACAATGCCAACCATTCCCTTGCTAAGGACCCTGTGCCAAGTACTCTGACCAACTGCTTACCGAGTGATGAGAGACTCACTTAAATGGCCAAGTAGTTTTCTCTCAGCATACCACTTTCTCTCTCATCTCGGCCCCTTTAGTGCCACAACATTTTAACCATACCAATCTGCTGTACTTAGAGAATATTCGTACAGGACCAATGCTGTACTGCCAGTTGTCCACCTTGTCTTACATTTAACTACTTTTCCCTTTTTGGTTTGTTGTCCTTTTTACCATTTTCGTATGTACTAGGAATCCCCCTTTTTTTGTAAATACTTTCTTATAATTTCTTTATTTGTAATGCTGCGCTAGGGACTTACTATAAATAGTCCTTTTTTTCTTGTAAGGGAGGAATAACTTACATCTTAATACTGAATACTCTGTTCTTGTGAGACAATCCTCTCCAAGTCCATATCCCTTATACTCTTATCTAATCTTGCCGAGTAGTTCAAGATTAGTGGCGAGTAGGCCTTGACATCAACTTGTGCGTCATATCAAGTGAGGTGTCAAGTCGTGTTATGTTCGTTGGTGAGCCACATCCTCTAAGCAGCTTCACATCAGCTACTCTTGTTCGATTGTGGACCGTTTCCCTTTAATTTTCTTCGATATCTCGAAGGAACCATTTCAATTCAATTCTCCCCTAGTAAGTCTTAGTGATAACTAAGCTCCTAGACACACCAGAAAGTTTAAGCTCTTGTGTTGTACTTATGTCACTTGTATCAAAGAAGGATGGAACTTAGTGTATGTGCATGGATAGTAGAGCTATCAACAAGATTACGATTAAGTACTGATACCCCATTCCAAGGCTAGACGATATGTTGGATGAATTAAGTGGTGTAAGAGTATTCTACAAAATAGATTTGAAGTCGGGATACCACTAGATTCAAATGAGATAAGGAGATGAATGAAAAACTACTTTTAAGACTCGACATGGCCCATATAAGTGGATGGTCATGCCTTTTGGCCTATCAAACGCCCCAAGAACTTTCATGAGGCTAATGAATCATGTTTTGAGAGATCTAATCGAGAAATTTGTTGTCGTTTACTTTAACGACATCTTTGTCTATAGTGCTAACCGAGCAATGCATATTGACTACCTCCACATTGTTTTTGATGTCCTGTAAGCAGAGAGATTGTTCGAAAACTTGAAGAAATGTTGTTTCTGTCGAGAAGAAGTGATCTTCCTAAGCTATGTAATTGGTGGAAAAGGGTTGAGAGTAGACGAAGAAAAGGTACAAGCTATTGTCAAGTGACCAAACCCGACATCCTATGCTGAGGTAAGAAGTTTTCATGGATTGGCATCATTCTACCGACACTATATCCGAGGATTTAGTACAATCGTGGTGCATCTGACTAAGTTGACAAATAAAAATGTAGAGTTCAAGTGGGGAAAGAAAGAGGAGAAGAGTTTTGATAACGTAAAAGCAAGGTTGACCTTGGCTTTAGTCTTGGCTCTACTAGACTTTGGCAAAGCATTTAAGCTTGAATGTGATGCGTCAGGTGTCAGCATCGAAGTTGTGCTAATGCAAGAAGGTGACCTATCACTTATCATAGCAAGAAGCTCAGGGGAGTACAATTAGATTATTTTATATATAACAAAGAGCTTTTGGCCTTGATCTAAGCTCTTCGTGTATAGTAGCATTATCTTCTGCCAAAAGAATTTATCATATATACAAATCATAAGCCCTTGAGATATTTACAAATCCAATCTAAACTTTGCAAACGCCAAGCCTGATGGATTGAGTTCCTAAAAGGATTTAATTTTGTCATTAAGTATAAGCAAGGCAAGAGCAATGTAATTATCGATGGCTTGTCAAGAAGACATGTTCTTCTCATTGAGTTGCAAACTAGATTATTAAGGTTTGCCAGCATAAAAGAGTAATGTCAGAATGATCCTCATTTTGGCCCTATATATAAGAACTGTGAAGAAGGAAGAAAAGTAGATGAGTACTATGTAGAGGACAATTATTTGTTCAAAGGTGGCAAGTTATGTGTATCGACCTGTTTGATGAGAGAATTGCTAGTGAGAGAAGCTTACAATAGGGGACTCTTTGGACACTTTAGAGAGTGAAGAACGTATGAGCTATTGAATGATAGATTCTTCTGGCCTAGAATGAAGTGTGATGTGCATCTTATGATTGAGAGATGCGCCATTTATAAGAAAGCAAAGAGTCGAGCAGAGCAAGGGAAAACAATACCTTTGCCTATTCCAACCAAAGGTTGACCTGAGTATGGACTTTTTCCTCGGATTATCTCAAACTACCCGAGGCAAAGATTCCATCATGGTTATCATGGATTGGTTCAGCAAAATGGTACATTTCGTGCCCTGTATCAAAACTAACAATGCTTCAGCTATTGCTTCTTTGTTTTCAAAAGAAGTAGTTCGCTTATATGGAGTACCAAAGAGTGTGGTGTTGGACCAAAACCTAAAAATTTCTAATTCTCTAGAGAACCCTCTAACATTGGATAGGAGCCAAACTATTGTTCATCACCTCTTGCCATCCCCAAACTAACTGCTAAACTGAAGTGGTCAACCATACCTTAGAGTGGGGAGGAACTTAACCAACGAGGATGTCTACTTCCTGTAGTCGAATTTGCTTGCAACAGGACAATATATGCCACCGTTAGGCACACCCCATTTGAAGTCGTCTATGGTTTCAACCTTGAACTACCCCTCAATCACATATACATGCCATTCATTGACCAAGAAGATCCTGAGGCAAGAACTAGAGCCTAGACCATCCAACAAATCTATCAACAAGTCACCTAGTAACAGATCTATCAAGCCGCCTAGAAAATTGATCGAGTTGCCTAATAAGTAAAGGAGAAAAGCAAAGGAAGGAAGACCAAGTAGTTTTAGCCCAAAGACCAAGTGTGGTTACACTTGGGTAAAGAAAGATTTCCTAATAAGAGGAAGAACAAGCTATCTACTTGAGCTAAAGGACTGGTTAGGATACTCCAAAAGATCAATGACAATGCATATCAACTTGAGCTTTTAGAAGACCTTAGAATGTCTAATGTGTTTAATGTTGCCAACCTCAACCTTTACCGACTTAAAGAGAACTTAGATGAGGATCAGCCAGATTTGATCCTAAACCCCAATCAACCCAGTGAGGATGATACGAATTAGACCACTAAACCGTTAACCAGAGCATGAGCCCGAGGGTCGGAAAGCATAGCTAGGTAAATTCTTTCCTTATGACCCACTACTGGGGAGTCTAAATTGCTGCAATCTGCTGACCTGATGCCCTAGTTGAGCCGAACCCTCTCATGCTCATCATTTATCTCTAGTTGCCGACCTAAACTATACACGAACATCAACTTAGCTTATATAGCCATCAGCTCAGCTGACCTAAATCCAAGCCAAACTAGATACATCTAAGACAAATTCACTTTAGAAGAACAATCTACTCAACTTAGTACGACTGATCTACCACCTTAGCTTAGCACCTCAGCTCAGCAGTCACCAACCTAAATATACAATGTCTTTTCTTCCAGAAAGTCATCCATTCATAGGGAATTACATATCCAGGCAACCATGTGACAAAATCTTCAAAACAAGATACTCATTTTTGTTATATTTTCAATTGTACCCTTATTATTTCTTATACATTACTTCTTTTAGATACTACCCTTATTAGTCTTTTTCATTTTAGGTAAGTTGCCCTAATTTTTCAGGTATAAATACCCACTGTACATGTAACCACAATGATCTTATCATCATCAATATACTGAATATACTTCTTTGTGAACATTGCTTCTATTAGCTTGTTTACTTACTTAGACTAAGGATAGATACAACAAGGCAAAGAGCTTTATAAGTGCTCTTAATGGAAAATATACCCGATGAAGAGGATTTCCACAAGAGCTTACCTTCTAAGAGTGGTTTCAGCTAATCATTGGTGGGGATAATGAAATTATACTAAATGAGTAAGGTTGGAAACTTCCAATCACCCTCCTCAATTAAAGAGCAAAGTACGACATTCAAAGGCAATCTAGATGACCCAATTTCCCTCCCATTATAGACACTATTTAGGGGGCTTAATGGGAACCAAAAGTCAAAACATAAAGAAATAGAGAGGCCATTGCCAATGATGTAGAAGAAAAATGGTCTTGCTAATGATCATAAGTAATTTCCTCTACATCTACAAACAAGAGGCGAGGGATTTAACATACCAAAAGCTCCTTCCCATTAAGAAAACTAAACATATTCAATCTACCCAAATAACACTAGGTCCTCTACTACATAAATGCCAAGTGTGCTTCAATTGTGATACTCTATTCTATATTTTAAAGTTAGGAATTCCTAACCCACCTTCAATAAAGGGATTAGTAACATTTCCACTTGACCTTTGCTTTGGAGGCTATATTTCAACTAACACTCTAAAGGAAGTTTCTCATGAGTTGTTCAATTTTCCTTACGACTTTTATGATTAAGATAAAAAAAGAGGCCCAATAAACTTGTATAAACAAGATATGGACTTCAGGAGTTGTAAACGCTTAGCATACGCGAGGAACTTGCATGTTGAAGATTGTAAGTATGTAACTGTCTTGGTGACTAATTGATCATGATCTTCTTTCCTCAACTTTTTTCCCTCCTGGAAACTCATAGTGGTAAGAATAGAAGCTTTTATAGCCGAGTCCACTTCAAAAAACAACATTTCGTTGGAACTGCTCTAGAGCTTGTTGGATAGCCTTAACAAAGAGTAAATCCCTTTGCAAAACACCATCAAATCGTTTACAAAGCACAAATGATAATTCTCTCCCCAATACCTTCAATGAAAAGAGAAATGGGGTATTTAGCCATTCTTTAAAAGATGCAAGAGAGAACTTCCATTGAAAGGAAAAATAGGTAAGGCAATATAGGGTTGCTTTGTCGAGTAGCATGTTGATTTGCAATAAAGCCTATAAGCTCATCATTAATATTAAATGAAAATCTCAACATTGTATAACATTAGGCTAAGAGCTTATGGAGTATAAAGGGAAAACCATACATTGAAGAACCTTCTTAATGAAAATCCAATTTAGAGTATTGTAAGCCTTCACAGCATCAACCTTAAAAGTACATCTTGGAAGCCTTCTATTGAGGTGATAACCATTAAGTAGCCCTTAGGCAATGAAAATGTTGTTATTTATTTTACATTTAGTATAGAAGTAGACTGTTCTTTCCCAATGGGGCTACTTAAAACTTCCTTGAGGGAGGCTACAAGGACCTTAGAGAATGGCTTTATAAATTACATTACAACATAATATAGGCCTAAAATTAAAAAGCTTACAACCATTAGTAACTTTATGCACTAAATCAATAATAAAGTTATTTACCTCACTTTAGTAGAAATTTGGACTAAAAAAACTCTTAAACTACAATGATGTCTTCTCCAATCACTAGCCAAGCAACTTTAAAAAATTTAGCTAAGTGCCCATTCAAGCTTGGTGCTTTCCCATTTGGTTGTTCAAGCAAGCTAACTTAATCCTATCACCCATAAAAGGGGAATCAAGAAGTTGGATTTATTCAATATTGAGTTTCTAAGAGATTAAGTTTTCGACCTTAGAGAGATCATGGATATGAGTAGAGTTGCCAAATAGATTTGAAAAGTGAAAAATTACTTTCGTGCAAACAGCTTCTTCATGAAGAACAACAAAACTGTCCTTCCTTTAAGAATAATGGATAGAGCTACAATATGATGGAGTTAATGGATTTGTGGAAAGAGGAGGTATTCCTGTCACCTAAGATAAGCCATTTAACACTTGATTTTTGTTTATAGAAGCATTTTTTAGCATTTCTCAACATATAGTACTTTTTGAAAGTTGTCCATTCATCAAGAAATAGGGAAGAGTATCCTTAGCCTATAACTAATTGTATGTGAGAAAGGACCTATTTATCTATTAAACTCTAAAAGATCTTAGGGGAAAATCCCCATCATTTAGCTTTCTCAATTTACGTTTGAGAAGCTTGAATTTATGGGTAACTTAAAAGAATTTGGAACCCTCTACATTAATAGCCCAACCATCTACAACCATATTGATGAAATCATTGCAAAAAGCCTAAAAATCCAAAAACTTAAAGCGTGTTTTCCTACTAGCCTTAAAGAAATCTGCAAAAACTAAACAAAAAGTATGGTCTGATATGAGGGAACTAGGAAAAAGGCTTCAGCCTTCGGAAAACTTAACATCCACTCTTGATTTACTAACACCCTATCCATGTTCTTAAGGATGGGGTTTTCATCTCACTTATTCATCCAAGCAATCATAAGTCAACCATGTGACTCTATAAGTTTACACTTTTATGAGTTCTTCCTTTTCAAAATGGATGTAAAATTATTTTAGTGTAGAATCTTGATAAAATTATAACTTTACACATACGATTTTACAAACTTACGATTCTATGATTCTATATGTTTCTATTCTCAATAGAATCATGAGTTTGACAACTACGCATCCAAGAGTAGAAATTACCTATGAAACAAAGATCTTCAAGCTCCATATTGTCTATAAACTGTTTAAAATACGAAGTAGCTAAGATAAGCTTCCTATTACCAACCAAACCCTTTGAAAGGGACTTAATGATATTAAAATCACCTAAAACAATTTGAGGATAGTTTTCAAGATCAAAGCTAAGATACCTCAGAGTTGTGACCAAAGCTCCTTCCTTTCATGTATAGAGTTAGATGCATAAATAAGAGTAGCCAAAAAGGAGATATTTACCCTTAAGATTATGTAATGGAAATAAAAGCACTACGTTTGCTCATCCAAAACCATATCATTTCCGAATGAAAGTTTCTAAAACAACCAAATCTATTTTCTAGAATGGCTACTAATTGCAGATTCCTAAATACAACTAATAGTTTGCTTTATTGCATCTTCATTAGAGTGGTCTTTTTTACATCTTCATTGGAATGGTCTACGCCAGTTTCAATCCCACTAAAGAGATATCATGTTCAACATACACCTTCCATACATCCACTGCTTTAATAAGGTCACTAATATCCTTAACATTTCAAGCTGCAAAATTCATGATTAATAGAAAAAGAGACCGTATATTGCTAAGTACAAATGTGGTTGTCTCTCTTGAAAAATTTAATTTTTTTTTTTCCTACTAAAGGAGCTTTTCCTATATCCAAAAGAAGACCAAGACCTTAACTCTCTACGTTTAATTTGGTTCATGTGACTAGATCCTAGGTTGAAGTGATTTGAAGTTGTAATGCTCAAGATAGGGCCGTTAATCCCTTCAACAACCTTACCCCCTGCAAGTCTAAAGCTAGGGTTTTCCAATATATAAGAAGGGACTCGATTAAAAAGCCTGACCTCCAGCAAGGACTAGGCTAGAAATGGGTTTTGTAAGCATTTCAATGCCCTACTACTCTCTACATTTATAGAATTCATAGGAGAAATCACCTTCTCTTCCACAACTAGATATTTTTGCCTATTTTTAGGTGCTATGGGAGTATCTTCTTAGGAAAAACTCACTTCAACATTAACTATTGCTTCTTTACCTTCTTACCATGAGGAGATGCAAGGCCTGCGGGGATAGGATTCAGTGGTTTGATCTAATAAGTGCGGCGAAAAAACATATACTTTGCTGTGGAATAAAACAATTCAAATTAGTTTAGGTAACTTAAAGACAACCACTAGTACTCTACAAATACAAAAGCCAAGATTCCATTGTCTTTCAAAACTTTTACTTCATGGGTTGTGTCTTCCTTTGCATCTATCTCCATAAGCACTTTAGTATAACTAGCCCTTTCTTTAGAGATGGTGAGCGTATCATCTTGTAAAGGTTCCCTATACTACTAACTATATAGCTTATTCCTTCGTCATCTAAGCATTCAAAAGGGATTTTAAAGAGAAGAACCCAAGTCGACACCTATGGTTTCTCCAAAGATATCCTTGGATGCTACTTTTGAAGGACTAGGAAAGCTTGTATAGAGTACCAAGGCTTTGCAAGAATAAGGTCCGGATTGATAGAAGCAACAAACTAGAAATAGCAAAATCTTTTATTTCTTCCCAAGATATTGATAATTCTTAGATCTCTTCTAAAGCAAAGAGTCGTAGATTAGACTAAGAAAAAGGGAATTTTGCATTGAAAGTAGCCTATAAGTGTGTTTTCCCAATATTTAGCACACTTCTCAACAATACTTAGGGGTGGTCTCATCCTTGCAATCAAATCCTTGGATACTGTAGGGTAAATTTTGAGTTTAGACTCCACAATGGGTTTGTTAGATGAGGAAACCTATCTACAGGCTTCAATAAAATATTTTTTCCCCATTGGAAGGTTATTTTCCAATTTACACTTTTTCTAGGTCTTCTTATAACTCTCGGAGTGGTATTGCTAAAAGAAGACATTTTAGCAACCTCTTTTTGGTCTAGTGCTAAGTTTTTTCTTTTAAAGGTATTAAAATTAAGCCTTGAAATGTTAAAAGCATGAACCTCTATTTGTGCATTACTGCCTAAAATTTCTTAAGGGAACTTAGTCACCTGCCTTGGACATTTGATAGGAAGAAGCACCTTTATTATTTTTTTTTTCCCCCTAGAGAGAGGAGTGAGCCCCTCTTAATAGCTCTCTTGTTAAACCCCATTTGGGTAGTTTTAGAGAAAATTGAGGGCATATACTCCCTAAAAGTGTGAAGGCTAAGCTTTGACCTCTAGTAAGAAGTACTGCTCATCATAACTAATGAAGGAAGAAGAAAGAAACAAGCCAAAATCGAATGTTAAGAAGGAAAAGTAGGGTTCTTGTTGGGATGGGAATAGCAACGAGGTATGATAATGAGAAAGATGAAAAGAAAACAAGATAAAGAGAGTAGAGGAGGATAAACAAGAAAAGAGGTGAAAGCAAAAAACGTGATGGAACAGACAAGAGATATGAGAGAGGGAGAAAAGGGATGATAATGGAATAAGGAGGAAGTGTATTAGACTTTTGTGTTTAGATTAAAGTTTCTTAAGGTTTTCGTGTTTAAGTACGGGTATTTAGGTTTTGTATTCTTGTTTAAATTTAGTATATTAAGGTTCTTGTTTTAGGGTAAGGTTGTTAGTGAATTAAAGTTAGGATTTGAAGATTTATAGAGACTTAAGAAGAAGAGGAAAAAGGTCAAAGGTGAGAGAAGATAAGAACAGTGGCAAGAGAAGAGAAAATTTTCTCTCCCTACATTTTGAGGGGAAGGGGGAGAGAGAGAGAATTTTTTAGAGCTTTTATATATTGTATAACTTTACATGAGAGGGGGTGGGGAAGTGGGGTGGCAATTGAACTTGGTCCATTCTTTTGAGAGAATAATGTTCATTTCATTAGGCTATGATGGCCTTGACAATTTTGGATAATCTTTGTCTGGGCCATTAACAAAATTGAACTTACAAAAACATAATATTAAGAAGAGAAAATACTATACTAAAATGATGCCATTTTTTTATCATCTTTTATATAATTATAAATGGGAATAAATGTAATTTATAAAGGCACCCTCCTTCAAGGAAACATATTGATTGGATTAGAGGGAATTGCAGAGACATCTTCATATAAATAAGCATAATAGAAATATAAATTACCTATATTTCCCATATATTACATTACCTTAAGATTGTACTACATTCAAATTTCAAATTACCCTATCGTCCATTCAATTCAAGCTTACCAGCTTATTAATACATTATGGGTACCAAGTTTGGGACCATTTTCATTCTCCGAGTTTATTAAGCCTCACCTTTCTTTTAATATTTTGTATCATATATGGGCTCCATCTTGTAATATTTTTGTAATGTTGTTTTTTCTTTAATAATATTAATTATTAATTATTACACTTAATAATATTTGAAGGGAAAAATTGATAAAATTTCTTTCGGTAATGAAAACATATGTTAAAACCCAAGAGTATTAAGCATATAGTAAAACTATCAAGTTAGGCCAAACGTATTGTCTTGCCTCTACATCAAAACAACTTCATGGTCCATGCCAAAATTTGAAATTATATAGTTTAAGAAGGACATAAGAAAAACAGAAGAGAAAACATGATCTATACCCAGTTTCAATCCTTCCTTTGCCAGCAAGTCTATCTGATCACCAGACATGATAAAAACACATGTTGTATGCTCTCCTCTCTACCTCTATAGAAAACAGAAGCTTAATCCATTACCATCCCTCTCTTAACAAGGTTATCCTTCATTGGCAAACCATTTTGTGTGATATGCCAAAGGAGGTATTAAATACGAGAGACTGTCGGCATATGCCAAATCTAATCGCATTTATCATCTCACTTGTGCTTCATTTCCTCTTGATACAATTGTTTATACAATGACTTACATTAGACTTTCTCATTGGCATCATGTAGCCATATGAACTTACATTCTTCAACGCTCATATCAAGCATATGAGCACTTTGGTCAAAAGTTCCTAGTTTTGCTTCAATGGCATCATTAATTAGAAATTTGATTTATCCTTCATCCTATCCTCTTGAATTTTTCTAAGCTTTCACTACTAACAATCGATCAATGTTCCTTACAATTGGTCCAATCAATCAATCATGCATCCATCCATTTCTTGACCACTTATCTAACTAGAAATTTGTTGTTGCCACTTTTATCGAGGGTAAGATCATTTTGTTGTTTGACCATTCTATCTATTGCTTGACAAACTTATACGTTCCCAATCCATTTTTCTGTGGAATTTACCTTTTCTCCAATGATACTTCACCTTCATCAGGGTGGTCCATAGAAGATCCTTTTTATGAACATTCCATGCCAGCTTCACGTAGCTTGCCTTATTTCGTTGTTGCAGATCAAGTAGGCTAAGACCCCCACATCTTCCTTTGACCTTTTAACTTTATCTCATAAGATCCAATGCATTTCTCTTTCCCATTCATAGCCGCCCTAGAAAAAATTTCTATATATTACATGTTTTACTTGGAATGGGAATCATTTGAGAGTAATAATTTGTAATACTCTTAAGTGTAGTAGATATAAGAAGCTTCCTTATTGAGGCGCTAAGTAGCTTTCCTTTCCAACCGAAAAATTTTCTCCTCATCTTTTCAAGAAGGAAGGCTAAATTCACAGATCTTAACAGTCTACCTATCTTCATTGGCACCCCAAGATATTTCCTTAAAGCAGCATTTAAATTAATGTTGAATGTGCTACAAATTTGCTCCTTAATGCAGACATTTACATTCTCTAAGAATAATGCACATGATTTGATGTAGTTTTCTTTCTATCTCGACATTATTCCAAAAGCACTCATGACTTGGTGTATGACTCTAGCATTGTCAACCCTAGCTTCACCAATAAGGACCAAGTCATCAACAAAGAACATTTGTGACAACACAGTATCGGTGCCTCTAATCCTTAGCGATTTCCAACTTCTAGCATTAACTAGCTCTTTAATACTTTAACTGAATATTTCCATTGCAATAATGAAGAGATAAAGGGACATCATGTTACCTTATCTTACCCTTCTACTCAACTAGAACTCATTTAACATTTAGCCATTTAATAGAACCTAGAAAAAACTTGTAGCCAAGCATGACCTTATGAACTTTATCCACTTCTATGGGAAATTAAAGCATTTCATTGCATGTTGAATTTAGTCCCACTCCAGGCAATGTAAGCTTTCTCCAAATCTAACTCAACCATCATCCATGCCCTATCTCTTTTCTTATGCTTAAGGGAATGTAAAAGTTCTTGAAAAACAAGAACATTATCTTTTGTTGTTCTCTTTGGCACAAAACTTGCTTATTTTAAGCTAATGAGATTTTGGAGAAATGGCGTAAGTTGATTAACCAGCACCTTTCCTAAAGTCTTATACAAAGTTGTACATAAGCTAATTAAGCAAAAATCCCGTAATATATTTGCTTCATCCTTTATTGGGATAAGAATTATCAGAGTTTGGTTTATGTCTTTTTGCATATGTTCTTTAACCCAAATGTCATCAATAATTTGAAACATCGATCACCAGCTGTTGACCAACACAATTTATAGAAGAGGGAATGTAATCCATCAACCCTAAGAGATTTCATATTTGTAATGCTCCACATTGCTTTTTTCACCTCATCTTTAGTCACTTCCTTGGATAAATTTTAGATGTCATTTTGGTTAAAGACTATCCAACTTGGTAGCCATGCTAGGGGGTTTGGTCTTGCAAAGCTCCTTCAATACATAATAACTTCAAGAAGACATTTGTGGTCACCAGTTTTGGATTCGAATGGTTTGTGATCCAATTATTGGTATCATCAAGGAGGCACATTGATAGGAATCAACTCCCCGAGCAGTCACATGCAGCCAAGCTAGAAGATTACAAGGACTTATACGAAGAATACTAACTCAAAACCCTATCCAAGATAAGGAATCCTATCCTGACATCCATCTTTCACATTTCTACTGACCCCGAATACCAATCTTTAGTAAGGGCTAAGACAATTTTCGAGTTGTCAAGTAAAAGTGTAGACTTATCGAACAAACCCAATCCATTACTGAACTTAGGACATGACCTAGTTAGTTTCCAAGCTGACCAGCGTCAGACTCCTATATGAGCTGAGCTGTAAGATACTTGACTTGAAGAGGATATGAACATCCTTTTGTAACCAAAATCTAACCTAAATCAGGTTAGGTCTACTCTGATTGTTGACTCTTTTCTTAACTTCATTCAACTTACATTATATTAGAGTCGAACCACCTTAAGATACACTTTAGTAAAGGCTAACTACATTCCAAACCGTCAGCTACCATGTGATATGTGTCTTCTGATATAACTTTCCAAAAGGATTCTTTACTTTTTTCTATACAAAATAATCTTTGTCCTTTTTACCCTTTTTAGCATATCTTATGTATTCCATTTGTAAACTACCATTTCTATCTTTTCATATATGTATTGTAACCCTAGTAGGATAAATATATAACCCTCAATTTACTTGTATGCAGACATTATCACTCTTTATTATTGAGTGTAGACATTATCCTTTTAAGAGTGCTTAGTCATGTCTTTTCTCTTATCTTTCAACTCTTATCTAGCTCCTTTAGCAAGAGTTAGTAGCGAGCAGCCCTAATACTACATTCATGTGTCACATCAAGTGTTAGGATTAAGTCAAGTGGGATCTACTAGTGTATCATATCTAATGGGTAATCATTCGGATTTGCTAAAACCTTTTTATTTTCTTATTTCTTGATCCTTATGGTGGCCTCTATATGTACGACCCTAGAGACACATCACTCATAATTATGCTTTTCACTCTTCTTCCAAGGGTAAAAGTGTAAAAAAGTCTAGTATTATGTTCACCTTCTATAATTCATTTAGCACGCACTTTGGCCTCCTATGGTTTCTCTTCCTGCTTAAGCACAGATTTTAAGGCATCTTTAAGAAATCTTTCTCTATCTAAAGGAGCTTAAATAGGGTCACTTCGAATTCTTTTCCTTTAAGATTCCATCTTTTGTTGTAACATTATTTTGTTAACATAGATTATCCCAAATGTTTCTTTGTTCCAGTCTTGGAGTTTCAAGGTAAAACTTCTCATGTCTTTCTTAATATTTGTTTTATATAGGTACTATTGTAAAGCTACAAATTCTTTAAAATTAGGAGGGTTAAGCCACATAGGCTGAAATCAGAAAGCTCTCTTGAGCCTATTTTGACGTTAGGATGAGTATTCAAGAGTACAAAACCCAAATACACCATGCCACAACAATCCATACATCTTTGGTAATCTTTAGCTCGTGCTTGACTAATACTCCTAACCTCCACCGCACTGCACCCCCTTCCCCCCCGAAATTTTCATCATTTATTAAAACTTTATTAAAATCCCCAATAAGTATCCATGATGCATTAATATTATTAGTCACGTCAGTACCATAGATCTTGCTAAATTCCAACATTTAGATAAGCATAAATTCCATAAATAAACCATGATAAATTTAAGTTAGCTCAACTTGTGCCAAAGTTTATTGTTGTGCAACTTGGTGGTTCCTGACTCTTACCAAATTCCTTTGCCACAGCATAACAATTCCACCACTTGGTCTAAGTGCTTCTAAGTAGATCATATCATCAAATCTTAAGAACTCCCTCAAGTTGTTCAGTTTTGTTTCTATAATCACAACTATTAGTAGCGCATACCTCCTAATGAGATCTTTTATCACTTGCTATCGTGCGTAAGACGAAGCCCTTCATACATTTATGCAAGTACTTTAAATGGATGGGGTCTCACATTGGAGGAAAGTGTGTCTATGAGTTCCAGGTTGCCTAGCTTACATTGGAAATCATACAAGTGCAACATTGGTGGTGCATTTCCCTCCTTCTGTATCTTCAAATTCCATTTGCATGGATGAAAAGTCATCATTGCTATTGCCATTATAGTCTTCGCAGCTAAGATCAATGTGGTGTTGTGGATCTCTTCAAAGGTCAAAATGATTAAAAGAGCCCTTTGTATCTCTAATCTTCGCAAGCAATGTGAGAAACTCTACTACCCTCTTACACATTGCCTACACATGCAATAGAAAATGCACATTTGTCACCATCTATTTGAACATTAGCATCCGAATGAGGAGTGTTGCCTCATTCCTTCCTTTTGCTAAACCTTGTCTTGTCATCTACACTAGACAATATTAGTAAGTTGGTCTTAAGGTAACCTCTATTACTATGATCCTTCTCCATCTTGTTTGTGTCCACTTAAATTATTTTCACGCACACTTTCAAAGTTTGTCTCTTATTTTGAGATTACCAAATTCTCAAGTCTATGTGAGTGTTTGGTGTTCGTCCCTACTCTAAAAGAAGGAGAAGGATTATGTTGATAGTTGGATTTCATCTTAAAATATTACTCAACTATATGCCTACCAAGAAGACGACTAATACTACTTTTGGCTAATGCCGAATGAGGCTCAGTTTACTTGATGGGCCTTAAAGCCTGAACTATTCATATATCCAATTTGAACTTAGGGATGTAGCCCGAACAATTACAATCTAGTACAATTTCATTACATAACCATCCACTACTCCTATATTTTAAGCATGTGCTTAATTACAAGATCTCGGGGTGGCCCACAACTAAGGATTAATTGCTATTATAGACACCCAATGTTTGCCTATAAATATGGAAAGACTACATTGTAAGAACTCTCTTACAACCTTCGACTTTATACTCATTTACTTATCTATCTCTAAAACACCTACTGACTTAAGCATCTAAGTGGCTACACTGGACTAGTCTTAGTACCACTTAGCCTTTACTTGTGCTTTTGTAGGAACTAAGCTTTACCCCAATCATCGACAACATGATTGTAAAGAGTACGATAGAAAGTCGGCATCTTGTAGATCTTAAGGCGACATTTGGTACCTTGAGGAAATATAATATGAAATTGAACCCACAGAAATGTGTTTTCAGTGTTACTTCAAGAAAATTTCTAGGTTATATGGTCACCCAACATGGCATTGAAGTAAACCCAAGGAAGATCGATACTATTTGGAACATGAAGTCCCCTTGTACAGTTAAAGAAGTTCAAAAGCTAACTGGGCAGATAACTGCCCTAAATATATTTGTGTCAAAAAGTGAAAATAGATGTGCAAATTTTTTAAAAGTATTAAAGAACTCAAAGTAATTCTAGTGAACTGATGAGTGTGAGGAAGCATTTAACAAGTTGAAGGAGTTTTTCGTGTCATCACCAATACTCTCAACACCTATTCCTGAAGAAAATTTGTACTTATATTTATTAGTCAGCAGCCAAGCTCTTTCCTCTATATTTTTTCGAATAAAAGGCTGAAGGCATCGGTCGATTTATTATGTAAGCTATGTCTTACAAGGACCGGAACACCAATATATAAAGATTGAAAAATTTATATTGGCAACGGTTTTCTCGATAAGAAAGTTGAAGCTATACCTTGAGGCATATCAAACTATCGACCTTACTGATCAACCTTTGTGATAAGTTTTATAGTAACCAAATTCCTCAAGGAGGATAATGAAGTATACTTTCAAGTTAAGTGCCTATGGTATACAATACAAATCTAGAATAGTATTAAAAGCTCAAGTATTGGTAGATTTTGTTATTGAATTCACTAGTGAAGAAGATAATGTTAAGATGGTCGAGAAGCCAATATGGAACTTATATGAAGGAAGATGCGGTACAAACCTCATCGTGCAAGGGTACCAAAATGTAAAAGTTAGCTATGCCTTGAAATTTGAGTTTCTAGCCAGCAATAATAAGGCCAAATATGAAGCCTTAATCACTGGACTCAAATTCGCTGAAGATATTGGTGCCATGAAAGTCAAAGTTTTTTCTAACTCACAACTAGTTGTGAATCAAGTCAAAGAGAGTTATGCAGCAAAGGAAGAGGTGATGAGCAAGTACTTGTTGATAGTACAAACACTCAAGGAAGAGTTTCAATCCTTTTCAAATGAGAAAATACTAAGAAGCAAAAACATTAATGTCAATAAATTGTCAAAGTTAGCTAGTATGACACTCCCTAATTTAAATGATAAGCTCTTCATTGGTATCTCCATAATAAGAGCTTACAAACTATTGAGCAGAGCTACAAGTTGGCTCCCTACCCAATAGAGAAGTCTTGGATGGATCTAATTATAGACTATTTGAAGGACAATATTCTTCTTGATGATAAGAAAGAAGCTCGTAGGTTGATTTATCAAGCCGCAAATTATATGCAGATTGATGACAAATTGTACAAGCCCAGCCTTTCCCAACCTTATCTTCAATGCCTTCCATCAAAGGACATACAACAAATACTAACCGAGTTATACGGTGGTATTTGCAGTAACCATGTGAAGGGTCGAACCCTATATGTCTGCATACTACAACTCGACTATTATTAGCTAACTATGAGAGATGATGAAAAATCTACTATTCAGTAATGTTTGTAATGCTAGAAACATGAGGCACTGAGCTATGCGCCTTCTACTAAACTACAAAACCTCACTGGCCCTTGGCCCTTCGCTCAATGGGGATTAGATATACTTAAACCATTTCCAAAGTCTATAGCCTAGCAACAATTTGTCATAGTTTCCGTGGATTATTTGACAAGGTAGGTGGAGGCCAAAGCAGTGGCTAGAATCACCGAACAAAAGGTCGAAGCTTTTGTTTTGAACTTCATCATGTCGAGGTTTGGGGTTCCATTTATGATAATCACTAACAATGGACCATAGTTCGATAATGACAAGTTCCAAGCATTTCGAGAAAAACATTACACTCGTCTGAATTAGATTTCAATGGCTCATCCTCAAACCAATGGATAAGTAGAAGCTATTAATAAGATCATCTTATATAGTTTGAAGAGGAAAGTTGACTAAGCCAAAGGAAAATGGGTTAATGAATTGCTGAGTATTTTATGGGGGTATAGGATTACCTACTGGACATCAACTAGTGAAATACCCTTTAAACTCGCATATTGGTCAGAAGTAGTCCTATCGACCGAGATGGATTTACTTAATCTTTGTATGTAGAGCTTTGATATAATGGCTAATCAAGTTGGCCTTACCGCTAATTTAGATACAATTAAGGAGATAAGAGATATTGTAAGGACAAGAGTTGTTGCATAGTAACATAAAATAGCTAAGTACTACAATCAAAGGGTAAAACACAAGGTATTTTAGCTTGGAGATTTGGTTCGTAGAAAATTAGAAGCAACTAGCGCTCAAGAGAACCAAGGGAAGCTCAGTGCAAATTAGGAGGATCCTATTAGGATCTACGAAGTCGTAGGTGAGGGGGCTTATCGACTAGAAAGGTTGGATGCAACAATCATCCCTTAGACATGGAATTTTGAGAATTTTAAGCTTTACTTTGCTTAGTTCCTTTTCAATTATGGTTTGTTTCTATTTCCATTTTGAACGTTGTAAGGCAATGGCCTACATCTTGTTTCAAGTATGAAATGTTCATTTTAAGTTTGTGAGTATCTCTACTTTCAGTTATTTTTATTCCCAATCAATGCATGATTAATGAATTAACGAAGTTCTAGCTATATAATGAACGAACTAATACTTAATAAGTTCAAACCTATAACAGTTAATGAGCTTAATAATTATTGATGAGTAACGTCAACTCTTCTTTAAAAATATGCCAAGGAAGTAGAGAACGAACTCTATTATGCCTTTAACAGGTAATCTACGGCTAAGGAAATAAACACTAGTTCACATCCTATGTAGCTAATGAATGCTATGTCTAGGAAAAGACATTTAAGAAGCGTATAAAATAAAACGTGCCAAGAATAAAAAGCGTAAATGCCAAACATCTCATTACAATGGAAAGTCAATGTCCCGACCATATTAAGTCCACACAATAATCATGAAAACATGGTACAAATTGGTTGATCATTTAAGAATCCAGAACATTATTGCTCTTGGATTGAGCGAAAGTGTTGTCTTAATCAGTAGAGCACGGGACCCTTTTAGAGCTTACTTCTTTCTCGATACTAAGGGTTTTGGAGTAGGTAGATGTCTCTTTACGAACATAAGGGCTCTCCTTTGATGATGGTTCCTTGTCATCAGCAGGAACTTCAATATTAGCTTCCACATTACCATCCTGTCATTGAACCTTTATCTCTGCTTCTTTACCAACCTTGTCATCGCTATTACTTCCATCATTATCATCAACATCAATAAAGTCTAATCATGACAATTCATAATCAAGGTGAACCTTTAAGATCTCCTTTCTCTCTTGTTGGACCCCTTACAAAAGCTTTGTTTGGAGGAAATCTTCGTACTGCCGACTAAGAGTCATAATTTCCAGTGCTTCCTCTATAGAGGGCTTCTTTTTTGCCGCCTCTACTAATTCGACAACACTAGTCTCGAGCTTAGAGCCATTTATCTCCAATTCCTTTATTTGCCTTAACCTATAGTCCTCATCACTCATCGAGGTTATTATTCATCCTAACCCCCAGCACTCCTTTCGCTTTTTGCAACTCTTCCTTCAAGCCCTCAACCTCTTTATACAGCTCTTCATTCTTGACCTTGAGGCCCGAGACTTTATCGACCACCAAGAAATGTGCCAACTTCTGGGGAAAAAGCTCTTCTTATAGTTTCATATCCTCCATCTCAGCCTTAATTCTCGCACTCTCAGCCACGACAGTTTGAGCCTTTGAAGAGTTATAAGCTTTCTCAACCTTCTGCAATAAATTAACAAAGCCAAATAAATTCGTTGCTTCTCAACAAAACAATGAAATGTAAATATTACCTTCTTCATTTTTTCTCAACTTCATCTAGAGCTATCAAAACATGACTGCTAAACTACACACAAACAAAATTATGTCAGCAACAAAACATGAGCCATAAATGAAAAGGTGATTGTTACTTACATCATATAACTTAGCAACAATATGACCTTTGTTGCAACCATCTACTATGTCTATATCCTTCTTTGTAATATCCTTATCCCTTGGGAGAGTGACTCCTTCCATTAGGAATAAGGGTTGTATCCTATCACCCAAGGCCGAATCAATGTGTAAGATATTCTAGCTCTAGCTTAGCATGAAGCATTCACCTACTTCACAACTGGGGACAAACTTGATAGAACCGATGTTAAAAGCTTTATTTCTCAAAGCCTCCTTCGTCCTATCATCCAAACCTTTGCTTTTTTTGGATGAAGGTTAATCGGCAAGCTCTTTCCTACTTCTTCTTTTTTTTTTTTTTTTTAGGACTTGGCTCAGTGTTTGTTTAGCCTGATAGATTGTTTGCCACCTCCTAAGGAATAACCTTGACACTACTGTTACCAGCAGTCTCTTGGCTAGATTTACGTGGCACTTCTACTGAAGGAATGTTTATCGAAGAAGGATTGCTTTAAGTTGTGTAGCCTCAATAGCTTCTATCTGTTTAATCCCCTAACCCTTATCAGTGGGAGAGGTGCCCTTCTTTTCGGAGTAGCAACCTCCCTCATAACTTTCTCCTAGATAATCTTTTTTAGTAAAGCCAACTAACTAATAGGAACTTTTGCAACCGCGCACTTATCAAGCTTATGTTTTTTTGGCTTTTGCCTAAGCCAATAATTTTGCGGGATCTACATCCCTAACACCCATTCCTGCATAAAACAAATAAGTGTTATAAGCAATAAAAGGAAAAAATCAAAACTTAAAAAATCCATACCAAGCGAAGCTCAAAGGCAACTATTCTCCCCCCAAGACATGGGAACAACTTTCCTCTTATTGCTCTACTCGACACAATAGGTAAACTAACACCTACCTTCATCATAAAAAAAGATTAGCTCCCCCTGTTTATGACATTTTATTATTCTTTCAACATCCTAGATTGACACCTTATCACCTCTTCTCTCCTTAATTTTCCTAGCTACAGCAATGTCATTCGGCATTAACTCAATGTCTTTGGTACAGATGGGCTTAGTCCACTAGGTCTAAAAATCCAAATCCTCATCTAATTTAATAGAAAAAAAAAAACTTAGCATGCCACTTGTGGATTTTAGACCTTAACCCATCCATAAATTTTCACCCATGTAAAGCCACTGTGAAATACCAACTATCAGGTTGCCTCCTTATTGTGAAGAATCTGAATAATTAGGCCGTGGCCCTAATCTCAATTTCTTCACATATTATCTCAAATGCTATGAGAAGCCTATAAATGTTCAATGAAAACATACTCAACGCAACCTAGAAACAATTAAAGAATTATTTGACAAAGGTAGAGAATGGGAAGCGTAGTCCAAAATCAAGGTATTGCAGATATGTATGAAATTTACGATTCCTCAAAAAACATACCCTTTCATCCTCCCTTAGCCTATGCAAATTTCATGTTTTAGGAAGATCTCATCAGTATTTATTATACTTCAAGACAAGTGTTTTAATAACACCACTCACCACTATATCCAGAGAATCAACATTATAAACTACGTTATTGTACAAATACTTAGCAATTGACATTCCTTCCTTACCATCAAGATAGTTATCTACTGAAAGAGCATTAATATGAATGATTTTTTCCCATCACTCCATTGTACTATCTACCAAACTACTTGAAAAACATGTTAAATTGTTCATTTTTCAAGGGAGAAAAGTAGCCTCGGACTTAGTTGCTTTAGAATCTAAAAGTATAGGTTGACGAATGACCCTTCAAACCATAGCTAATTGAAGTTTATGTTGTCAAAAACTACTCACCTGTATGAAAAAGTCATGAACTAGATGAAAACTTATAAGATGGAATGTCGAAAGTTGATGAAAGTTCTGAGAGTGGATATGAATGAGAAAAGAGCAAGAAATTTTTATCAATGTGGAAAAATCGTTTATATATGGATATTTTCTCCTCATAACCTTAACACGCTTCTAATAAAGATGAGGTTTTTTATTAGATGGTCGTGTATAGATGGATGACACGTGCCATGAGTCAGAAATCCAATGGTTATTGTATTACCAAGAGTTATCAGCCCCAACAGTATAATTATGGCTGGTATGACAATTGTCAAACTTGCTACAGCAAAAAGTGAATGGGCAGGAAAGTTAAAAAGATTGCAACCTTTCACTTAGGATTCGATTCATCTCATTTTGAAATCAAAATCAAACTTTCTCATGTCACTTAGCATTTAGAAAACTTATTTTGGTCTTAATTACCTAGCTTCCCAAACTAAGTATTGAGTTTTATTTACTTCCATAGTTAAATTCTCGACTACAGGAGTTAGAGGGCAAATGTTGATAGTTAGATTTCATTTTAAAATATTAGTCAACCATGCAGTTGCTAAGAAGATGACCAATACTTCTTTTTGCCAATGCTAAATGAAGCTTAGTCCACTTGATGGGCCTTTAAACTCAGCCTATTCATATATCCAGTTTGAACTTAAGAATGTGGCATGAACAGTTACAATCTAGTACAATCTCATTACATAATTACCTACTACTTCTATATTTTAAGCATGTACACAATTATAAGATCTCCATGTGGCCGATGACCAATGATTAATTGCTATTACAGACACCTACCGTTTGCCTATAAATACGGAAAGACTACTACATTGTAAAAAATCTCTTACAACCTTTGACTTTATACTCATTTACTTATATATCTCTAAAACAATTATCAACTTAAGCATTGGGGTGGTTGCATTGAACTAACCTCGACACCACTTAACCTCTACTTTTTTTTTTTTTTCTGCAAGAACCAAGCTTTATCCAAAAATCAGCTGACAACAGATTAACTCAAGTTCCACCATACCATCCATGTTAATGTGCAAGTTTCTTTAGCGATGTGTTTTTGGAGAAGGATAAAGTTTTTCCGGAGATGAAATCGTGATCTAAGGATTCTTGGGGCTATTTTCGTCTGTGATCTTTATTGTCTTCAAAAGACGTGACTGTTTGGGAAGGAAAAGACTTAACAGTTGATTCAACATCTTTTCGTATCTTGTCCTTACTTCATAACTGCTCCTTGCCATTTAATGGACTCTTTGGTTAATTTTGGCCTATATTAATTTCTTTTTCAAAATTTGCAGCCTCTTTCGCACTTTTCCCAACCAGTAGTTGTGATTTATTATAATCTTAGGGTTGCAAAGTTGTTGAGCCTTTTTTACCCTGCACACATCCTGTCTTCGCAGGCTTCAATTGTCCTCTACCGGATCTTCTAACTCTGACTTCAGTCTACCCATTACATGCGGCCTGCTCACAAAGGGAGTTACCCCGTTTATTTGCACGAAGGCAATCATCCTTCTCTAGAATTTCTGACTGGTTATTCTCCTTCATTCCTTATCCAGTTTTCTTCATCTCATGCACAAAATTAATGTGACGAGTCATTTTTTCCTTTAAATGTAAGAGTTTTGTAATTCTTTAGTGCGAGAGGCGAAAAATAGTACAAAAATAGGACATTCTAAGTAAAATTTATGAAAATGGTACAATGAAGACATACACAAAGTGCATGGATTATTTATACTGAAAGCGAACTCCACAAGCGCGCTTTTAATAATTGCAAAGAAGGTGTATATCAAATGTACACCTTCCTTATAAAGAAAGCACATACCAAAAGTGTGCCTTCCTTATAAAGAAGGCAGGAAGGTGCATTGTTGAAGTGCACTTTCCGCAGTAGATACCGCCAACTTCTCATAAACGCCGTACAAGTTGACCTCAAACATTACATACAAGAGAAGCCGTCACCTAGCTACCACCATCACCACCTACTCTAGATCCTCATATAAATTTCACCAATACTCCTCCTCAGCCATCAAATCCTGTACCGTTGGAGGGACTATCTACTCGCAGGCCATCATTATTAGCTCGTTTTGAAAAACAATTAACTAAATCTAAGAAGAAGTAGTTGTAAATAACTACATTTTTATTACTTAGTTTGATTATCATGTATTCTCGATATCTATTACTTACTATGTAAATGGTTTTTGTAAATGATATTTCATATTATATTATTATTCACTTACTATTGATAGTTTACTGTATATATACTTTTTATATACTATACCTTCTTTTAACAGATTTAATTGGTAGTTTAGTAAATCATTTAAACTGACTAGCTATGGTAATACTTCTCGTAGGTAAACACTAAATAAAAAAAAAAAAAACATTGGCATTGCCCAAAATAAACGAAATGTTAGCTAAAAAATAAAAAGGCACATGCTTAAATTACACCTTATTAATTATACTGAACGTGCACTTAAAAGGGAGTGTGAATTATACTTAGGAGCGGAATAGGCAACTAGCCCATCATATTGAAAGCCATTAGGTATGGAGAGTCAATACTTAGCTAAAGAGAGTATAAAGCGTGAATTAAAGTTACGCAGTAGTGACACTAAAAGCGCGCGACAATGACACTGAAGGTGCATTCAAGGGCCCGGAGGAGTTGTTAACACTCAAGGAGTTGGTAACATTAAAGGCATGCTCAAGGGATGTATCTTCTTATTGACACTGGAGGCGTATCCCAAAAACGTGCCTTCTTAGTAAAAGTGTAGGTGTATTCAAGAAATGCACCTTCAGTTCCAATAATGAAGACACGATCCTGGTTTGCGCCTTCCATACCAATACTAAAGGTACGTTCCATGAGCATACTTTCAGTATAAAAAATCCATACATAGTATAGGCACGTGCAAAGTGCACGTGCCTTCACCACACCATTTTTGAAAATTTTACTCAAAATACTCTATTTTTATACTGTTTTTCACTATTCATACTAAGGAAGTACAAAACTCTTAAACATAAAAGAATTTCTCGTCAGGCATTGTGAGCAAGCATGATTAATACATCCACAATCATCATAAACTCGTGGAAGTGCTCCATAAAAAATTTTGTATGATATTTAATTTATGATCATTGTATGTCTTAACAACTTGTACGTTTTAATAGCTTATCCATATTAGCTTGCACACAAATTCTTGTAAATCAGCTATGTTTCATCTTTATTGTGACCGACTTAAAATGGAGAACTGATCCAATATTTTTCGCTATTCTTTTGATGGCCATTGATAAGAATAACTCGATAGGTAATCTAGAAATTCTAACCTACACTACCATGGAGTTAAAATCAAATATTTCTAATTGAAGGTCAGATTTCTACTGCTTTCAGTTAGATAGTATTCATTAACAAACCATAAATAATTTCGAGTAATTCAATAAAAGTTCTCTATACTATTCACTGAGATGATATAGTATCCAGCACCCAAGTGAATTAGTTTAAAAGGGAGAATTGTCACCCACATTTTATTCAATCTGTTACTAAGGATCTTATACCTAAGGTTAGGACCCATTAATTTGGCGACAAGACATATAGCATATCCTTCTCAATATTAGAGAAATTTACGTAGCAAACATCCTCTTCTGCTTCTTGATTTAATTGTGTTTCTTCTTCTTTCGCATTACCTTCCTCGATATCACGGTCCATGCGAACATTTAACTTTGCCCGAGCAAAGCAAAAATTTTCATTCGCAGCCGGCACATTAGTCAAAAGAATATCTTCAAAAGATGATTTCCCTGGCCTAGTTGACGAGCCCGTCCTGTTATCCTCTTCCATCGAGTAACAACTCAACTTGTCGGATCCATTATCAACAGCCAATCTCGTCCGACTTCTGCAAGATCTGTCACTCTCAATGTCTTTGCCAAACCCTAGGTCAGCCTCGGTATCTGAGGGAATGGAAATGGATAATGTCCTTTTTTCCTTTTTTCTTTTGTTCATTTGCGACCCATTTACTTTCTCTAATTGAATAGCACGAAATAGAAAAGTTATTCATTTAGAATGACTATTACCATAATATATTAGAAATTCACATTTCAATGTTTATTTTTTATAAATTTTTATTGTTGAGATTGTTTATTATAATATTTAATTCGCCTTATTAATTACAGTATGAAGTTACATATATAGAAAAAATATCAATATGTCCCTATTTGATTATTATAAAATATAATCAATAGTTATTTACGGATGATATGTCTCATTATTTAAACTTTAAAAAGTAATACTTTATAAAAGGTGATAAACATTCATTGTAAAGAGGGAAATGAAAACAAAAAAAATTGACTTGAATTAAAATTTTTAGACTATTTTAAAAGTAAATAAGGTAATAGAAAATATATATTTTGAGTATAGTTATTCCACCTCTTCTTTATTATCTCTAAATAAATAAATTGATAGTTCCCTAATTTTAATCATAACTATAAAGGGAATCGAGAGGAGGTCCAGAACCTTTTTGGATTTTTATAATGGAGTTATAAAACTTTGGATTCTTGCACCTAAGTTTTGACGTTCTTTGAATTTTTGCAATCGGAGTCATAAAACTTCAAAATCTATTAATTAACCCTGTTAACTTCTTCTAAAACATTCAACAAGTACTAAAATTTCAAGGTAATACTAAGTTTTTTCTTTTTTCTTTGACAAAAAATTACACAAGGGATCGTTATATTGGCCACACGTGAAGGAAAATTATTTAAAACATGCCATAAGCTTAAAAATAGGATATATTAGGACTTGATTACGTGACGTTAAAAGAATCATGACTTGATTGTTGATATGAAGAATCTTACAACTTAACTCTAAAAGCTCCATATGTTTTAGGATTTCTTGTACATTATTTATGTAAGAAGTAACTAGTTCGATAAAATTTTAGTGTTTAATGATTTATCTTAACATAGTGCTTCATCATGATACGGATATAAGTTGTAGTGATAAGAACATTATTATCCAGCAATATCGATAATGTTGGATGGAAAATCGTTCCTCACTCCTAGCCATTGTGGAAGGGTTCTCTAAATCTTTGACGAACATTATCTTTGTGATTAGGGCTTATTATATCACGTAATGACCAACGTTTTGAGTTTACAAGTAATGTCTATGACCAAAATCAGTATGCAACCAAGCCAACAAATATTAATAAATCAATTTTAATATTTGACTCAAAAATTACAATTTTATATTGATAAGATATTCACCACTACAATCTCATAAACTAACAAAATCTCTCCCACAATTTATATGAGATTTCACCTAATCACGAGATATTACAAAATAATCCTCCTTTAAACATTCAATGTCCTCAACATGATATCTTACAATTAGTTCCAATTTTTCCCCTTTTTAAGTGTACAATTAAGGTAACTCATTACTTATAAGTCATTCTAGAAGCACGCAAAAAGTCACTAACCTGATAACACTCCTTACCCTTCTCAAAACTAAAGCCAGACTCGAATCGTCCACCTATTGGTACAGGGTTGATTGTAATTCCATTTGTAATGCCTTTAACTAAAAACAATAAAAAACCATACCAATAAATATTAATAGGCTCATTTTAACCACTCATTTTAACCACTCAACCTAAAAGTCGTAACTTTGTATTAATAAAGTATTCACTTTTTATAACCTTATAAATTAGTACCAAATCTCTCCTACAATCCGTGTGAGATTTCACTTAACCATAAGATATTGCATTACAACTTTACATGACCTTAAAAGGTCGAACTTAACTCAATCAAGCCTATTTGGACTCAATTTTTTTTTAAATTATTTTTTTTTTCATTTTAATTAAAACGATATTAATATACAAATTCAACTCGGACTCAATTAACACTTAATCTCAAGTTAATCAAGCCATATATGATGCATTCCAAGCTTAACTCAATAAAATAGTTTTAGTAGTTCAACTCAATTATTGTCAAATAGTCAAAATCAAGTATTAAGACAAACTTTTACAATGAACTTATCTATATCCTATTTGTATGGTAGGGATGCTATAGTTAGCCGATCACATGCAGTGATTATGTCGTGTAGACACTCGATTTTTACCTATAGTAGTTATAATTTTTGTTTTTAGGGTCGAAATTTAAAAAATAAAAAAAAATTGAAAAATGATAAAAATAAAGACAAAAAAAATGGAAAATTGTTGGAAAAAAAAAAACTAAAAAAGAAAAAATTCGAAAAAATTAATTTGATGGAATCTTGACTAAATAGTTGTAAAAAAAAAAACATATTTGATACGATGACATTAAATCTAATAAAATCAAGATTTATAAGATTCGAATATATTTTGGATATTTATCAATTTAGATTCGATTCAAAAAATTTGTTTTCGAGTTTTATAAATAGAGGTTGCATGGTACGAGCCAAAAAGAACAATTACACATTTATTAAAAACATGCTCGAACCCACTCCTTAGACCAATTCTATAGTTATGAACGCGATAGGACTGAGGATCCAATCTGTTCCTTTTCATCAGCTTTGCATGCTTTACCTTATAGGTAAATAATAATGGTTTTTAATTATTATCTATAACTTGTCTTATTTATTTATTTTTATCTCACTTAGTATATGTGCAGTTATTTTTAAGACTTGTACTAATTTTTTTAATTTTTATGACGTCTTTAATTGTTAGTAATTAGTTATAGCATTAGTGTCTAGTAAACATGTTTTAAGTTAAATTTTAGTTTTTTTTTATATATTCTTTTAGATTTCATATTTTCAAAATGACATTTTTATAAAATCTCATATTTTACAAAATCTCGTTATTTGCATATTGTATTAATTCAGAAAAATTGCATTACGCATGTTAGGGTTTTCTAGATAAAAAAATCATTTTGATGTTCATAAAATAAAAAAAAAATCTTTAATTGACTCCTTTTTTATGGCTAGACATCTTTTTTATAGTTTAAGCTTATTTTCCATAGTTTAAATGTCTTTTATATAATTTAGGTTTCTTTTCTATGATTTAAACATCTTTTCTATTGTTAGACATATTTTCCATGGTTATACATCTTTTTCATAATTTAGGCTTCTTTTCTATAGTTTATATATCTTTTCCATTGTTTAAGTTTTTTTTTTTTTCTATGATTTAGATATCTTTTTTATAATTTAGATTTTTTTTTTATAGTTTAAACATTTTTTTCATAATTTAGATATCTTTTCTATTATTTAGATATCTTTTCTATGGTTAAGCATCTTTTTTATGATTTAGGTATCTTTTCTATGATTAAGAATTTTTTTTTCTTTTTTTATATTTTAAGCATATTTTCTATATAAAAGATTCATCATGTAAAACATTGCATATTTCATAAAATCTTTAGAGTTTTTCTTGAAAATAAAATAAAATTATCACTTAGTTATTTTTAAATAAAAATCTTAATTTGAGACTTTTCAAAAATTAGGTTTTTAGGTTTTTTTTTATAATTAGGAATAAAAATTAGGCTTCTAGGGATTTTTCTTAATAAAAGTAAAATGGTTAATAAAAACGTAAATTCAAAAAATCATTTTTTTTATAAAAAGAATCAATATATTAAAGTTTTCGGAAAGAACTACGATCGTCTGATCCCAGCTATCGGGTACGTAGACACCTTCAGGGCAACGATAAAATCTATAAAAACCTAGGTTTTTTTTTTTTTGGTTTTTGTTTCCTTTTCTTAAAGATATTAAAAAAGATAATTTAGAAGAATAATCCTAATTTCGGTAAATAAATAATAGTATCCATTAGGGTTTAATAGATTAGCCCTTGGATTTGGATTCCTTTAGTTTGTATTAAATTGAAATCGAAAACTGATAACTAAATCGTAATCAATCCACCCAATTGATTACGGTTTTCTTTTCTTTTTCCTATCTCTGGTCGATTGGCGACTTCAAAAAATTTTTTAAATAAAAAATTGACATTTTCCAATTTCTTTAGTCGAGGATTAACATTAAACGAGTTAGGGTTTAGTATTAATCAGAAATGGGGAATTCAATTTTAAATAGAAAACTGAAAAAATAAGCTCGACAGTTTGGTGACTCCACTAGGGACGCTAGAGAGCTAGCCACTAGAAGTCACTGAAAATAGAATTATTTTTCAAAATAAAAAATAAAAAAGATGAAATAATAATAAAAAAAAAAGAACTTAGGCAGGTTATTTTATGTATTTGTTTATTTTATTTCTTTTTTACTAACATTTTCTTTATTGCAATTTATTTAGAGGATAGTTTTGGGAGTTTACTTTGTTTTTATTTCTCTGCATCATAAACGCATGGTAGATACGGCCAAAACCAAGCCGTCTTAGGACCTTAGGAGGGGAGCCATTATGTAAGTTTCGAATGTTGTGGGGCAACCACCTTCCGGGGCCGATGAAGTTACCCCACTCAAGTTCAGATGCAACCAAAGAACCATTGCTTTAAAAAAACATGGTGGTTGCAGAACTTGAGAACCTTTTGAACCCACCCTTTGTATTACATAAAAACCTTTTTTCAAAAAAAATTTACAAGAACCTATGATATAGCAGACCTAAATGGATAAAGGCAGTTGTAAAGTTATAGTTGTAATATTTCCTTGTAAATAATTTGTAATAATTCTGTGTAAAGTTTAGAATAGATGATGATTGTAATTTTGACTTTTTTTTTTTTTTACATAACTATGGCTAGATCGAGTTAAGGGGCTTCCAAACAGATCCACATTTACTCACCTCATTGGCCTTAAGAGATACTCTAGATATAGTTCCAACTTTTTAGCCCAAATAAATAAGAATTTATTAGGAATAAAATTGGGCTCATCTTACCCCTATTGAAGAGCCCTATGAATATTACTTAGTTATTGACCTTAGTACATCTATTAGGGCTCGAATCTATTACTTTTCGTTTAGGCCCACATCAGTTGAGCCCAACCTTTGTAGAGTAAATAAATAAAAATAATAAAAACAAAAAAAAAAGACACAAAACAAAAGGAATCAAACCTATAAAATAATTTCAAGTAGTTACCATTTTACCTAATATTCTACTAGCTAAAAATATTCATTCTTTTGGATAGATTGACTTCTTAGCCTTTATCATTCGGAATAAATATGATTTAAATTTTTATTTAGTCTTTTTCCTTTAGAATTGCTCATTTGTAAATAGACCCTCAATAATGTTGTTTTAGGTTTGTATATAGAATTCTAGTAAAGTAACCCTCCATTTACAATTCCATCACTCGGTCTTTGTAACACAAAAGTCCTAACTTTTCCTATATCTCTTTCAAAAAAGAAAGAGAAAAGAAAGAAAAAAGAAGGAAAGGAAAGAAAAGAAAAAGAAAGAAACTTGCTAACGGTTACAAATCCTTATAGGGTTTGGAACAAACACAATTACTTAGCCTATTAAGGCAGCTAACCTAAATAGACTCACTTGGCCCGAGAAAATAACCAACCAAACCCGAGCCTTAGCCCATCAAGATAGTTGAACTAACTGAAGGCTTGAGCCATCGAGTCCAACCATGAACTAAGTCAAAACATAAAGCCATGAAACATTATCCTAGGCTTAATCCTCGGTACAAACAAAAAGGGCAATTCATTAGTCCTTTCCACTTCAAAAGTTGTCAATTCCAACCCATTCGAACTCTAAAGAACCTAACCCAAAATCACGTATGGAAGCTTAAGGGTGTTAAGACCTATAAGTCTGGGGTATGGGGCCTTTAGTCTTTGAAATTTCACAACCGGGGCATGTTCCAAGGAATTGGGGAGTAAGGTCAATACCCTAAGGTTAATCAATCCTTATGTAAAGAATTGGTAACTCACTTTTAAAAAGTTTTGAATGAAAAGAGGCGAGCTATATCTTATACACTAACCCTTAAACACTTTTTGAGTTAAGAGACATCATGGTGAGGATATTTTAGACTCATTCCTTAAAGGAGGTCTATTTTGAATTTGATACGTAGATCAAAATGAAGTTAGGCATTCATTTTCAAATCCCAAACACAATTATCCTTTGATAACCCCGTTGGACTGATTTGGAGTCCTTTCAAATGTAAACCCTGTCGAGAATCACCCCTACAGTAAGGCAATTTGGAGGTTAAGGTCATTGATTAGGAGAGATGGATAAAATTGATTTGTATTTACCCCAGTAATAACAATTCAAGGATAATTTTTGTTTTCAATAAATTGTTCCCTTTGAAGAAGAGCTAACATTTTTCTAAATACCCTAAAGGCCACACATACCTTACCTAAGCCAATGCACTGTGAACCTATGGATTTAGGGCCTTGATTCATCTAAAGACAAAAACTTAACAAAAGAGATAGTTATTTTTGGGGAGAGAAAAGAAAGAAATGCAATGAAAAAAGAAAAAAACTAGGAAAAAGGAAAATGAAAAAATACCCAAATATTGGGCTTGAGAAAATCCCCAATCAAAGAAGGCTTAAGTTGCTTAAAAAACATAAGGCCTTGAATCGCATTCCCAACCAAAAACGCAAAACCTCATATTCATTTAAAATCATGTTCTCAACCATAAACCAAAAACTCCATATTCAATTCAAGATCACACTCTAAATCACGAACATAAACCCTTTTTATCCACTCGATTCTCAAACACAAGACCTTCCTAACCACAATACCTCCCTACTCAAAGCTCTTCCAATTTTAAAGAATAATTTATCTAAGATAAAAATTATTTTTGAATCTGGGGTAAGCGCACATCTAGTTCACTCCTAAGGGTTCTTGACATGTACCCCTCGGGTTGGACGAAAGCACTTTTTTCAAAATAGGCCCTCTCAATTGACTTCTTTTGAAACCATTTGACCAAAAGCCCAATTTACAATACTGAACCCAAAAAGACCTAACAAATCGATCAGAGCGTATAACTTATAAATTGGATTATAATTTCTGGAATAGTAATCAAGAGTGAAATCCAAACCAAAAGGGCGTAAAGAAGTCCTCTTCGACTACACTAATCGTGAGTTACCTTTTTCTTACAAAATGAATGTCTAAGGCCTATCCAAGAAGCTCATTGTCTAGGTTACAAATTAGGGTGGATATGAGATACCCTACATGATTATAACATTTGCCTTTTAAATAGGAATTTGTATCCATTAGCAAACTTTTAAGGAAAAAGAAGGAAAAAAGCAAATGAAAAGACATGAAAAGGAGATAGAGAAAGTGGAGACTTGTTACAAGTTTTTCCATTCATTTTCCAGTCCATTTCATCCATAGTAGCTAAATTTTCAATTCATGTTATAAACAATTTTCACCAAATTTCTTGTTTGTAAATTTCTCAAATCAAGAGTTTTTTTTTTTTTAGTCGGCTATGTTCCTTAGTTTTACTTTCAATTGTCAATAAAGTTTAAGCAAGTCTGAAGGATGCTTACCCTTTATTCATTTTCTTAAGGATATAGCCAGCTTATAGAGAACTGTTCCTATCCATATCTTCTTTAGCGCTTCAGTCAACTTATGGAGCACTATCCAGATTCATATTTTCATTTAGGGATTTAGCCAGCTCATAGAACGTAGTCCTAATCTAAAGTTTCTTAAGCTTCTAGCTGGCTCCCAAAACACAGTCCTAATTTATAATCTCTTAGGGAGCTAGCCAACTCGTGAGTATAGTCCCAATCCAGAGTTTCATAAGCTCCCAGTCACCCAACTCACAGAATGTTGCCCAACTTATAATCTTTTAGGGATTTAGCAAGCTCATGGAGCACTATCCCAATACTAAGTTTGCTGATCTTTAGGTCTTAGCCAACTCAAAGGGTGCTTTGACCACCTTAGTTAGTCAGCTCATTAAGGTACGACCAAGTTGATCTATCTTTAGGTCTTAGCTAGCTCAAAGGGCACTTTGACCGCCTTGGTTAATCAGCTCATTAGGTTACGACCAAGTTTCTTTATCTTTAGGTCTTAGACAGCTCAAAGGGCACTTTGACAGCCTTAGTTAGTCAGCTAATTAGGGCACGACCAAGTTTCTTTATCTTTAGGTCTTAACCAACTTAAAAGGCCCTTTAACCGCCTTAGTTAATCAGCTCATTAGGGCACAGCCAAGTTTCCTCATCTTTAGGTCTTAGTCAACTCAAAGGGCACTTTGACCGCCTTGGTTAGTCAGCTCATTAGGGCACGACCAAGTTCCTTCATCTTTAGGTCTTAACCAACTCAAAGGGCGCTTTGACCGCCTTAATTAGTTAGCTCATTAGGGCATGACCAAGTTTCCTTATCTTTTAGGTCTTAGCCAGCTCAAAGAGTGTTTTAACCGCCTTGGTTAGTCAGCTCATTAGGGCACGACCAAGTTTCTTCATCTTTAAGTCTTGGCCAACTCAAAGAGTGCTTTAACCGACTTAGTTAGTCAGCTCATTAAGGTACGACCAAGTTTTTTTATCTTTAGGTCTTAGCCAACTCAAAGGACGCTTTAACCGCCTTGGTAAGTCAACTCATTAGGGCACGACCAAGTTTCCTCATCTTTAGGTCTTAACCAGCTCATAGGGCGCTTTGACTGCCTTGGTTAGTCAGCTCATCAGGGCATGACTAAGTTTTCTCATCTTTAGGTCTTAGCTAGCTCAAAGGGTGTTTTAACCGTCTTGGTTAGTCAGCTCATTAGGGCAAGACCAAGTTTCTTTATCTTTAAGTCTTAGCCAGCTCAAAGGGCGCTTTGACCACTTTAGTTAGTCAGCTCATTAGGGCACAACCAAGCTTTCTCAACTCATTCTTTAGGTCTTAGCCAACTCAAAGGGTGCTTTGACCACCTTTGTTAGTCATCTTATTTAGACACAACCAAGTTCTCTCATTCTGTTATGGTTTTAATCAACTCTAGGAGCGCTTACCCATTTCATCTAGTTTAGAACCTTAGCCAGCTCAAGGAGCACTTCACCTGCTTTAATTATTCAACCCATAAGGGGGTACGACCAAACTCTCATGATTCCTCTTAGGGATTCTTATCAGCCCGCAAGGGCGCTACCCTCACTATTCTTTGTTCTAAACTTATCGTTGTTAAATGTCTTAGCGTTCTTTAGAATAAAGTCGTTCCAAGGCAAAAACGATGTTATTTTTGTCTTTGTGGCAGCTGTAGACACTCGATTTTTGCCCATAATAGTTATAATTTTTGTTTTTAGGGGTGTAATTTAGAAAATAATAAAAAAATTGAAAAAATGATAAAAAAAAGACAAAAAAAATAGAAAGTTGTTGGGAAAAAAAAAACTAAAAAAGAAAAAATTTGAAAAAATTAATTTAATGGAATCTTGACTAAATAGTTATCAAAAAAAAAAAAAAACAAATCTGATACGATGACGTTAAATCTAATAAAATCAAGATTTGTAATATTCGAATCTATTTTGGATCTTTATCAATTTAGATTCGATTCGATTCAAAAAATTTG
Organism: Lumnitzera littorea; assembly: GCA_024138015.1. Lineage (NCBI taxonomy): Eukaryota > Viridiplantae > Streptophyta > Magnoliopsida > Myrtales > Combretaceae > Lumnitzera > Lumnitzera littorea. Next base: position 37,099,127 of record JAMXBB010000009.1, read on the forward strand.
TTTTCGAGTTTTATAAATAGAGGTTGCATAGTGCGAGCCAAAAGGAACAATTACACATTTATTAAAAATACGCTCGAACCCACTCCTTAGACCAATTCTATAGTTGTACACACGATAGGACTGGGGATCAAATTTGCTCCCTTTCATCAGCTTTGTATGCTTTGCCTTGCAGGTACATAATAGTGGTTTTTAATTATTATTTATAGCTTGTCTTATTTATTTATTTATTTTTATCTCACTTAGTATATGCATAGTTATTTTTAAAACTTGTACTAATTTTTTTTAATTTTTATCACGTCTTTAATTGCTAGTAATTAGTTATAGCATCAATGTCTTGTGAACATGTGTTAAGTTAAATTTTAGTTTTTTTCTATATTTTTTTTTTCATGTTTTCAAAATGGCATTTTTATAAAATCTCGTTCTTTGCATATTGTATTAATTTAGAAAAATTGCATTAGGCATGTTAGGGTTTTCTAGATAAAAAAATCATTTTGATGTTCATAAAATAAAAAAAAATCTTTAATTGACTCCTTTTTTACGACAAGACATTTTTTCTATAATTTAGGCTTGTTTTCCATAGTTTAGGTTTTTTTCTATGGTTTAAACATTTTTTCTATGGTTAGACATATTTTTCATGGTTAGACATTTTTTCCATAATGTAGGCTTCGTTTCTATAGTTTATATATCTTTTCCATTATTTAGGTTTCTTTTTTATGATTCAGACATCTTTTCTATAATTTAGATTTTTTTTTCTATGGTTTAAACATTTTTTTCATAATTTAGATATCTTTTCTATGATTTAAACATATTTTCTATGGTTTAGATATCTTTTCTTTGATTAAGAATTTTTTTTTCTTTTTTCTATGTTTTAAGCATCTTTTCTATATAAAATATTCATCATGTAAAAACATTGCATATTTCATAAAATCTTTAGGGTTTTTCTTGAAAATAAAAAAAAATTATCACTTAGTTGTTTTTAAATAAAAATCTTAATTTGGAACTTTTCAAAAATTAGGTTTTTAGGTTTTTTTTTTATAATTAGGAATAAAAATTAGGCTTCTAAGGATTTTTTTTAATAAAAATAAAATGGTTAATAAAAACGCAAATTCAACCAATCATTTTTTTATAAAAAGAACCAATACATTAAAGTTTTCGGAAAGAATTATGATCATTTGATTCCAGCTAACGGGGTACGTAGGCACCTTCAGGGCAACAATAAAATCTATAGAAACCTAGGTTTTTTTTTTTTTTGGTTTTTGTTTCCTTTTCTTAAAGATATTAAAAAAGATAATTTAGAAGAATAATCCTAATTTCGGTAAATAAATAGTAGTACCCATTAGGTTTTAATAGGTTAGTCCCTAGATTTAGATTCCATTAGTTTATATTAAATTGAAATCAAAGACCGGTAGCTAAATCGTAATCAATCCACTCAATTGATTATAGTTTTCTTTTCTTTTTCTCGTCTCCAGTCGGGTGGCGACTCCAAAAATTTTTTTAAATAAAAAACTGGAATTTTCCAATTTGTTTAGTCGATAATTAATATTAAACGAGTTAGGGTTAAGTATTAATCGTAAATGAGGAATTCAATTTTAAATAGAAAACTAAAAAAACAAGCTCGACATGTCGATCAACCTAAGAGACTTCTTAAACTAATGGGACATGGAAGAATGTTGTTAAGAGAAGGTGCAAGATGAAAAGCGAGCAAACTCAATATCTCAAGTGCACGCATGTAACAATAAATCAAACTTGGTGTTCTAGATTGTGCTTGAATTATTCTTAATGAATTATCTGTTTGATCTTTTGAGATATGATTTCAATAAAGTTTTAGTGTTTGTCCTAAACTTACCAATGTTTTGAATGAATCAAATGAAAAGAATAGCTTCGTATTTATAAAATTTAGGGGTTGATATTGTCCATTAGATGGCTCTAAGATTGATGATTAAGATTAAGCCTTATCATTGAAACTTATCCCTTTGCTTTAGCCTTGATCGACTTGGGTATAGGCTTAGGGGGCTTATGATAATCAAAAGAAGCCCATTTCTCTTTAAAATAAGTCTACAGTATTTTTGATTTTACAAAATTATATTTAAACCTTCTAACTTATATAATAGTATGACTACTCCTTATATAATTATATGGCCACTTCTTGGTCCCACTAACTGTATACATTAAAGTTTCAAAAGAAAAACATTTTCTTGCAACTCTTTTTTCCTATCCTAACTAGTTAATATTAAATTTCCATGTAAGTTAGGAAAAAAACTAGCTAGAATTGCAATATGAATTTCTTTTTTATGATGTGTACAATTTTTAAGATTTTAAAACTATTTCATGAATTGCCATACATCATAACATTTTAGACATGCGTATATCTAACCTTGGGCCCTTACAAGATGTAGCTAATATAGTAAACCGACTTGTACTCGCATGCATCAGCTTGGTTAAGTACTGAAGATAGGGCCCAGTTACATACGGCTAAATAGAAGTAAAGTGCTTCTCTAGGAGCTAGCTTGGAGAGTATAGGTGGGTTCTTAAGAAATTGTTTGAGTCTATCAAAGGCAGCTTCACACTAATTTATCCACTTGAATTCCAATGGGATCTTTAATAATTTGAAGAACTCGAAACATTTCTCAGCACTCCTAGAGATAAAGCAATTGATTGCGGTTATTCTACTCGTAAGATTTTGGATGTCTTTGATCTTCTATGGGGCTTTCATGTCCCAGATTGCTTGGATTTTGTCAGGGTTGGCCTTGATGCTACACTCAGTGACCATTAATCCTAGGAACTTGCCCCATTCTAGACCAAAAACATACTTTTAGGGGTTCACTTCATTTGCTACTTGCATAGTATGTCAAAGGTTTTGCTTAGGTCATTAGTGTGGTTAGTTTTTCTCTTACTCTTAAAGATCCTGTCGTCAATATAAACTTCGACATTTCAATTGAGCTAGAACGTGAAGATAGTTGTCACCAACCTCTGATAAGTCGCCCTAGCATTTTTGAGACCAAAAGGCATGACCTTATAACAATATATGCCAAAGTCTATGATGAAAGAGGTATGAATTTGGTCCTTGAGAGCTACGCAAATTTGGTTGTTAACGGAGTAAGCATCCATGAAGCTTAATCTTGCTTAGCCCAACATAAAATTGACAGGTTGATTGATTCAAGAGAGAGGGAAGCAGTTTTTTAGGGAAGCTTTATTAAAGTCAATATAATTGATACGTATCCGCTATTTGCCGTTAGACTTCTTCATGAGGACCGCATTTGCTAACCATGTAAGGTAGCGCTCCTCTCTGACAAACCTAGCTTGTAAGAGCTTTTGCACATCGTGCTCAATGGTAGCTTGCCACTTGGGTGTAAAGTGCCTCCATTTCTGTTTTACAGGTCGAACATGTAGGTTCACCTTAAGATGGTGTATGGCCTTAGGTATGTTCATGATACTAAGTGTTTCTTTAAGGGACATCGTGAAGAGATCCAAATTTACATAAAGAAAAGTAGTAACATCTTCTTTTTCTTCTAGAGATAGGGAAATCGCTATCCAAGTGGTTTGGTTAGGGCAATCGACATACTGAACAACCTTGATTTCCTTTGCGGGCTCCCTCCTTAAATTTTGCATACCATCAAAGGCAAACTCAATGTGCATGATCTTATCATGTAAGATATTGTTTAGGTATAATGTTCGAGGTAGCTATTGGTTACTTCGTGCAATTCCTACCCCTATTCCTATGGGGAACTTCATTAGAAGGTATCTTTGACTGACATAAGCATCAAACATACTAAGGTTAGGCTACCCCAAGATGGTGCTGTAGGGGGACCAATGGTCAACAACGATAAAGTTCATCAACTATGAGGCAATGTGCTTATCATCACCCAATTAAACAGGCAATGTGATCAATCCTTTTGCTAAGACTGTCTTCCCTCTAAAACTGGCAAGGCTCTACTTATAATGTTGGAGTTCTTCTTCTAATTTATCCGTCATCTATTTGTAAGCAAAGTAGAAGAAGATGTCCACGGAGTTGCCATTATCTACGAATGTTTTAAGAACATTGAAGTACCTAATCTCAACATTGATGATCAAGGGGTCGATATGGGGATACTCAATGCCCTCCTTGTTGCTATTGAAGAAGCAAATTGCAATGTTTATTCTCAGTTTCTTTGCATGAATAGAGAGCACTTCATGCTAGGGTTGTAGAGAGCAATGTTCATCCCATAGTCTTGGTCCACCTATGCTTGTCTGTACTTATCCGTGCCTGTCCCTATGGTTTGTACCGTCGAGTAGGTTTTTTTGGCAGGGTTATGGTTGCAATTATAAGTCATTTGTTCTATGTCACTAGGCTAATTGTAGATGATTTCACTCGTTAGTGATGAAGTGGTCGATGCTGCCCTTGTAGACAAGGCCTTCGATAGTATTCTTAAGGTGCTTGCATTCATTAATGTTGTGGTCATGTGCTCTATAGTAATCACAAAACTTTCCCAATGAGAATACTTCAGGTGTTTCCTTAATGTGTGGGGTATAAGGCTACCACTCACAAACTTCGTAGAAAACTTCACATAGAGGGCAATTTAATGGGGTGTAGCTGGGGTAGTTAATGAACTTCTATTTCTGCTTCTCCCGATGCTCACAGAAGGAGGAAAGGCAATCATCACAGAGGCTAAGGCTATCTTTTACAAAGATATTGCATTGTAGATCGTTCTCAAGGTATGCTGAAATGGCATCTTCTTATGTGACATACTACTCGGCAATGGTCATAAACTCGTTAAAACTATCTAATCTCTACAACATTATGGCCTGAAAGATTTTGCTACTCTAGTCCAAACTGTAGATAATGGCTTAGAGAGTTATTCCAGAATCTACTTTAAGGAAGAGGAGCTTAGTGTGGTTGAAGTGCTCAAGAAATGTTCGTAAGGTATCGTTAGGGCACTGGCACACATTGTATAAAGTAGAGGAGTCCTTACTTGGAACCTTATTGCTAATGAAATACTGCTAAAATCTAGTGGTGAGATCATCAAAAGAGCAAATAGAACTTCATCAAATTTAGTTGAACTAAACTAAGGCTACATTGGTGGGTGTGCTTGAGAGTGCTTGAGAGCGCCTTGCACATGATGGCATTAAAGAAATTACGCAGGCTCATTATTGTACAGAAGTGTACCAGGTGGTCATCTAGGCCGCTTACTCCATCATATGTGTTCAAGTAGGGAAGACATATATGCTTCAAGGTTTCTTCTAAGATGATTAGAGTGAATAGGCTCCTGCTCACCACTACACCTAATTATTTGGCAGAGGACTCAAGACGCATTTGCTCACATAGGCTAGAAGCATATCAAATGTGCTCATCAAGTTTTTGATGGGTATAACTTGTGCCCAATTGTATACCTTGGTAGTGCACCTTATTGCGATTGGTGTTTAGCCAGTGACATAAGTCCTCTAATGAGTGTGTCAAGTTTGATTTATTCCTAGTTTTTATAAATAATTCTTTTTAAACCGATCAATATTAAATCCTACCCGTTTAATACTGATCCTCGACTAAGTTTTAAAGAAAATCAATTCTTTTATTTTTGAAACGTTTTGAAATTGCCACCCAACCAGAGTTAAGAAGAAAAGTTAAATTATAATTAATTAGGTAGATTGGTTATAACTTAACTACTGATCTTTAATAAAACCAATTTTATTAAATGGTTTTAAAAACCAGAAGATTGAGTTCGGAGGTTAAGTTTTTTTAACCCTTAAGTGTACCATTAAGTTTCCAAAGTGATATTTTAACTTCTTTGAAATCACCATTAAAAAATTGACAATAAATAAATGAAAACCTTTGTCTCTACTAAATTGAGTGACAAAAGTGGAAGAATCAATTTTTTCGTTTCTTACGTCACCTCGAAGTTACTTATATACGTACTATTCGGGATCAAACGTACATAGTTCTTTTTCGAAAATATTAGCAAGTTAGTCTATTTTAAATTTAGAAAGTGATTAAGTTTACGTCTCTTGGCCATTTCATTTCACTTAGGAAAGATTTTGGGAAGGGTTCTGATTAGATATTTTATTTTTTGAAAATTCTAAAAGGTTCTAATTTTGAAAAAAAAAGGGTCGATTTATCTTATTTATTTGAAAAGTAGATTTTTCTAAGTTATAAAACTCACTTATTTACAAATTTGTTTTTCTATATATTTTTATTTTATTTTTACTTTTTATTATTTTGTCATTTTCTTGGCATAAAAATCAATAAATAAAACTATTCTTCTCTTCTCTTCTTCTTTTTTTAATTTTCCTTCCTTTTTCTTTTTCTTTTTTCGGATTTTTTTTTTATTTCTTTTCCTCTTAGATTATAATTACAAAAGAATTTATAGAAAAAATAAATAAAGGAATGCATAAATAAAAAAAAAAAAAACAACTCAAAACATAAAAGGAGTTAGACTAAGGATGCAGTAGGGGCACGGGTCAAACTTAAGTCTACAATAAGTCATCGGGTCACACACAAAGAAGTAGCAACAGTTGATGTGGGTTGCTTTAAGGGGTTGTTTCGAGGTGATTTTCAAGGTGGTGGTGGCGGTTTTGTGTTTCTTGTATTAGGGAATGGGGGTTTAGGGCAAGCACCATGGCATTTAGGTAGTGGTGTAAGGCTACCGCTAAGGTAGATGTTGGGTAGTTGCCGCCGAAGGTATGGTGAAGTAGGGGAAGTGTCTAACTTTAGGCTTTTGGCACTACAAATTCAACTATAGTGATAGTTTTGCATGGGAGTAGTTGGATATGGTGTTATCAGCTAAGGCCAACAGTAATCAAACCCTTCATATTGGCTAAGGGAGTTTGGAGGCATAGTAGAGAATGTGAGTGGGTAAGAGCAAGAGAACTCGACCTAGAGATATTCTTAGTAGCTTCAATACATCTTGAGAGCCATTGTGGAGATTGAAATCATAGAGAGAGAGAGAAAGAGAGAGAGAGATCACAAGCTAAGGTTTCTAGAGAGAGAGAAAGAGGTTGGAGAGCTTATATGGTGAATTTTTAACCGTTGATTCCTATCCAAAATGATTACCTAACCCCTCTTTTACACTAATTGAGCAAGAAACAAACATGGTAAACTCCCAATTAGTATGAATTCGAAAATTAACACCAAGCATTTGACCAGGCCTAAATTTTGCAATTTGATTTGAAATTGAGTAAATTGTTGGTCAAAATACAATAATTCATGTTTGAAATTACCAGAACAAAGCAATGGAAGCTTCGATATTAAATGTTGAAGCTTAAATTAAGCTTGGTCAAACATGAACATAATGAATTTTTCCAAATTTCAAATGGATTTTCAACCACTTTAATACTTCAATTTGGGCAAGCTTTAGGATCTAATTCAAAGTAGGCCATATCAAGAATCCAATTATGCAAAAATTTGCATTAGGTTTTGTCAAAAAAAAAATTAATGGAAAAAGGGTTAGAAGTGGCTACCCTAATCATGGTAAGTGAGAAACTTTCAAGCTTCCATGGTGAATGGAGGAGATGTTGATGTGGTGCCCACATAACACCACGTCAAGCACATAGACTAGTGACTAATTGATACATAGAGTGCTTGGTCCTAACACACCATGATACGTAGCCTAAGCAAGAAGAAAAATAAAAGTGCACTTTGTGCACTTGATGAGAATGGAACCCAAGACCTTAGACTCCACTCTAATACCAAGACTAAATGAAGAACTGTTAGGTTTTTAGTCTATATCTTATTCATATGTGCAATCAACAAGGTCAATCTAGGTTAGAATTAAACCTAAGCTCAAGCCCAAAATCCCCCTGGTCGTTTTTATTATCTAAGACCCTAAAACTAAACTATTAAATACTTCTATTTTATTTTATTTTTTGTATTTTCTCTACTTTTTCTTTTTAGGTTTTTTTTTTCTAAATTTTCTATTTTTTCTAAACTTTTTTTTTTGTAGTTTTCCATTTTTTTTTTCTAATTTTCTCTCAATTAGAACCCTTTATCATATTCTAAAAATAAATAAATAAATAAAATGGGAAAAAATTGGGTGTCTATAGAGTGTTGTTCAATCTGAACATGGTTGCATAGCCGCATAAGGTTTATTAGTGGAGGTGTAGGTGAATGCCTAAGGTGCCTACTAGGTTGATTAATAAAACTAGCAGCTGTATCTTTAGGGTTAACCTTTTCCTTAAGTTTCTAGGTTGCTGTTAGTTGTTGTCTTAAGCTAGCATTATCTTGGAGGACTTTCTTGTTAGCCTCCATTAATTCTCAAAACATTGTCTTTAACTATTCCATCTCTAAAGGTCGTAGCTTCGTTTGCAACAGTGATGGTATTGTTATGGATTAGTTACCACTACCTGGGATTACTAGATGGGGTTGTATGTTTTTACTCTTAACCATCATGGTGAGTTTATATAAATGGTAAGTGCCAAATGGTGATAGTGAATATCATCCTTATACTCCTAAGTGAACCCTCGAGGGTCCCTTGGTCGTACGTAGTAGTGTACCTGCAAAAATCCCTTTGTAGCATTGCCATCAAGGGTCATCCAATGCTCAACTTAGTGAAGAGAGTATTTGAGTTTCAAAAAACGAGAATAAGTAAATCGAGAGAGTTCTCAAAAGGTTCTAAGATCCTTTACCTACTAGTTGACTTTTCTATTTATAAGTTAAGGGGGCTTACTTGTTTGAACACATGGTGGGAGGAGATTGGCTGGAACTAAATCCAAGGAAGTGGTACTATCAGTACGAGAAAGGACTTTCACCCTTCTATCGATTAGAAGGAGCTTGGGAGATGAACCTATCCATTGAGAGAGGGTGGTTGTCCTAACCTAGCGATTAGTTTGTAAGCTATATATCAGGTGGTCATTAGATATTTAACGAAGAGATAGAAAGAAGTGAGGAAAGGAGGACAAGTTTGGTTGTGCTAGGCGATAAGCTCCTCGAAGGCCACCTTGAGTGAGAGGCAAGCTCTCTCCTTAATGCTAGAAGGTAAAGCTTAGGGGTCATGTGAAAAGACTCCCAAAGTGCTCAAGGTTAGTGATACGAGGCAAGCGCACCTATCAATTTTAATATAGCGGATGTGAGTTCGAGTCGATCCCTCAGAGATTTTGAGTACTAATATTAACTTTAGCTTTATTATCTAACCGGAAAATTATGTCGAGTTGAATGAATTAAAAATACTGAAATTAATAAACTAAACTAATTATGAGACTTAACTAAGCAATTTAAAAAGCAATAAACTACGAACGACTTCAAATATGCAATAATGTATTTAGGAATTATTTCCCCTAGTGTTTAACATGTAACCTTTTTAAAATGTATTCAATTTAGTTTCTATGATTCTTGACCGGAGGGATTCACAATTAAAGCTAATATCTTTCTCAAGCATATTAACCCTAATTCTAAATTATTTACCGGAATCTCTTCACTTAGTAATATAACTTAGAATTGCATTAATGTTTAATGAATTCCCACACAAACAATCAACTTTCCGGAAGAAATATGTATCTTATCTCTAAGTATACATGTAGTTCTCTTCAATTATGCTAAGATCTAATTACACATGCAATTTCTCAATCAACATGCATAATATCATATATTGACACTCTAGAATTATCAATCCACAACTAAACGACATAATTGAATCAAGAAAAGATAGAAACTTTCTTGAAATTATAATTCAATCTAAGGGTTACATGAAACCCTAGGTTCCATAATCCTAAATACTTGAGTTCTAAGCTATCATAACGAATCTAAAAACGAGTTTCATCAATAATATAAAATAAAGCATGAAAACCCCTCTTGATTTGATGAACAATCTCTAATCTTGAAGTCGATGTCGTTCTTTGCTTCTTGATTAATGTTCTCCTTAAATCTCTTCTTGTCTCTTGTGTCTCCGTTTCTGTAATGTCTCCCTCTCTTTTAAACCCTAAGATCCCCTTATATATGTGTATTACACGGATTTTATTTTCGTCACCAGACACGGCCTAGGACACGGCCGTGTCCCCAAGTCGTGTAACTTTCTGCACTAAGGCAAAATTTATGCACAACTTCAAAACTTCATAACTTCTTCGTTTGAACTCGGAATTGAGTGAAACTTGATTCTTTTCTTCGTTTTCGAGCCTAGAATGTGTTTAAACCCTGAAATCAACATTTTACTCAATTAAGTATCAATTTCTTTAAAGAAAACCAAAAATGTACGGGAAATGCTATAAAATCACCATATGAAATATGTTTAAAATCAGAGTTATCAAATTTCCCCACACTTGAGCATTTGCTTGTCCTCAAGCAAATAAATCAAAACAAAACTTTTAGGACAAGAAACACTAAACAAAATTTATCACTGTTTAAGAAACCGGTGAAAGAATACACTTGACCCGAAGAAAGGTAAGAAAATCATTCTCAACTAACTTGCAATAATAAAGTCAACCAATTTCATCTGACCATATTCGAATGCTTCAACAATACTTAATACTAGAATTCACTAGTTAATTTATGAAAATCAAAGTTTACCTTGAATCATTTAACCAAGGATTCTTAAACTAAAAATTAGATTTAACATCTCGCCAACCAAGAAAGAGTCATAAAAATTTTATCCATTTGACTAAAATGTATACAATTCTCTCTTCCATCTCACTAAGCACCATAATCTAAAACAAACACATTTTACATCCACTCTTCCTCTGATCATCCCCCTAACTCAAACTTTTGTTGAGAGGTCTTTTGAATTTACCTTATTTAAGCACAATTGTGTTGGTAGCGGGAAAGAATCTCGCTCTTCTGATGGACCAAGACCGATCCATACCAACTTATTTCTTATATTGATAGCGGGAAAGAACCTTGCTCTTCTGACGGACCAAGGCCGATCCATATCAATTTTTTCCATTAGAATTGGCATTGGGGCTCAATTTCGCTCTTCTGACGGACCAAGATGAATCCTTACCAATTTTTTTCTATTCATACATTTATTATTACTTTTAACCTCCAATCATTATGATATTTCAAGGGTTTCTCAAAAGAAGAATTTCATTTGTTTGTTTGTTAAAAATTATAGGACTCTTAAAAATTTCTAAGAAAAAGGTATATACAAAAGTAAATTTAAAAATAACCATGACTAACTCTCAACTAGTGATGTTGCTCCAATCTCAAGTCTTAAAATCCTAAGCTAAATAACTCGTAACATTGCCTTCCAAAAATTTGACTAATCAATTCTAGTAAAGTATCATAAGATCAATAATAATCAAGATGACATAGTTGATTTCTTAAAAATTAATTGGGTCAAATATGAATAATTGGTCTCCTAAACAGTAACAAAATCATATATATCCCTTCCCCACACTTAAAAACGTACATTGTCCCCAATGTACCACTAAGAAAGCATAACATCAAGATATGAAACAATAAAAACCATCATAGGGAAAAAGGAAATACATGTATTGAAAAAAAAACTAATACTTCCCTGCCAGTCGAAAATAAGGTGAAGAAGTTCATAACGAGGAAGCATCATCATCGTTGTCACTGCCCTCAACATCCTGTTCACGACCTCCAACCACCTCTTCCTCACCCTGGACGCACACGGGCTGGGATACGACCGTGTCCCCTGCCTATGTGACTTGTGCTTCCCGTGTGTGAAGACTGGACGGACACGAGCTAGGGACACGACCGTGTCCTACGCCCGTGTAACTTTCTGTTCTTGGATGGTGTCTGGACGCACACGGGCTGGGACACAACCGTGTCCCACGCCCGTGTAACATTCTGTTCGCGGGTGGAAAATTCTGGGTGCACACGGGCTGGGGACACGACCGTGTCCCTCGCCTGTGTAACTTTCTGTGCCCACGGCGAGGATCAAAGTCTGGGCAGACACGGGCTGCGGACACGACCGTGTCCCACGCCTGTACAACTTTCTGTGGGTGGACATTTTTGAACGCCTGGATGGACATGGGCTAGGACACGACCGTGTCCCTCGCCCGTATAATAATTTTTTTTTTTTTTTTACCTAAATTCATGGATTTAAAAATACAAGAAACTTAAAAAAATAAATAAATAAATAAAAATACTTAAACTAGAAAAATAAGACAAATAAAACTAAAGAGAGAAAAAAAATGAAACTAAAAAGGGAAAAGCCTATGACTAAAATTGAAACAAATAAAAGAAATAAAGCAAAACTAGATCAAAGAGAAAAATAAATAAATAAATAAATTGAAATAAACTAAAATATGAGCAAAGTTAGACATGGGTTGCATCCCAAGAAGCGCTTTAGTTAACGTCGATAGCTCGACGGAATACGTCTTCTCATGATTCTTCATTCAGTTCGAGATAGGACTCCTCCTGTATCTCGCTTTCGAACCCTCCATACGAGCGTAAATTTACCTTTAAGCCATTGACCTTGCCAATTCCATTTTATTGGTGCATAACTTCCATAGTTTCTCTCCTTATCATGCCACTTATCAAATTCATGTAGCCGAAACTTCCTCATCTTATCCGCTTTTACCTTAGACGCGGTTGTCATTGGAAGTTTTGAACTTTTCACCACAAAGGCATGTTTCAAATGATTTCTTGATAGTTTTGGTTCCAAAGATGGTAGCTTCTCTTTGAAAGATTTTAACCTAGGATCCTTTGACTTATGGAGTTGATCAATCCCCTTCTTGTCCACAATAGATTCATGAACTTTTATTTGGGATACCATTTCTGCACAATTGGGGTTGGTCACCAAATTTTCATCTCCCTTTTGCAAGCAATAACTTGAGGAATCCTTGGCAAGCGTTTCCTGCACACATGTAGATATAACAACATTAGTGGCATTAACATTGTGACCTATGTCCTCTGGATCAAGAAATTTGTTTGTTGCCTCTGGAGTTTTAAAAACTAATTCATCATCCCTGACCCGTAATATCAACTTATGCTCACTAACATCAAAAACAGCCCTAACAGTAGCTAGGAAGGGTCGACCTAAAATGATTGGCACCTCAATATCTTCATCTATATCAAGTACAACAAAATCCACGGGAAAGATGAATTTGTCTACTTGTACTAAAACATCCTCTATGATGCCTCTAGGGTATGTGATAGACCTATCAGCTAATTGAAGACTCATGCGCGTTGGTTTAGGTTGTCCTAACCCTAGCTTTTTGAACAATTTATACGGCATCAAATTTATACTGGCTCCTAAGTCTGCTAAAGCATTATCTACTAACAAATTGCCAAGCATACAAGGAATAGTGAAACTCCCTGGATCGTTTAATTTTTGTGGCAGCTTTTTCTGGAGAAGTGCCGAGCATTCCTCGTTCAATGTGACGGTTGTAAGCTCCTCTAACTTCCTCTTATTCAATAAAAGATTCTTTAGAAATTTCGCATACTTTGGCATCTGCAAGATAACATCAACAAGAGGTAAGTTAATGTGCAATTGTTTGAAAATATCAAGCAATTTACCAAATTCCTTATTCGGATCAGTGTTGCTTTGCTTAAGGCGCTGTGGGTAAGGGATGGGAGGCTTGTACTCCTTCACTTTCGGTGGTTCTGTACTTTCTTTTGATTTTAGTGGCTTTGCATCTTCCTTACAGTTGACTTCCACTTCTTTCTCAACTACTTCCTCACCATCCTTCTTCTCCGCTTGCAGTTTTCTATCACTTCTCAAGGTCACAGCATTAACATGTTCCCTTGGATTGACCTCAGTATTCCCTGGGAGTGTCCCTTGTGGTCTTTCAGAGATTAGCTTTGCAAGTTGACCAATTTGGTTCTCAAGGTTGCGATTTGAAGCCTCTTGATTCCTCAGTGAGGATTCAATATTGGATAAGTGAGCCTCATTGCCTTGAATATATTTTGTAAGAAGTTCTTCCACACTGGGCTTCTTTTCTTGAGGGACAGGAGGTGAAAATAGTCTTTGAAATCCAGGTGGACCAGAGTTGGTCTTCTGCTAGCCTTGGTTTTGGTTTCCCCATGAGAAATTTGGGTGATTCCTCCATCCTGGATTGTAAGTGTTGCTATAGGGGTTATTTTGTTGCTTAGGTAGATTTCCTAGATAATCCGCCTGTTCCAGTTGTTCTTGTGTTCCATACCCCTGCATACCAAAATCACTTACATCCGATTGCACTTGTTGAGGGCCAACTGAGAGTGCATCAATCTTTTTACTCAATAAGTCCACCTTGGCTGCCAGAGCAGTGGTCAAGTCCACATTATAAATTCCCATGGCCTTTTGCTTGACTCTAGTGCTTTCCCACTGATAGTTGTTCATCGCTATTCCTTCATCGCTATTCCTTCAATTAAATTTTGGGCTTACTCAGGTGTCTTAGTGTTCAAAGTACCTCCTGCGGATGCATCAATCATCTGTCTAGTAGATAAATTGAGACCATTGTAGAAGGTCTGAATCTGCATCCATAGTAGGAGGCCATGATGTAGGCACCGCCTGAGCAAGTCCTTGAACCGCTCCCAAGTGTCATAAAGCGTCTCCGCTTCCAATTGAGCAAAACACGAAATATCATTCCAAAGTTTCGCAGTCTTTGCTGGTAGGAAATATTTCTCCAAAAATTTCTCTACCAATTCATTCCAAGTTGTGATTGAATTTCTTGGTAGGGAGTTCAACCACTGTTTTGCTCTTCCCCTCAAGGAGAAAGGAAATAGTCGCAATCGAATGGCATCATCCGTGGCTCCGTTGGATTTGAACGTATCACAAATCTCTAGAAAACTAGAGATGTGGGCATTAGGATCTTCGTCCTGGAGACCATCAAACTGAACATATTGTTGCACCATTTGTATGATGTTAGGTGCAATTTGGAAGTTATTAGCCGCGACGGTTGGCCTTGCAATACTAGAGTTAGCTCCAATAAGTGTAGGCCTTGAATAATCGGACATGGTCCGATTTGCTTCATTCCCGTAGTTAGCCATGTGTGGTGGATCTTCTTGCTCGATGAATTGAGTGTTGGCCTCTTTACCTTCTTCCTTGATCTCTACAATTGATTCGTCGTCTATGGTTGCCACAACTTGCCTAGGTCGCGATCTCAAATTTTGAAGGGCAGTTCTCTCAATTTCAGGATCGAGTTCTACTAAATCTTCCGGATTACTGCGGGTCATGCACTACAAAGGCAAGAAATATAAAATCAATTGCAACTCTAGATAATAAAAATAAACAATGAAAACAAAAGAAAATAAAGAAAAAATGGTTAAAGTAATAAAGCAACTAGCGTTCTTAATATTAAAAATCCCCGGCAACGGCGCCAAAAACTTGATACGAGGTAAGCGCACCTATTAATTTTAATATAGCGGATGTGAGTTCGAGTCGATCCCTCAGAGATTTTGAGTACTAATATTAACTTTAGCTTTATTATCTAACCGGAAAATTATGTCTAGTTGAATGAATTAAAAATACTGAAATTAATAAACTAAACTAATTATGAGACTTAACTAAGCAATTTAGAAAGCAATAAACTACAAACGACTTCAAATATGCAATAATGTATTTCCCCTAGTGTTTAACATGTAACCTTTTTAAAATGTATTCAATTTAGTTTCTATGATTCTTGACCGGAGGGATTCACAATTAAAGCTAATATCTTTCTCAAGCATATTAACCCTAATTCTAAATTATTTACCGGAATCTCTTCACTTAGTAATATAACTTAGAATTGCATTAATGTTTAATGAATTCCCACACAAACAATCAACTTTCCGGAAGAAACATGTATCTTATCTCTAAGTATACATGTAGTTCTCTTCAATTATGCTAAGATCTAATTACACATGCAATTTCTCAATCAACATGCATAATATCATATATTGACACTCTAGAATTATCAATCCACAACTAAACGACATAATTAAATCAAGAAAAGATAGAAACTTTCTTGAAATTATAATTCAATCTAAGGGTTACATGAAACCCTAGGTTCCATAATCCTAAATACTTGAGTTCTAAGCTATCATAACGAATCTAAAAACGAGTTTCATCAATAATATAAAATAAAGCATGAAAACCCCTCTTGATTTGATGAACAATCTCTAATCTTGAAATCGATGTCGTTCTTTGCTTCTTGATTAATGTTCTCCTTAAATCTCTTCTTGTCTCTTGTGTCTCTGTTTCTGTAATGTCTCCCTCTCTTTTAAACCCTAAGATCCCCTTATATATGTGTATTACATGGATTTTATTTTCGTCACCAGACACGGCCTGGGACACGGCCGTGTCCCCAGGTCGTGTAACTTTCTACACTAAGGCAAAATTTCTACACAACTTCAAAACTTCATAACTTCTTCGTTTGAACTCGGAATTGAGTGAAACTTGATTCGTTTTCTTCGTTTTCGAGCCTAGAACGTGTTTAAACCCTGAAATCAACATTTTACTCAATTAAGTATCAATTTCTTTAAAGAAAACAAAAAATGTATGGGAAATGCTATAAAATCACCATATGAAATATGTTTAAAATCAGAGTTATCAGTTAGACCCAAGTTAAGCAAGTAGAGCTAAGGCATGTATCTAGCTTATCCTCAACCACACCACGAGGAGTGTCATAACACACTGGCCAAACTCTCAAGTGGGCTTAGGCCCTTAGAGCCTTAGGCCAAAGGGTGACCATCAACACCTATTAACTCTATTTTTTAAGTAAGTTAAATGAGTAGTCTACCAAGTCCAATCCATTTAGCTCACTTCAATCATGAATATACCAATCAAGTTGTGCAAGCTATAAACTCTCTCATTCCTCTAATTAGTTCTAAGTACTGAATTTCCTTTCAACTACATCTAAGTATATACCCACCTTACCTTGGTAAAAGGGTTTTGTTTCTAACCTTAACTTGATAAGGGGGCTAGGTTTGCTTTACATTGATTGGTAAAGGAATGGAAGGATTGCCATTCCATCCTAACCAATCATTCATTCATGTAGAAGACTTTGGTGATTCACCGGTTAATGGTTCAGGCCTAATTCTTTTCAACTAAAGCTTCCTTGGATAAATTATAGGCTTTTTCATGCTTGCTCTTCAAGTTGGAGAGAATCTCCCAAATCCTAACTACTGCTCCTAGAAGTTCTCTATGTGCAGGTATAGCGCTAGTTGTCATGCCTATTTAATCTCATTAGAATTATTGAAGACTTAATAATTGAAATTTCCTGCTAATAACCTGGTGTTCAATGGCACTTAATGATCATAATTGAGGCTGTGCCGGATTATTAAAACATGTAACTATTATTGAAGCTTGGTGAGCATGTGATACAATTAAAATGGAATTCTTATCGAATTTAGATTCACCCGATCCATTTCACTTAACTTCAAATCAATTATCTGAATTCTTAAAATACTTTCTCTTGTCATTATGATGCCATTTTTTTTTTCTTATAATCTCAATTATTCAACACGTGTGACATGATAAACAAGAAATCCATTTCAAACCCATTGTTCCATACCACATGACAATTACATTCACGTTCACTTTCTTTCATTACGTACTTTCTTTACCAAGCCTCGATGACTCAACCATGGTCCTTGAGACTAATGGCCAAGAATTCTTCTTAGATTTGATGACATGCCAATACCTTATTTTTACACGAAAAGATTAATTAGTGTTACTTACCGCAATATCTAAATATTAATAAATTCTTAGTAACTATAATGTGAACAAATTATGAATAGTAGTTTTTTTTACATTTATAAATTATTCATACAACGTTCGTATATCTACGTGGCTAATATCTAACATATTTTTTTTTAACCCTCAAATAAACGGATATCTTAGAAGGCCAACACCATACGTTGGAAACTTCCACTACGGATGTATCACGCAATACTTTTTCGTTAATAGTCTTCTATATACAGCTATATTCGATCTGAAGTAAACATGACGCTATCACATACGAATTGTGTGTTCTAGTACCTGCACGTATGTTATGTTTTGATAGTCAGTCTAGAACCTCGTGATTGTCTTTTATTATTGCTATAGACTGACGGAATAGGGGAGGCCTTCGTGATAAAGAAACCCTAAAAGCATCCCTAATCAAGCCAAACGAAACTCAAATGAATTTACAAAAAAAAAAAAAAAACAAAGCTGTTTTGAAGTTTATTTTTCATGCAGCAAGATAATCAAATAAGGTCAAGACCAAAAAATTCAATCCAGTGAGTACTATTCTAAACTTACCAAGTTAGATTTCTCTAAAATATTCTTAATTGAGTTAAATTTTTAAACTCTATTATTGATTTAAGATATCGATCCATAACATTAAATTAGGTTCAAAACCAAATTGCCAAAACAACCTTCTACATTATTTTAAGTAATTAAAGATCTACTTACTATTATTTAAGAATATTGACTACTTGATGGATTGGGACTGCAAACATTATAAAAGGCCAAAATTAGTAGTATTATTAATTTTTTTTTTTTTTCTTTTGGGACATACTCGACCCAAATGGAGCTCGGAAACATTTGTGTGAGTCTGAATATGTTTTTCTAAGTGTCATGATAAAGATAACGGTGCATTTGGTAATTCGACGTATCTTTCTGAAATAGATATCGATATATTCATCGATTCGCTATGATTTGAGTGGAAAGTTATAGTTCTAGGTGTACGTGTAAAAAGCAAACATCCCGTCCACATGACAAATCTAAATTTTCGTTTGTTTTCTGAATGCGTCTTAGGGTTTTGTTCTATCCCCAAAACAAACTGCCAAAATATTGTGCAACAATATCTTCTAGTAGAATGTTTATGAATGTCTCAAAATCCAAATTCTTTCTTTATTCTCACACTCTTTTGAGGTACATGAAACCATCGAAACATCTAAAATAAATAAATAAATAAAATTATCTATATCTATATTATTAAAACTATTGAACTCTTCTTGGTGTTATATTTATGAGAATATTATTTACAATTTTACAAAATTATCCTTAAACCTTCTGACTTATGTAACTGCATGACTACTCCTTATATAATCGTATGGCTGCTTCTCTCTCCCACTTGTGCACGTTGAAGTTTCAAAAGAAGAACGTTGTCCTACAACTATTTTTTTCCATCCCAGCGAGCTAATATTAAATTACTATGTAAGTAAAAAAAAAAAAAAGATGGAGTTGCAATTTGAATTTCTTTTTTATGAGGTATGCAATTTTTAAGATTTTAAAAATTTCATGAATTGCTAGACATCATAACATTAATAGAAAATGCTAATTTGTTTTAATATCATTTGTGTTTTTGTACATTTAGCTTATCATTTTTATCATTATTTTACTTCTTTTTTTTTTTCTCCTTTCACTAAGAAACTTTAACTGTAATTTTTTCTTTTCAAAATAAGTACCGATTTGTGTGAATAGGCATGTATTGCAATTTTCTATTTGATAAAAACCATATTCATTTTTCAAGTTAGCACCCGTATTACAAGTGCATTGTATCATGTACATGCATGGACATTTCAAAGATAAAAGGTAATCTATGACGAGAAGTGATGATTAAATGACAAATGAAATAGTAGATCAATTAGATAATAGGATAAATAATCAAAACTAAAATAACAGTAAGAACATCGGATAAACACGAAACTCAATAGATAAACATGAATTGATGAAGATAAGCATAAAAAAATCTAATGGAGATAAACACTACAACTTCAAGATAAGAAATTGATGTAAATTTGATTTATGAGGTACAATACAAGTTTATAAAAATTAAAATAAAAATTATAAAAATATTAATTATATAAAAATAATTATTAAAATATTAATATCAAATCATATTTTAAAGATATAATAATATAATTTATAAAATTATTGTATCTACTTAATGCGGACATCATTCCTTTTTCACATTTGCTAAATGCGATTCTTCTTTGGCCGTATAACTCGCAACCGGCCGATCCGATATACACACACAAGAATCGAGACCGATGAAGCTTTTCACTTTCAAATGCTATACACAAACGTGAAATTCGAGACGGATGAAGCTTAACAAATTCAATCTCAGTTGTTGCCCCTTTTCTTGCTCATCTTCCAAACTCAACTTTGAACGGGCCCACTGACATAAACAGCTTGGGAATCTAATGAGCATTCTCACCCATGAGCATTTTATACCAAAGATAATTTATCATCACTAAGCGACATTCATGTAATATTACTATCTTATTTTCTGTATGAGATATTGTATTAATATTTATATAATTAGTATTTATATAATATTTATTTCTTTGATAGGTAAACATAAAAATTTCTCTAATTAATTAATAGTAACAAACCACATATTTTGATAAATAGTGAATTAGTACTAATAATATTAAAACACGTGATAATAATAATAGATCTATATTTTTATGCGTTAGTATTTAATTTGTATTACTAACCACACTTATCAAAACATGTTACGTATTAGCATAGTTGAAGCTTTTCTCAAATTGAAGCATATTTAAAAATATGATTTCAATGTTAAATCCTCTCTCATAAATTACCCTAACAAAAGACTACTTGCTGTGGAAGGAGAAAAGAGGATAATCTTGAGGTCACGACTCACAATTACTCAGTAGAATCTAAACTCAAACATTTAAATTTTTTAATCTCAATTTTAGCATCCTAAATTTAGAAACAATGCCCACTCCAATCATTATCTAGAAATTTGTGTGGAAATTAAATCAGAGCCAAAATCTAATATTAAATATATCACCAAATCGATATCAAATTAATTACTTCTATAATAAAAAATCCAATTTCTTGAATTAATTGGATTAATTCAAGAAATTGTAATCGAACTATAGACAAGACAAACTATAACACTTCAAACAAACTTCAGACAATTGTAATCATTCATCCAAAGATTAGACAATTTCAAACTATAACACTTAAAATTTAGAAACTGCACCAAATTAAATTAGGCATCTAACCGAATCTAAACCCTAATCTTACCTAAGATTCCTATTTAATGATGAAATTCTATATTTTGAAGGTTTTAAATTTCTAGCTTTTTTCGGCCCTTTAAGTTTGTTTTCTGTGCAGTCTTATGTGTGCCCTCCTTTCTAATATGACAAGGAGATTATACAATCTCATCCTCTATTTTATACAATCTCATCCTCTATTTTGATGAAATCGATCATGTCTTCATCTCACCATTCATTTAACTTTTTTTTTAAACCCGAATCATTGAATTTACAGTTTGTTTAATTATTTAAATATAAAATAATATAAATTAAAGGTGAAATGAATGACAAGATTAATCCCATCAAAAATAAAAAGAAGACAATAAAAAAATTCAATATAACAGAACACGTAGATTAATCCAACTCATCACAAGCCAACCCGTTTTGTAAGTGAAATGGGTCAAGTTAAGATACCAACTACCTCCCTTTTTTGAGCGAGTTAATTGATTTAGCCCGCTTTAATCATGAATATATGGATCAAGTTATGCAAGCTATAAACTCTCCCATTTTTCTAATTAGTTCCAGACGTTGTATTTCCCTTCAACTAGATCTAGGTATATACCCACCTTACCTTGGTGAAAGGGTTTTGTTTCTAACCCTAACATGACAGGGGGGTTGGGTTTCGTATAAATCGATTGGTAAAGGAATGGAGGGATTCCCATTCCATCCTGGCCAATCATTCATTTACGTAGGGGACTTCAGTGATTCACTGGTTAGTGGTTCAAGCCTAGTTCTTTTTAACCTAAGCTTCCTTGGCTAAATTATAGGCTTTTCCATGCTTGCTCTTCAAGTTGGAGAGAATCTCGCAAATCCTAACCGTATTGCTTCTAGTAGTTCTCTACGTGCCCTAGTTGTCATGCTTGTTGAATCTCGCTGGAATTAGTGAAGATTCAATAATTGAAATTTCCGGATCATAACCTGGTGTTCAGTTGCACTTAATGATCATATCTGAGGCTTTGCCGGATTAATAAGACATGTAACTATCATATAGCTCAGCGAGTGTGTGATATAGATAAAATGGAACTCTTGTCGGATTTAGATTCATTCAATCCATTTCTCTCAATTTCAAATCAATTATCTAAATCCTTAAAATACCTTATGATGTTATTATAGTACCATATTTTTTCGTATAATTTTAATTATTAATTACATGTAACAAAATAAATAAGAGATTCATTTCAAACCCATTGTTCCATAACACATAGCAATTGCATTCATATTCACTATCCTTCATTAGGTACTTTCATTACCAAGCTGCTATAACTCAGCCATGGTCCCTGAGGCTGAGACTGATGGTCAAGAATTCTTCTTAGATTTGATGGCCTTATTTTTATATGAAAAGGTTCATTACTGTTGCTTGCGTCATGTTATATATATATATATATATAAAACATACATACGTATGTATATAATATATAAATATTAATAAAATTTTAGTAAATATAGTGTGTGAAAATTATGAATAGCAGCTAATATCTAACATTTTTCCTTTTAACCCTAAAAAAAACATGGATATCTTAGAAGGCCAACAGCATACGTTGGAAACTTCGACTACAGATTTATCACGCAATACGTTTTCGTTAATAGTCTTCAATATACAGCTATATTCGATCTGAAGTAAACATGACGCCATCACATACGAATTGTGTATTCTAGTACCTGCACGTATGTTATGTTTTGATAGTCAGTCTAGAACCTTGTGATTGTCTTTTATTATTGCTATAGGCTCACGGAATGGAGGGAGGCCTTCGTGATAAAGAAGCCCTAAAAACAACATTCATGGAAGACTCCAAGCATGAAGACTCTAAGGAAAAATGTTATACGGTAAATTCTATATGTATGCTTTATTTAGCTATTTTATTTGGAAAAGAAAAAAGAAATAAAATATAAATACAAAACAAAGAGAAATATATACATTATATATATTGAACTGTCAATACTAAATGGTTATATAATATTCTTCAATTTGTTAATATTTAACTTAGAAAAAATTATATATATAACTAACAGTCGGTGCATTCACATTATATGTATAATAATCAAATTGAGCGGCATAATAATAAAACTTCAAAAATAAAACGTTATTTACTGAAAATATATATGGATCTCATTTTTCAAACACCTTATTTGTTTTTACCAAATAAACAAAAAACATGCATATTTTAAGTGAATATTATCACCATATTATTTAAGCCAATTATAACAACCCATTTACCCAAAAACAAACAGTGTGAACCAAGAATAATGGAAAACAAAAACGGATGATAAAGATCACAAACTAAGTCTTTAAAAAATCATATCTTTAAAAGAATTGCATCTTCTTTGATTCTTCGTAATATGGAATGCTCCATTCCCAATTATAATTGTAAGCAAGGCCCTAAATATTTCTTCACATCTCCAAAATCATAAAAAAAAATTGAGAGAGAATGAAGAAAAATGAAGAATGAAAAAAAGTCATAGTGAAATGACAATTTCGAATGTACTGTAAACTCCACAACCTTAGCTTTTTGAGTATAGAATTGAACTTAAATATTGTAGGTAATTTCTTTAAGTCAATAGGGTCGACAAATTTAAAACTGATTAAAATTTTAAGTTCAAAACCTAAAATGAATATGAAAAACTCTAATTTATTAATCAAAACCCTAATAGTGTATGAAAGTCCTAAAACCTATATATATGTAAACACTAGAGGTTAAATCCGAATATAATAAAAACCTTAAAACTAAAACTTTAAGTTTATAAATGTATAAATTTACTTATACAATAATAAAACCTTAATTGGGTATAACTATCAATTGATACATTTAATCGTGTAAAATCGTCAACGAACAACTAGAAATAACTTCTAAATGCTAATAAACATAAGATTACTAAAGTAATTCACAAAATTGATAATATTATTTTATAATTATTAGTAATTATATATATATATATATATAAATCAATTAGTATTATATGAATTTAATTATACAAACTTAATTTTATTATTTATGTATCATATAGTCAATGTTAATATTATATCTTATAAATTTTCTTTATAATTATAATATATATTATTATTAATATCATCTATAAGGCTAGAAATATTCAAAGAAAATTTAATAATTTATTTATTTATTCACTTATTTCCTTATTTTTCCTTTTTCCTTTTCTTTTCCTTTTTATTTCCTTTTTCTTTTCAATTTATAATTGATACATTTATAAGAAATATTATTATTTTAATGTTGACTAAAAGTCAAAATGTCATTTTCACACATTTAATTTATCTTTCTTTTCCTTTTCTTTTTATTTTTCTTNTGCAAATTTCAAAAATAATTAGAAAATAATAATAATAAATTAATTAGAAAATTACAATAATAACAAAATTAGCATAATTAGTAAATTAAGCTTAAAATGAAGAAATAAAGAAATTAATGTAAAATAGACCTAAAAAGTAAAATATTTTTAAAATATAAAATTTAGAAAATTAATTAAATCATAAAAGATAAAGAAAAGCCCAAAATCAATAAATAAATTTTTTTGGCCAAAATAACTAAATTCATAACATTTCAGGCCCATAATAAAAAATATGAATTTCAATGTCCAAAACAAACCTCGATACTTGAAAATATGTCCAAAAATGATAAAAATCAATTATAAGATCTTAAAAATTGGAGTTAGAATGAAAAAGTTACGTGTGACTAAAAATTTAAGAAAAACTAAGAAGAATAAATAGGATAATTAAGTTAATTGACCATAGAGAAATAAATAAATAAGATACCATAATCTACAAAAATACAAATATATTTCCTATTTGTCTCAATAAATAAGTTAAACCATGTTCTTATTATATTTGGGTTATAATAGAAAATTAGGCAAACTATAATAGATATTTAGTTAATTAAGAAGCCTAGCATTTCCCAAATACTTATATATCTCATTATCTTTTAGGTACCCCAATTGTTAAGTTTTAGGAATTCTAAAAGCTTGAAGAGTGAGCATTAATCTAGGTAAGGAAGTTTTGATGTTCTGTTATCTGTTTGTTGTTAGATGTTTGTATACTGCTTATTAGTTGATATTGATTATCTGTTAAATGAATGATTGCTTTGTGTGTTATCATCTATGTAGTCTCCTTCTTAAACCAGTAAATATAAATATTAGACCAAAATAACCGATTATATTTGTCGCATTTTTATGACTTAATTGGTATACCAATGGAGAGCGTTAGTTTTGCAAATTTATTAGAAAAATATTTTTTGAAAACATTTTTCCAATCTCAAATAGATTTTGCATGATTTCTATGAGGGCACGTAGCGCTCGTGAATGATATTATTATCGTTGAAACAAAGCTACCATGGTATCTCCAATTCATAGTAAGAGGACTCGCATATTTATGCCCATAAGGTATTGGATATATTTTGATAGTAAGAAGACTCGTTTCGTTGTGCCTAAAGGACCTTGGATATGATTGTTCATAGTGGATGTCCCTAGTTGAGATTCACCTATTTAGATTAGTATTTCTTTCTTAATTAAAGTAATAGTTGAGTATCGTTTGAAGGGACGGTACCCCTAAGCAACCTCATGCAATTAAGGTGAGATGTCCCGTACGGATAAATACAAGGAATAATTAACGTATAGACGACATAAATCTAAACCTTCCATAGTTTCAAATTGCTATGGATATGTTGTTTATATTCATTACGCATGCATTCATTACGCATGCATTCATTTCGTGTGTAAATAAACTTACGTGTGTGTTAATAATATTTAATAACTTACTTGAATTGTAGTGATGAAGAACGAACTCATTAAGCTGTAGTATGCTTATTCTCTTATAGTTTGTTTTGCAAGTTTATTTAGGTTGAGATTATGATCAATTTCGAGTGCTGAGTGCAAATTGAAAATAAGTTTAATAATATTAGAGTTAATTGAGATGTGTATAGCTGGTACAGAAACATTTTATGTAGAAAATATTTATATGTTAGGATCACGTATAATTTAGTATTTCTTATAATTTATAAAGTTAATTTATCATGTCTTATTATTTTATAGGGGATACCGATTTTCTACAGTTTTAAGGAACTATGAAACATTAGATATCTGTAGTTATTTACATTTTATAATAAGTTAATAAATTAAAAATCTGAAACCCTAGTGATTAATTATTTAGAATTTTGAAATCTCTAACTTATAAAGCGGTTTTCGTATCATAAGTGTACATGTGATATGAAAATTTTAAACAATTCTATTAGGCCCTCCTTAGAGCTTGACATGTACTATAAGTTGCAATTTAATTATTGGAAAATACACTAAAGAGCATAATAATTTTACTTTATTTATTCTTTAAACCTATTGAACTTATAAATGTCCTTCACTTATTGTGTCTCCATCAATCTTCAAAGTAGTGTCTGCATTGGATACCCCTTTTCTTCTTCTCTTTAGGTTGTTCTATTGTTTTGGTATCGAACTTTCTACATCTATCTACCTAACATTTATAAAGGTATATTAAAAAAATGCTTGCTATATTAAAGTCCCATATATAGTCAAGTAGATATAGAGAATAAAGTCTTCGTATTTAGTAAGATACTTTGTCAAACACTTTATAAGCAACAAACTCATTGAATTACTTACTCAAGGATAAATGAGTTTGGTTACTTTTGAAGGTTAAATCAAAATATAATTTGATTTTAGCAGTAAAACTTTAAGCTCTTTTTATTTGAAATGAAAGATAAAAAATTGTATCTTATTGCAAGACCAATGTTTTCCTCTAAAATGTTCTTTATTCCATTTCAAAAATATTTAAAAATAAAGAGATAAGTTCATCTGCCAATTTGGTGACTTATCCATAAACAAATCTTTCAAACTTTATTTTTTATCTAAATTATAAATTTGATAATCACAGATATATCTTCAAAAAGTGGTTAATAAAACATATACTACGATACCACCTATTAAGAGAGCACCAAATTAATATCACATTCTACTTTTGAAATATTGAAATTAATTAATTAATCAATTACTACCTAGTCAAATTATTGTTTCCACTTTAATTGAGAAGATTCATGTAAAAAAAGGACAGAGTCCACAAAGGAAAAATTAACAATAGCTTACCTACTAAACATCTTATATGATCCTAAAATACGATAGAACCTTAAGCAAAAACATGGTGCAAGATACCTATAAGAATGTCAAAAGCATAGCAAGTAATCATCAAAATTTATGGATGATTGAGAATTTTAATCTACCAATAACAACAATAATGGTGAAATATCGAGACAATCAAAGGACTTACCATAATCATAACTTAGAGAGCTTTAGTGTAGTCGATTTTAATTTGTACACTAAGATGCTGTCATCAAAATACTATCAGAAGGGATAAGTATATAAGTGATGTTGAGAGTTTTTGTCTTGTTAAACTAAGGAACAAATGCATGATTTGCTATGGAATTCATAGACATAACATCTTTTATTAGTACAAACAAGCTTCAAATAACCAAAGATAAAAAAATCAATCAAATTTTGGTATCAATTTTACAAAACCTATCACAATCTATACGTATATTTCCAAAAGTTCATATCAAAACAACTATACAATCAACAAATTTTGAAAAACACAAAAAGCTTTGAAATTTTCAACATTGACTCACTAACTTCAACGAAACCTTTTTCTTCAAATCCCGAATTAGACCCACCTCAAGTTCTTTAAAATTTCTATAGAATCAAATTATCAAACCAAAAACCTAAAAAGGTTAATCCTTAGTTAAATCCTATGTAGCACAAAGCATAAAGAATGAAAATTAAAAAAAAAAAACAAATAATTTGCATTGAGTATTCAATAGCAAAACTAATTTATAAAATGACTTATCTTTTGTGGAAAATAAAATCTAAACCAATTATTATTTTTAAACATGCTTTGCTCTTCTACTACCTTCAAACTTGAAGTGACTATGATTAAAAGTTGAAAAAGATCATTAAAGAAATATATTAGTTACATCATTTAACGGATCATTTTATAGTGAATACAAAAAGTAAAAAAAGTTAGCATTTTTCTCTTAAATTGTTCATTCATATTGAAACTCTAACATTTTTGTTCAAAAGAAAAGAAAAGAGGAAAGACAACGTATTAGTTAATTTTATAATGAATACAAAAAGTACAAAATGTTAGCATCTTCTTTTTAAATCATTCGTTCATATTGAAAACCTAATGTTTTTGTTTAAAAGAGAAGAAGAGAGTGAAGACAACGTACTAACTGAATTTTCTTTTGTCATAAACTATCTAGGGTTAGGGTTTTTCATTTGGTCATTGTATTGTATTTCATAAGAGGATTTGTATGTGAAAAGTAGAGGAGAGAGAGAGAGAGAGAGAAAAAAGAAATCGTATTGAGACAAAAGTACGAGAGAGAGAAGAAATTATGCAATGCGGTTGGTTGGTTTTGATTAGAGAGATTAAGGCAAGAATAAGAGAAATCAAGTTAATTTGATAATTTTATCTATATTTTAGTACATTAATAGTTTATAAAAATTATTTTGGTGTTGGATTTTTCATTATATAAGATTAGGTTATAGGTTAAAATAGTAATTTTATGATAGACGATTACTTAAGCTTCAGAGGACTTTAATAATATATGCATATTATAAATTAAAAATGAAAAGTCTAGAAAAAAGTATTATAGTTTTATAGTGTTACTACATTCGGCAAACCCTTCTCAGCATTCGGAGAATCGAATCCATTTTCCATTGCGAAATTAGAAGCATTGTTCTTCCTATTTGCAAATTTCACTAGTTGAGTGTCACCCAGTTTCATCACGTTACACCGTCAATTCTTCATAATTCCTTCCAACGTTCCACATACTGCCCCACATTTTTACCACGCACCAAAATACATAGAAAAGATTAAGTTGAGTGTTCCGTTAATTTTAAGAAGGAATTAAAATTTTTTATTTGATAATTATAGAAATTTTACAAAATAATAACTCTAGTTGAGCTGAGCTCTTACCAACTCTCAAAATTATAGGATCGAGATTGAGTTTATTAAGAAATCTAAAACTTAAACTTAACTTATTTAAATTAATAAAATCCAAGCTTATTCACTTAAATGAACTTGAGTTTAAGCTCAAGATTGAATTCAGGCTTAAAGTTAATTCAAAAATTTTTAAATAAATCCTTTCTAATAAATTTTAATTATATTATTCTTATTTTTACATCGTGTTTTATTATGTAATACGATTTTAAATATAATATATTAAGTTGCAATTTTATTCACAAACTACTTATGAACCTTTTCATAAGTCAACTTATTAATAATATAAATGAGTATGTTGGTAAACTGACTCGTGAATTTAAACACGAACAAGTTAACTTGATTCATTTGTATAATTAGATTTTATTTTAAATCTAAACCTAAATAAGTCGAATTTAAAATGAGCTGGGCTGGAATACCTTACCCCCACGGTAAGTACCTACTGCTACTGCTCTACCCAAACGCCCGAAGTCGTAATTCAACACTGAAAAAGGAAGCAACCAAGTACCAACTCGTGTGCAGAAAAGACAAATTTCATTCAATGTATAAATGGATCCAACGGACCTATGACGATCTTCTAGAATGACGTTACTTTTTTCCCACCACAAATATCTTACCAATCAATTTTGATAGAAAGGACGACGTGCCCTCAGCTTCCTCCATCTAGCATCTAGAAACTTATATGTATAGATTAGCTCCTCACACAGTCTCTAGTCTGGGGCATTGCTTTTACAGTTTTACTCGCAACATATGAGATCACGAGGACATTTCGAATTTTCATCCCTTAAATTTTTTTAATAAATCAATAATTTATATTATTTAAAAATTTAAATAATTTTATGATATTATTATCACGTTATTTATTTTTATAATTTTAATTATTAATTGCATATAGTAATATCTTGGGGATATGTTAAGGAGTAGCTAAGAAACTTTAGAGATCTAGATATATAAAATGAGTGGCTAAAAGACTGTACAACTTTCGAAGAACTTTAACTAGAGTTGTTGAGGAGATCGGACTTGAAAAACATAAGAATAGAAAGAGAATCCTTTAATAAAATAATTTTTTATTATAAAACCATCATTTACATTAGATAAAATTGCAAAAACATATGTATTTTTATCATTTTAGAAACTCATGACCTCTATTTTTATTTCTTTTTTTTTAATTTTATAATTCTTTTTAAATTTTGTGAAAATATTTCCTTGTATTATTCAATTAAAATTATTTAATAATATTATTTTATTAAATTAATTATTCTGAACCAATAATAAGCCAAAACATGCTCCACATTAGCACTATCATATACTAATAAAACAAAGTCATATGTTTGTCAAAAAAGAAAAAAACAAATCATAAGTTTCCAAAAAGACTAAAACGCTCGCAATACTTTTTATAAATTTTCTAAATTATTATAAATTGAAGTAAATGGACTATATAAGGGTGCATTGTGTTGCCGAAAACATTTTCTAGACTTTTTTCACCTTTCAATACAACCAAATGTTATCATTCTCATACATTATTATAGTAATCTTGAGAAGTTATGGTCTTTAGTTGGTTTTTAGTGGCAGTTAATCACAAAAGATAAAAGGTAGCAACAGATCACTACTAGTGATGGTTAACCATCATAAAAACAATTCCATTATTTGAAATAGGAAATCATTTTCTTTGTTTTTCATTTTTATTTTCTAGTTTATTAACAACTATTACTAGTGGACGGTTACTACCATTCATTGCTTAATACTATATAACCACTAGTATATAAAACCTCTTGATACCATTACTATAGCATTTGACAACTAAAAAGCTTTGGTTAAAACATAGCTTTTGCAAATGATATCACTCTGTGTGTTAGGGCAGTTAAGGAAAATACTAAGACTGTAACTAGAGTTCTTGACTGGTTTGCTTCCATCTTTGGATTGCAAGTTAACAAAGTAAAATCAAGGGTTTTTTTCTACTCCCACATATCCCATCAATCTAAACAAGATATAACTCACATTTTAGGGATGAAGGAGTTGCAAAGCCTTAGGAAGTATCTTAGGTTTCCATTGCAAAAAGGTCTTAAACCTAAAGCCATTGATTTGAATTTTATAATAGAGAAAACTCATCTTAAATTAAAGGGTTGGAAAGTAAGGTGTCATAGTATGGTTAGGAGATTAGTGTTTGCTAGATCTTTCCTAAAAAGCATGCCTACATAATATATGCAAATGGCAAAATTACTAGCAAGCATTATCTAAAAACTAACACAAATAATAAACAATTCTCTATGGTCTAGAACAACTAATAGTCGTAAAATGCACTGGGTCAGTTAGGATTTAATCACCAAACCAATTAAAGAAGGTGGCTTAGGTCCTCTAAATTTGAACACTTAAAATCAAGCTTGTGCAATCAAAAGATTCTTTAAATTCAAGTCAAGGAAAGTAATTTCGGTACAACTTATTAGGTTCAAATAAAAAAGGCCGAATAGGCAAAGTGCTAATGCTATCGCCAACAATCTATCTTTTACAATCAAAGAGCTTACTGAAGCAGCCTATATAAAAGAAAAATCAAAATTTGTTCTTTTAAGAAATAATAGAAGGACAAATTTTTTGTTTGACTCCTAGAGCTGAATCAGGCCAATTAGAGGACTAATTCATGGTCCTTTAATAGTAGAAAGCAAAAATTTGACTATTTAGGAATGTTAGAAATCAAACATTTCTTGGGATGATATAATAATTGGTTTCAAACTTTCTGAAGCCTTCTTTCATCGCATAGGCCCTATATGTTTAAGTCTAACAAAAAAGGATGAGAGAACACTTGATCCTAGTTGTTGGAAAATTCCTTCCCTTCAAGATATTGATCATGCTTTAAGGGCTTCTCATAGTTCTAATTTATCCTGAAAGTGGCTATGGTCTTCAATCTTTCCACCCAAAGTAAAACTCTTCCTTTGGAGGCTTATGCACTTTGCTCTTCTTAGAGCATTAAACTTAGCCTCCACAAATGTTACCCAGCTTACAACATGCCCAAGATGTAGTAAAAAAGATGAATCATACATACGTGCCTTTCTATCATGTCTAGATATTAAAGCTATAGTTCGTAGATGGTAAACCTTCCCTTGTCAAAGGCCTATATCAACTAGTTCCTTCTTAGAATGGATACACATTAACTGTCATATTTCCAAGAGGGATTTAAAGCAGCAACAACCCTCAATAGGGTTTTGCTTTGCAATCATGCTTTGGAAACAACGAAATTTTATTTTGTTTCAAAATAAACAAGAAACTGATGATTTAACCAAGAAGTAAGATGATCAGTCTATGAATACTGGGTTTACTTAAAGCTACCAATAAAATTTACAAAGTAGATACTTACAATCCGGCATGAAAGCCTCAACAATAGGAATGGATCACTTTGAATACAAATGGATCCTTCTTATCATCTAATGGCCAAGCAATTGTTGTTGATGTGCTTAGAGATTAGAATGGTAGGTGGATTTATGGTTTTGCAAAGAAAGTACTAAGTAACAAGCGAAGAGGTTGCGGGAAGGATGAGGACTGTGGTTCAAAGGTGGTCATAGGATGAGAGTATTCTCTATTGTATAAGCTTGGGTTTGGTTTGATTTCAGTATCGATAAACTCCTCAATACAGATTAAAGCAGGTATAATTTCTTTAACCTTACAATAGACTAGATAACATTATATGATATCACAAATGATTGATTGTATTACATTTCATTTCATTATAATTAATAACCATGTTTGTGTTTGTACAGTATTCTTCTGTCTTCATTTTGCTTATTGAACTAGTTATGTCACATTCCTATAGACTCTTTTGTAGGTGATAAGTAAAAGTTTTCAAGGTACACAAATATAACCACTTACAGGTTAATGTATAGTTGGCTAGAAAAGTAAACAAAGAAGAATCTACTAAATCTAAGCTTTTGCTTTTCTTTTGTTCTATGGAAACTAATTGGGAATCCTTAGGATGCCCACTAGTTTTCTATCTTATTATAAATATACTTTAAAACCTGTGGCTTTTGTGAACTCTTACTATGAGTTATAATTCTTTATATGAAAATCCTTATATAAGTAGTGTTATATTACTCTATGATAAGTTATCTAAAACAGGTATTTGAAAAACTATACCACAAGTTTTGTTATTAGTAGATATCAAACTGGATGCTTCAAGCTAGTTAAGTTATATATGCCTTGTATAGATTGTATCTACGATAATAGTTATGAAGTCGATTTCTATCTTAGGTCGGTTTATACAGTAGGGCTGTTACGACTTCTCTTATTCGGGGCATGATAGTTTTTAGTTAGTTTTATTACAATATTCTTAAGAATTTGCTTAAAATGTAATTCTTGAGAATTTGCTTTGAAGCATCATAAATAAAAAATTGATAAACATCATAGGTAAACATTGAAAGTAGGGAATAAGTGGTAGTAAAAAAAAAAAAGAAACTTAACTTTCAATTTATATCTAATATAAATAGACAAAAGAGAAATATAGGAAGCGTACCTAATAATATTAAACTATGAAAGACAACTAATTAATATAAAGATGTATCTGTAGAACCTTACAGTAACACTTATTATATGCTGACTAAATTTCGAATAGTGACAGAAGGAATGGCTTATAAAAGATGGCGTCTAACTTTTAGGGTTATTGTCAGAAGTAATTGCTACAATAGTGTTTTTGTATGATAGGAGAATGCTTAGTGAATCCTATTTGGAAAATGTAGTTTTATTTCTCATGAGTATATTACATGTGTAGATAGTAATCATTAAGTTCAAGAAAATTGATTATCATGCTCTCATTTATAATGAATGTAGAGATAGGTAAGTTGTTCAAATCCATGAAGTTTTGTACTAATACAATATTTGTAGAATTAAACGATCTATAATTTGAGAAGCTCAGGGGAGGCTAGTAATAGTTGGTGAAAAGTATGTTATGATTAAAGTGAAATGTGATGTGTAGATTTTGTCAAGTTCAGGATAGCAATTGTCGAGTCTGATTCTTCGATTTCTATTTAAAATTGAATTCCCCATTTCCGATCAATACTAAACCCCAACCCATTTAATATTAATCCTCGACTAAAAAAATTGAAAAATTGAAAAATTCCAATTTTTTATTGAAAATAATTTTTGGAGTTGTCACCCAATTGAAGTCGAGAAAAGAAAAGAAAAGAAAAGAAAAGAAACCGTAACCAATTGGGTGGATTGATTACGATTTGGCTACCGCTTTTTTTATTTCAATTTGAATGAAGAACCAGAGGGTTTTGAGTTCGAGGGCTAACCTATAAAACTCTAATGTGTACCACTATCTATTTACCGAAATTAGGATTATTCTTTTAATTATAATATTTAAAATAAATAAATAAATAAAATCAAAAGAAAAAAGAACTTAAGTTTCTACAAATTTTATCGTCGCCTTGAAGGTGCCTAGGTATTCGCTAGTCGGGATTAGACGATTGTAGTTCTTTCCGAAAACTTTAATGTATTGGTTCTTTTTATAAAAAAAAAAATAATTGATTGAATTTACGTTTTTATTAACCATTTTATTTTTATTAAGAAAAATCCCTAGAGGCCTAATTTTTATTCCTAATTATAAAAAAAGAAAACTAAAAACCTAATTTTTGAAATGTTCCAAATTAAGATTTTTATTTAAAAACAACTAAGTGATAATTTTTTTTATTTTCAAGAAAAAACCCTAAAGATTTTATGAAATATGTAATTTTTATGAAATATGCAATGTTCTACATGATGAATCTTTTATATAGAAAATATGCTTAAAACATAAGAAAAGAAAAATTTTCTAATCATGGAAAAGATACATAAATCATAAAAAAGATATCTAAACCATAAAAAAGATGTTTAAACTATAGAAAAAATATCTAAACTATAAAAAAAATGTTTAAACCATAGAAAAAAATCTAAATTATAGAAAAGATGTTTGAAGCATGGAAAAGATGTCTAAACCATGAAAAAGATATTTAAACCATGGAAAAAATGTTTGAAGTATGGAAAAGATGTCTAAACCATGAAAAAGATATTTAAACCATGGAAAAAATGTTCAAACTATGGAAAAAATATTCAAACCATCGAAAAGAAACCTAAACCATGGAATGTCTCACCATAAAAAAGAAGTCAATTAAAGATTTTTTTTTATTTTATGAACATCAAAATGATTTTTTTTTTTTTATCTAGAAAACCCTAACATGCCTAATGCAATTTTTCTAAATTAATACAATATACAAAGAACGAGATTTTGTAAAATATGAGATTTTATAAAAATGTCATTTTGAAAATATGAAATCTAATAAAAAAATAAAAAAAAAAAACTAAAATTTAACTTAACACATATTCACTAAACACTAATGCTATAACTAATTACTAGCAATTAAACACATGATAAAAATAAAAAAAAATTAGTACAAGTCTTAAAAATAACTGTACATATACTAAGTGAAATAAAAATAAATAAATAAGACAAGTTATAGACAATAATAAAAAACTACTATTATGTACCTACAAGGCAAAGCACGCAAAGCTGATGAAAGGGAACAGATTAGATCCCTAGTCATATCGTGAGCACAAATATAGAATTAGTCTAAGAAGTGCGTTTAAGCGTGTTTTTTAACAAGTGTGTAATTATTCTTTTTGGCTCGCACTATGCAACACTTATTTATAAAACTCGAAAACAAATCTTTTGAATCGAATCAAATAAAGCTCTAAAATATATTTGAATCTTACAAATCTTGATTTTATTAGATTTAACGTCATTGTATCAGATTTACTTTTTCAACAACTATTTAGTCAAGATTCCATC
The DNA here is from genome assembly GCA_024138015.1 of Lumnitzera littorea. NCBI lineage: Eukaryota > Viridiplantae > Streptophyta > Magnoliopsida > Myrtales > Combretaceae > Lumnitzera > Lumnitzera littorea. Next base: position 37,134,752 of record JAMXBB010000009.1, read on the forward strand.
AAATTAATTTTTTTTTTAATTTTTCATTTTTTTTTCCAACAAATTTCTATTTTTTTGTCTTTTTTATCATTTTTCAATTTTTTTATTATTTTCTAAATTACAACCCTAAAAACAAAAATTATAACAATTATAGGCAAAAATCAAGTGTCTACAGCAAGTAGGGCTTAATTTAATTTAGAGGATATTACAAAACCTAATTCAAAGAATTCAATAGAGGATTATGAGATAAACTTTAAAATAATTGATGTAGAATAATAAAGTTGATTGGAGGATGTTTTATGCTCTTAATAAGATTGTAAGATATATAACAATTGCAAAATTTATCCTATAATTGTTAGGCAAATGAAAGATAATGGAAAAGAAGCTAGAGATTGTATTACAAATATAGCTTTAGAGAATAGATACTTATAAATTAGAAGGGCCATGCTAATAATAAACTTAGTGTTGCATCTTTAATAGGTGTAAAAGTAGAGAAGGAACAATTTTCATGGTTATACTTAAGTCTCTATAGAAGTACCATAGATTCTTAAAGAATTATGACTTTGATGATGCCAATGAGGTACTTTCTAGCAAGATAAAAAGAAGGGAGTTCCTATCTTGCTAATATTACTCATAATACGGCTAGTGTAATTTATCCCTAGATGTTATCCTCAAGGATTGATTGATTGGCTTTGATGTTTCTCTAAACTAAAGTAGGTATGCGAAAGTACCATTAGAGCTAAATAAACCTTACTTTGGACTTGTAATACTTAAAGCATCATAAGAAAATCAGTAATTTGTAGGATACTAGGACAATATTCAATTAAATGGGTAAATAATCAAGAAATGGTTCAAGGGTGAACTAAAGGGTGACATAGAGGAAAAATCTAGAAGAGGAGCCAGAAGTGTATATTGAGGAAGATCCTTGTAAGGATATAAATGTTGTAATGATGCAGGCTATAGCTATTGTTGAGATGAATGAAAAGGCAGGAAAAATTGAAGGTGGACAATTAAAAGCTAATTTAGAAGGTAAATTAGAACCTATATCAGAAGCTTAAACGGAGCCTAATTCAAAGTTTGATTCTATATAGAACAAGAATGTGATTCATAAGATGATGATTAATGACAAAGTTAAGGAGTTCGATGAAGATAAAGCGTATGAAGTAATTGCTATTCTTGTTAATCCTAAGATAGTATTAATAGGAATCAGTTTACAACCATATGTAAGCTATAGCCAACTTGTTTCAAGCTGAGGCTAACCTACCCCACTCAAGGCCTACCTGATACTAGAAGGCCGGAAAGGGAAAGAAAGATAGCTCTACAATAGCTCTGTCAAACCTTAAAAATATATGTCTATTCTTTAAATGTTTTTCCTCACTCCTCAGGATCCAGCAGTTACTAGCTTCAGAGTAGTTGTAAGCCACTTCTTAGCCAGCACCTGCACGACATCTATAGGGATGTAAGCAATTACAGCTCAGTAAGTTAAGATAGAAAACTTAAAACTATACCACAAACACAAACAAGGTTATCAACTAAATCATTTGGTGCAATGCATGTTCAAGCAAATGACATCATACGACATTGTCCGGCCCATCGTGAGATTAAAGAAATTACGCCCGCTCTAATCCAAGTTGAGGAGTTGCCGTTAATGCAACAGCTCACGACTAAACCCAAGCTTGTGCAATAGAGACACCGCTCCTCCTGCAACTACCTTCAAACCATTGACTTCACCCTTACCGCAACCTCTTCACCTATCACTTAGTTTAACTAAGGATGAAAAAGGGACCCATTATGCTATCCGGTGTTATCCCTTTCGAAGGGGTCGATATTTGGTCGAAGAATCCTGGGTTTCCTCTAATGGGTTGCTATGCAGGTTCGATTTATATTTACAAGTCATATCTTTGTTAAGTTCAGTTTAGGGTGATCGATCACTTCATACAATGCAAGCTAAAATAACAAACAAAATCATAGCATCATTTATAATTAAGCACATGCATACAACCAACTATGTAATAAGCATAACCAAGTATAATCTCAAGCCTCCAAAATACAACATTGTATTAATCTCAACTTACCTCGACTCCTTGTTCACTCACTCGAGGTCTAACTCGCTCAGGCTATCACCGATCATCCCTATAACACAAACGTGGTTTCAGTTTTTCATATAACTAATATAAGTTGGTTTTATCCTATAACGCTTATTGTTATCTTTTGTTTAGGGTTTACTATGACCAGTTATCTAGGTTCTCAAATCTTTTACAATTATTCTGGGTTTGGGGTTAGGTTTGGGTTTAGTTTCCGCATTGATTTCTAAATTAGGTTCTAGTTCGATTTCTAAGTATTGTTTTATACCAAAACCCTAGAAACTCTTTTCAACTCATAATGCGAAATTAATCACATTACTTCCAAATATCCTAAACACCATAATTACCCCTAGTCAATATTTTATTCCACTCAGTACACTTAAATCCTTATTAGTGTACCAAATCTACTCCTAATGTGAGAAATTTTTACATTTTTCATATAATTACACAAATTCAAGAGTTCTATCAAATTTATTATATATTCCTATTATTTATATAATATCAATTTTTATTCTAATATCTTCTATTTATTATATTTCCAATAATTACATATTATGTATTATCACCTATTATGTACATAATACACATCTAATATTTATATCACTCTAATTACCATCTCTCAACATCAATTAATATTTCAAAATGTCTAAATTCATTCCAAATCAGATTTGAATCCAATTACCCTAAATTACCAAATTAACTTAAAATGTACTATTTTTTTCTTATCACTTATTTACTACATAATTACCTAATAATTACATCTAACACCCTAAATGCTACAAGTATCATACTTCATCAAATTTCAACATCTTAAAACATATAATTGTTCACTAAATCAGTAATTAACCAATTAATTACTTAATTAACCCTAAATTACCAATTTTATGCCTCATTTTAAGGCCTAAAAATTTCGAAAATTAATTTTTGAAAACGGGCTTCATAGCTCTGTTCTATATCATATAAGTAGTCTATACAAAAATTTTAGGCTTAAAACTACACTCCTAAGGTCATTTATTTCTAAACCAAAACATGCTTGGTTTTGCATGATTTCTTAAGGACCATATATCATAGGATATATTTTCATCAAAATAATATTTTTCCTAAAAACTACATACTAAAATATTCTAGAATAACAAAATTCATAATCTTCTAAGAATATTTACTATTTTTATAAAATTATACAAAATCGGGCTAGAAATTGAACTCACCGATTTGGGTGGCTCCGGCCACCGTCGATAGCCATGGGTGTGTCGGCCCACCTAGGCGCTGCCACTACCATGTGGTGGTGGTGGCCGTTCACTCCTAGCTGCTCATCGGGTCTGGGTTCTCTTTAGAAGCCCCAACTGCACAAATTTTTTGTAATTTTTTCTAAAATCCTAATTTACTCTCAATTTTACCTCTCTATTTTTTTCACTCTCCAAACTGACCAAATGAGCTTCTGAAATTTTCTTACTATTTATAGAGCACTAGGGCAATTATTATGTATTAAATTGATTTGACAACTATTTTATCTTCTTCCAATTTGCCTTTTGTGTTATTCTAATTTAATTGGATAATTTTTTTTTATTTTCCCCAATTGCCACAACCCAAATATGCATCATTCCTTATTTTTTATGATTTTTCTTTATTTTTCCTTAATTAATTATGAATTTTCTTTAATTATTTAGTATTATTTTAGCACATTTCGTATATTTTAAATAATTACGCATATTTCTACCTACATGTAAATTCATATATAGTGCAAATAAATATTCCTAAATATTATTTAAGTCATTCTATGATTTTTAGTATACATATAATTTATTTTTAACGATTCGTTAATTATCAGAATGCATTTTACACATTTTCGATAAATAAGGAGTTATATACTTAAAATTTGGAAATTTTATATTCTTTTATTTTGTTGCTTATTTTCCTAATTTTGAACTTACGGGATCATTTTTGCTAATATTTGTAGCTTTACTTTATAATTTAGGCTCGATCAGATCTTTCAATCGATCGAAACCTTGACTAATTGGTTGTAAGGTTTACAATTCAAGACAACTCAAGCTAGCCTTCCTATAAAAATGCACAATTTTCGTGCATTTGTAAATATTTTCTTTATTTTAATCGTAGGCCTAATCTTAGGCCTTGTACATTTTTGACATTTTTGCCACTAAGGTTTTAGAATATACTATAAATAGTAAATTTTGTAAGCAGCAGTCAACTTTAATCATCAAAATTATCAAGAATTTCCTCTCATAAAGCTATCTTATGCTTGTTTCCTTTTGAATGATTATTAAGTGTATTATTACACTTTAATCTTCTCGAGTTCTTATCAATCTTCTTTTGAGATTATAGCAAACCTCTCATTTGAGTAAGTTAGTAAGTTATATCTAACCCCTCATTTGAAACCTCGAGCATTGATTTGGTTCTTGTGAGTCATATCGAGACCCATTTTGTTCTCAAAACCTTATTGTGTTTGTATATTAGTATGTGATATCCTTTCACATTCACATTCATATTCAAAACCCTCATTTACTAAATTTCCTTACTAACAACCCTTAAGTCTGAATAACCATTGAGGGTTCAAGTTTTCTACATACTCTAATCCATATCATAGTATAGCTAAATATTAAATCAACACATGGAAATGGTAATGGATGTACGGAATGGAATTCTTATTGAACAAGATGGTTGCCATTGATAACTCGGAAGATGACTATATCATGATAGCTAGTTTTATTTTGTTAGGACATTAGCATTTGATTATGTGTTACTTGTAAACTTATGTGGATATACATTTAATCCTTTGATGTATATATATTGTTGTACCTTTTTGATGAATGTGCATCTTTTGGTTATGTGCATATGCTGTAAATATTTTATATATTTAGTAGTTCAAGATGTAATAGAACTAGATGTGTTTTGGTGACTAGTCTTGTAAAACCTTTGTATATGCTATGGTAGTCACTGAATTTGTAATGTTTAATGTCAAATGATACTATAATTAGGTTGTGAACCTTTAAACCCTTACTCAAATGATTAACGAATTGAAGACTTATTTCTCTAGAGTCCGTAAGCAAATGCAAGTGAAATAAAGCAAGTATAAGGTGGACAGTAGAAAATCCTTATGCAATGTTAAGGCATAGGAAGTGTTGTTATTATATGATATCTATACCCAATTATAGAGAATCATTAACTCTCAAATTACATAAAGGAAATGAGATCAGATTGTCAGATAACTTATGGTTGAACATGTATGTAAGTATGTTAAGATATTCGTAATAGGTTAAGCAATGATTGATGGTGAAAATGAAAATGGTAATGAAAAGTTTGGAGAGAATTATGACTCTCAATCATAAGTTTTTGCATTGTTCTAAGAACAACCTAGACAAGATATGCCCTGTTCCAATAAGAAGTGAATTCTAGTGGACAATTACTTACTAACAATAGCCATTACATTACAATAACAAAGTACAATGATTTAGTATCTTGTTATAAGAGGACATGGAAGGGGTAGAAAATCTTAGGAAGTAGAGTAGAGAATGGATAGACCTCAAGGAATTAGAAAGCTGTTTAAATTTACTAAACTACATGGCATCTCAAGACAAGATGAATAAGCCACTTTAATTGACAACTAGTTAGTTAAATAGGGAGAAGTTCAAAATCTTTTGGACTTCCAAGATATTAAAGGTTGGTTATGGAACATTCATTCTAAAATTAATAGCATGAACTTAGTGGGACTTAAAGGATAATTGTTTGAGGAAAGTATTACTTAATAAATATATGGGAGTGAATTTAGTCAGGGACAATTCTATAGAAGTGTTTAGACAAAGATTGATAGGAATCAACTTCCCGGACCCATTACGCGTAACCGAGCTAAAGAACTCCAAGGACTTACGTAGAGAATATTAGTTTGAAGCCCCATCCAACATAAGGATTCCTATTTTAATCTTCATGTTTCACTCTATTGTCAACCTAAATACTGAGCTCTCACATGCGGCAACATAGTTTTTGAAGCTGCTAAGCAAACGTGTTAACCTGCCAAGCATATAAGCCAACTTACTAAATAGCCATGAGTCACATTCAGAGATAATCCCAAATTAAAGAAGGAAATTGTTTCTTACCGGATTAAATCTTATTATACACTACAAGTTAAGGCATTATTGTTTTATCCCTATTAATGAGGTGATTGCTAAGGGATGTTAATCCAAAATGATCATTTAAGGATACAAGCTTAAGGGAGATAAAAGATTAGTAGTGATTCTCAATTGAGGGCCCTCACTTAATAAGTCTAGCTTAGTGTTAGTAGTTTCAATTAGAAAAGAAATAACTAGTACCTCTAACAAATAGTCTTATTTCATCTGTGCTTGGTTTGAATTTGTGATAAGGACGAAAATATCGAGAGCTAGAAATGGAAAGCATGTTACTTCCATAGATATTATGTTCAACTTAAAAGAGAAATACTCCAATTGTAGAGATAAGGAGTACTAAATTTAAAAAGATGAGTTGGTTAAGAGTCATCAGTGTTGAAAGAATAGATGTTCTTCTAACCATTATCCATATATATATATTAGGGAACCTAGTATATTGCTATAATGGCTCAAACACTTGCTATGGAAGGCATATTGAATGATAAAGAGGATTTTGCTGAATGGATGAAAAAATATTATCATGATAACTTTGAAGAGATCTTAGAAGTTGGAGAGGAAATTGATGAAGGGCTTATGACGAATACATACTCACATCTCTTAATTGTGATGACAATTGAAATATAGGTTGAATTAAGTAAGCTAGATCTCAAGTTTCACGCTTACAAGAAATTGGTTAATAATCATGGTATACAAGATAATTCAGAAGATATATACATGCAAAAGGATGAATTACGAAATTGCAATATTAATATCGATGGGCTCATTCTCTACAAATTAGAAGTTTGTAGATAGAAAAGAAGTTAGAATGATTGGAATTACCTCTACTTGTCAAGAGTAGAACTCCTATGGAAAAAAAGGAGCCAACCTAAAAAGTCATATATTAGGATTAAGGTAGAATTCTAAGGGAAGATAATAAAGGTAAATTGTCGTTAGTCGTTATTAAAAGAATGTAGCAAAAATAAAGATAGAAGAGGGTGATTGAAAGTTTTGGGAATTACCAAAAGCACTAGACTTGTCAGAAGTATGTGAAAGTCCAAATATATCTCTGAAGAATTGCCTACTATGACTTTACATCAAAAAATTTCACTTTATGATTAAGTAAGTTCTAAGGATAAAACTTGTAGTTAAAAACTCATATTCAATGTCACAAATAGAACTTTAGAAGTTAAAGAAGCAACCTTGAGAACCATTAGGTAAGGGATTTATACACTCAAGTATTTTCACGAATAACACTTATATTATTTGAAAGGAAGATACATCTGGCATTATGAAGTTGTTAGTAGAAAAAAAGCAACTATTAAGACTAAATATCTACTATTCCTAATTTACAAAGGGTTTGATTAGTTGTAAAGAGCAATTGTATTTTCCTAAATTAATTTAAGGTTGGGATATCATTAGCCATGGGTTAAGATGGATAATGTCCCTAAAATTGCATTCAGGACACCATATGGACACTATAAATTCTAGGTGATATCTCTAAAGTAACCAATGCACCAGTTGTATTCATAAATTCAATGAACCATATATATATCAACCATCTCTAGAGAAATTTGTTGTGGCATTTATTAACAATATTCCGATTTACTCAAAAACTATGGAAGAATATGTAGAGCATTTTTTGTTAACCTTATAAAAGTTAAGAACTAATAAATTGTATATTAAATCAAGCAAGAGTAATTTATGGATTGCATAGGATTTCTTTCTTTGAACAGATTGTATCTAGAGGAAGCATCTCTGTAGATACTAAAAATGATTAGACTAGTGACAGAATGGAGATAGCTAATAATCAATACTAGAAAAGAAGATCCATTAATGCAATCAAGAGTATAAAGGAGATACAAGGAAGTAATACACTTCATATGAGCAATGGAAATGAGTAATCAAACATAGAAATGGAAAGTCTATCTTTCATTTGTTAAATCTCTTGTTTTGATTGACTATTTCATGTCACGTCATGTCATCTCTTGTCAAGTAATGAGTTCATGTTAATGTCTCTTCTTGTAATGAGTTTGTTGATCAAGAATCACATCCGTTCTTATTTAATTAAGTCGAGTCAAGTTGAGTTGATCTAAATTATCAACCATCTTATTTGAGATCCAGATGGAAAAAAAAAGAGTCAAGATTTTCCAAACCTATTTTTGTTAACCTTACATTAAGCTATATGATGAAGCATATTAATAATTATGGCAATAATATAGCCATTATGAAAAGAAAAGTGTAAATGAGAGGAAAAGGATGGGAGATATATGATGCATAGTAGGTCAATATTATTAATGATCCTGCATTAGTATGGCTATAATGCTAGGTTAAAAGACGAAAAGTTTAGTATGGTTGGAAGACTTTGGTAATGAAGTTAAGATATGCTTGATATCAAATTTAGAGTACGAGAGGAAACAAGATGAAGAAGTTAGAAGGTAAATAAAGAGTCAATTCAAAAGCTCATTTAAAAGGTGATTCAAAAGATTTGAAATGGATTGCAATACTAAAATAAGTATAATTTTCTTTAGGACAAAATTAAGAGTGTGATAGTTTCGAGAACGAAACTATTTGTAATGAGAATGGAGTATGAGACTTCGTAAAAATTGGCTAATAAACTGATGATTGAATAGTTTGAAAGCAATACGTAAAACTTAAAGTGATTGCGGAAGTTATTCAATCAAGTGATGAAACTTAAAAAAAAAAAAAGTGGCCATCAGATTGCATTTGGAAAAGTAAATAATAAAATAATAATATAGTTAGAATATTGATTATAAAAGTATTATTGCTACTTATTGGAAATGTATGGAATGAGTTCTAATAACTAGTAAGTTTTTAGAGACAAAATTACATGGATACTAAATATTATAAAATAACATGGAATAATACTTAGGAGCATGGATGGATGCCAAATGTATAATAAGTATAAATATATACATCCATAATTACCTAAAAAAATGTAATTATGTACTAAAATATATTAAAACATTTATCAAAATAAAGGAAAATAGTAAATAATAAAAAAAAATGTATGTTGCATTAAGGGACTATGCATAAATATACAAACACTAGCTAAAGCTAACATGTAAATTATATGTAGGAAGGTATATACATAAATTCACTAAGTACCTTAAATATATACATGACATGACAAAATCGATTCAACAATTAATAAATAAATCTTCAAGGTAGGTTAAAATATGGTAAATGATAAGGAAAAGAGATGTAGCCACTGGGAGCTATAGAATAAGGTGATGGTTTAAGGAATTGACACATATTTAATTAAAGAATTAGAGAAATATATGGAATTAACATGAGCACTTCATGCATCAGATTTTACCAAATTTCACCACTTTAGAAGTATTCAATCACTTATTATTTACTTCTTTAGGGAAATATATGGAATTAACATGAGCACTTTATACATCAGATTCCACCAAATTTCACCACTTTGTAAGTACTCAATCACTTGTTATTTACTTTGTTAGGCTGATTGTAGTTTTAGTAGTCTTAGGGAATTAGAAAAGTATGGAAAGAAATTATAGGAACAATTTAGGAAAACTTGAGGACACTAAAGAATAATAGGGTTGTGTTACGTTTAGAGGACACAAGACCAATACTAGCCTATGGTGGAGCACTCCTTTTTAGATGGTTTTGACATGTTTAGCTAGAAGGAGGATGAAAAAGGATGATCGATGAGTCTCTATTTCTAGTATGATTTTAATTTAATTTTTAAAAAATAACAAATGAAGTCCATAATTTATAAAACTTGATAGTCCTGAGTTATTTTGAATACACTTTTGTATAAAAATATTGATTGTATGAAATTGAGCACTTTTATATATCTCTCTTAAGAAATCATTAAAATCGAACCAATTTCTCTTTTATTCTTAAAAACCTTACTAATGTTGTTTTGATTCCGAATTTCTTTTCTTTTTTTTTTTGGTAAAATATCGACTCACTTCGATGAAGACAACTGAAATGGTCAGTTTCCTATCCTTAGTTAAATTAAGTGACAAGTAAGAAAGTCATGGTAAGGGTAGAGACCATGGTTTAAAGGTAATCATGAGAGAAAAGTATTCTCCATTGCACAAGCTGGGATTTTGTCTAATTTGAGTCGCGGTAAACTCCTCAATCCATGTTAGAGCAAATGTAATTTTTCTGACCTTACAATGGATTGAATAACATTGTATGATATTACAAATAATTGATTGTATTGCATTTCATTATAATTAATAATCCTGTTTGTGTTTATGTTTATATGGTACTCTTCTATCTTCGTCCCACTTACTAAACTAGTGATACTTATATTTCTATAGACTCTTTTGCAGGTAACGAATAAAAGTTTTAAAGATAATATAGATAGAACCACCTATAGGTTAGTGTAAGGTTGGTTAGGAAAGTGAGGAAAGGATAATCCACTAAATCAGGGCTTTTGACTTTTTTTTTTTTATGTGGAAACTAATTGAGAATTCTTAGAATGCCTACTAATTTCTTATCTTATTGTAAATATACTCGAAGACCTATGGCTTTTGTGAACCCTTATTGTGAGTTATAACTCTCTAGATGAAAATGCTTATATAAGTACTGTTATATTACTCTACAACAAGTTATTTAGATTAGGTATTTGAAAAACTATACCATAGGTTTTGTTATTGATAGGTATTAAACTGAATATTTCAAGTTGGTTCAGTCATATGCACTTATGTAAACTATATTTATGATAATAGCTATGAGGTCAATTTCTATTTTAGGTTAGTTTATATGGTGAGACTGTTATGACTTTTTTATTCAGGGCATATCATACTACACCTTTGTTGCAATATTGTAGCTAGTGCTCTCATCTAACAACTACCATTTCCTTTATATCTATTGTTATCATCAATGCTACCTCATTACCACCATAATTATTGTTGCACCACCATTATCACCATTGCTAAAACACCAACTACTAGGATTCACTTTAAGCACCACTACAACCCATCTCTAATACCATTGCAACCACCATAACCACGCCACTACTACCTTAATTATGACAAATACTACCACTAGCAATTATTGTATTATAATAATGCATCGATAATAGCTAGTGCAACACCTTTATGGAGTTTAAATATAGCATAAATGAAATCCATAATATTTGTCAATTTTGAGAACACCAAACACAAATGCACAACACATGCACTTTTAGAGGTGGTCCTAAGGGTCAACAAAATCAGCTAGCAATATTGTAATGCCTTAAGCCAAAATAGTAAATAATTAAACTGATAAACATTAGTAGCTCTTTTTCAATCACTTAATCTAAAAGTTTTTAATTAATATTGATAAGATGTTTATCACCATGATCTTATAAACCAATATAAGTACTCTCTATCCCTCCCCCCTCTCTATCAATGCACGATTCAATTTGTTACTACCATCTTCAATCTATAAGTCATGTTGAAAGTATACCAAGAGTTACACCTTGATAATACTCTCCACTCTTGTCAAAACACTTCTTTAAACCGGGTCAAAACATTTCTCAAATTATTCACTTATTGGTAAGAGATCAATTTTGATATCATTTATAATACGCAAAGCCAAAATAAAGAACAACCAAGCCAATAAACATAAATTAAAAACTTTCAAGTCAAGTGGTCGAAAGGATCTTATTTAGTATTTATTAGCTTTGTTATTCAATATTTTCATCTATAGCATTATAAATATTAATCCCAACAAATATAAAATTTTTTACGTAATAAATGACCTTAACTAATTATAAAAATTAAGGAACAATGTAATAGTTCGGGAAGGTTTATTAGTATAACTGTACTGTAAACATTCTACAACTTTTAGAATTTATGGAGCATATTACAAAAGTTAGGCCAAATCAATTTTAGTCTATATGAAAAGTGTATATATCCCAAATCTTAGCCTTTTATTCCAACTAGTAATTCTCAAAACCTTTTCAATTAAAAAAAAAAAAAGGCACAACTTGCCACGGAAATATAAATTAATATTATTATTTTAGGATCTAAATGGTTAATATTTGTGTGTTTTAAATACAACCCACCGACAATTTTGGAGTTTAGTATTTTTGAGAGTATGTGTTATACTATAAGAAGATTCTGCACATTTTGCTAAGTTTTATAAAGTATATTTAACTTAATCAATAATTTTCTAATTATATAACCAATTCAAAAAAAAAGAAAAAAGGAAAAACTTTTGAACTTGTATATCTCTATTGATTTATCAATTCTAATAAGGGTTGTTTGGAAAACAAACAAAAAGGAAAAACCTCAAAATTTTGTTTAGGACAATAATCCATAATCCATGCGAATATAATGCTTGTGTTGCGCTGAAGCCGCCGCATCCCATAAAGCCGTCATCAGCTCGCCCTTCCAATGTCCCAAACACGGCTTCTGCTTGAGCCACAAGCAAATCGAAAACCACCCAAAAACAGAAAAACCAAATATATGAAGATATTATTTTTAAGCCGCCATTGGGTCAAATCCACGTGTTTTGACCAAAAAACAACCCCCCTCTTCGGGACATTGGAGGGGCGACCTGATGACGGCTTTATGGGATGC
>JAMXBB010000009.1:39058343-39203433 GCA_024138015.1 Lumnitzera littorea
ATCTGATTTTTATGATCTTGTACTCAATTTGTATCGTTTTCGAAGGTACTTTCATGTAGTGAATCTATTTTGGATTTTAGGACTCACATTTTCTATTATGAGCCTAGACGGTTACGAATTTATTTATTTTTTGCCAAATGTTCTTAATTATTATTTTGACTTTTTTTTTAATAATTTTATTTATTTTTAATAATGGCCTTAAATCATTTCTAAATTTTTGCATTTTCTAAATATTTTTATTTTTGGGTCCTTTTTGTCATAATTTCTTTATTTCACCATTTTAAGCCCAAATCATTAATTATCTTAATTTTTGTTATAATTGTAATTTTCTAATTAATTTATTATTATTCTCTTATTATTTTTGTAATTTGCAATTTTAATCAAAAAAATTAGGAGATGCTAACGTAGCAACCTCTTATTGGTTCAAGATTTAATTTTCTTTTCTTTATTTTTTATTTTTACCAATTTATAATATTAATATATACATAGATAACATTTTAAAATAATTAAATAATAGAAAATTCATTTCCATATTCCTTGTGATGTTCACATCCAACATGTGTATATATGTATATATATATGTATATTTATTTATACTTATTAATCTATTTTTAGGAAAGTAAAGTACTAATATATATATGTATTTTTCGATATATGTACATATGTAAATATTTATACTATGTTATATATATATATATATTTATTTATTTATTTAAACCTTGGAAAAATAGAGTAATGTATATATACCTTTATACTATTTCGCATTATTTTCATACATACGTATATTGAGGTAAGTATATTTAATATTACTTATATTTACAAGTCCTATAGATATATATAAATGAATTGTATATATATATATATATATATATACACACTAAATATGTATAACATATATATATATAGATAGATATATTTAAGTGTATACATGCATATTTAAGAAGAGGAAAATTTACACATATATTCAAATACATGTATTTATAATTTCTATTACAAATGATGCTAAAAACACATATAGCTCCTACTACATATTTTCAATACATACAATACGAACAAGTACATATTAACATAAAAGAAATACACAAAAATTTACATTACCAAAGAAAAACAATAATAATATAACATAAGGTATTATTTCATTACTTTTGATCTTGAAACTTTTGGAAAGAAATCCCCTTTATTTCCTTTTTAATGTTGGTAGAAAGTAAGGATGGTAATGGAGTGAATTGTAGGGGTTGAAATTCAGTGATGATTGAAGAAAAAAGAAAAAAAACCAAGGGAATAAAAGTTGGAAAGAGAGAGAGGGAATGTTAATCCAAAAGAAGGAAGAAAGACTTGATTTTTTGTTATAAATTTGTAGAAGAAAATAAAAGTGGAAGAGAGTTCTTGACATGCACACTTGGCTGATGGTGGAGAAAGAAGGAAATGGAAAAAGAAAGGAAAAAGAAAAGAAGGAGGGATAAGAAAAGAAGATAAAGATAAGATGAAAATGATATTTATTGACTTTGTTTCAAACTTTCCTCACATGAGATATTTATAATGGACACTTGTACAACCAAAAATGGGAGGAGAATAAGAAGAAAAGAAGAAAGGAAAAAGGAAAGAAACAAAAGAAAGAAAGAAAAAATGCTTTTTGACTTTTCTTAAAGTGTTTCCAACTTTTAGATAATATTTAAAATGAATTCTAATGTAACTATGGAAGAAAATATGGAATGTAAAATTAATACATACTACATAATATATAAGCATAAAGTATGTAGTGAAATTAAATCAAAATAATTAAATCAATATAAAACTAACACACACATATATATACACACATACATGGTATTATAAATAATCATAAGATAATAGTTGTAATTTTATTAATTTATTTTGTTCATTTAGTACTCTTTATGTATATTAATATTTAGAAATTATTTCTATTCATTCGTTAGCGATAGATTAGGCATTTATCACAATTAGGATAAATTTATATATTTTATAAACTTAAGGTTTTGATTTTAGGATTTTTATCCAATTTGGATTCCATTTCTTATATTTACACATACACAGGGTTCTAGATTTTTGTTTGCAATTAGGGTTTTGTTTAATATATTAGTGTTTTCATATTCATTTTAGGTTTTGAATTTAAAATTTTAATCAGTTTTAAATTTATCAATTTTGTTGACTTGGGGAAATTATCTATAGCACTTAAGTTCAACTCTATACTTAAAAAGCTAAATTTGCAAAATTTACAATAATAAACTTTAAAGAGGAGAAGAAGAAAGTAAATTTTAACTATAAATTGTTTCATCAATGTGCTCCTAATACGTCAGCAATAAGCATAGTTCACAGTTCAATTAATTATTTAAATTAAAAAATAATACACATTTCTCCAACAATATTATTAGTTTCTTTTCATTTTCTCTCTCTCTCTCCTCTTTTTTTTTTTCATTTTAGATGTACTTAAAATATTAATAGTATTAGCTATTACTTATTATTATTACATATTACACTAAGAATTAATTAGCTATGAAGTAAACTAAATTCTAACTCAAACTCTTTTTTTTTTTTTTTTTAAGTCAATGCAGGCCAACTAGCCTTAAAATGAGTTGGCTTGCTTTAACTAATGAGTAAAAGTGAGGAAAGCTAAAAAACCACACATTTAAGTAGGTCAAAAAATTTTAACCTAACTAGCATTTTTTTGCGACTTATGTAGGTCAACCTACATGGCCCATCTTGCTTTCATAACTCTAGTTATGATTGATTTTACTTAGGGATTGATGCATAATTGTACGATTTTTTGGGGGTGAGGGCAAATTATTTTAATTGAGTCAATACTAAAAGCATCTATAAGAAAATATTCACATATTATTATACTTATATTACATCTTATATGTATATATATATATATATATATAGAATTTTGTTAATAATTGCACTTGAAACATTTTCTAAAACTTTATAGGATGGAAAATTTGCTAACAAAATTATTACAAATTTTTTGTGCATTCCATAAGATGTTAAAAGAATAAACTTTTTACCTTTTTATTATAATATATGTACTAATTGAAAATCTAACTACCAAATTATAGAGAAAAATAAAATTAATATATAAAACTTGTATAAATTTTTTTTTCAGTAAAAATAGGGTAGAAAAAAAATATTTGAATGTGAAATTACAAGTATAGCAAAAAGAGAAAATAAGTATAAATATAAGTTTCTTATGTTTCTTTTCATGATAATTTTGCATATTTTTTTAATTAGTAATGCTAAAAAGAATTCCTTTGGGATATAAGTTCTTATATAATCAATCATTCAACAATTAACATTCATGACCATAACACTAATTATAAAAGAAATGCTACTAAACGAAGTCCTAGCTTATATTATGCACCAATAATTTAAGCAACAATATTAAAACAACTACAAGCAAAGTAATTGTTATTAGTGGTGTACGATTAATAAAAAATTACAATTCAAGAGAATTTATTTAGTTAAATATAATTTTATAATAGATAGATTTAATGCCATAAGTTACTATGAAAAAAAAAAGGGTTGGAAAAAATAGCAAAAGGACAATATCATTTTAGTAATAAATGCATTTTGAAAAAAATAATGTCACTCATAAGATTTAAAGGCAAGACCTCTTCTTTATAAGACATACATTTAACCACCTAATCATATTGAATATTATGATATGATTTGCTCTTTAAAATATGTATATATATAATATGATATATAATTTTTTTTTCCTTTTTAGAGAAAATTAACTTTTCCTATATAGATTTCGAGACTAAAAGAATATATTTCAAGATGAGTTGGATATCATAACATTAATAGATGAAGTACAAATTAGTACTTCGAAAGGATGGAATCAAAAGATGTGAATATTACTGATAATATCATTCATAGTACTGTAGCATTATCAATAATGGCATTTGTAGTAATGATGATCATGATGATGATGAAGGTGGTAACATGAGAGTTGACTGTAGCTTTAATGATGATAATGCAACTGCTTATTAATGATCTAGTTCAGCTTTTATTTTACCATAGTGCATTATATTATAATATAATTTTTTATTGGCATCACTATAGGTATTTTAATTTTATGCATTAGCATAATAATTTGTGCTTGATGATTTGTACTATAACTACATTCTAACTAAAATTTATATTCAATTTCTTTATTACCATAATATATTTCAAGTATTTTATAATTATTATAAGAATATTTACTATTTTTAAAAGCTAGTTTACAAAACTTGTGGAGAGTTATGTTTTTAGGTCCCGATTTTGTAGACCTCTTGGTGATTCCATGTAGAATTACAAATTTGATAACCTTAATTCAAGTAATCCTCTAGTTTTTTGAAATTGTGTTAGACTCTTTATTAACCTCGATTGTCTTTTTTAAGTGAATAAGAAATGAGAAAGGCTTTAATAAAAGTGATGTGCAATATGAAGTGCTTAGTAGTGGCTATGAGATAATAAAAAGTTGACAAATTAGGGTTCTTTTAACCATCAATAATAGCTTTCATAACATAGTAGATGATTTGTCAAAATTTTACATATTGTTTGCTATTAAATATTATAAAAATTATAGCAAAGGATAACAACATTTAGAGGAAAATTCAAATAGGGAATCAACATTTTAAAAAGATAAAATAAGGAATCAATATTTTAGTGAGTGATTAAAATAAGAGATTGCCATTAGCTTAGTTTAATGTGTCCATTAGGTGGCATAGGGCACTCACATAGCATACACGAGGCTCTTAAATATAGGCACTTATATGTAAATTTAAATAATAAATAAATGGAAAAAACTTTTAAAAATATATAAAAATAAAAAAATGAAGAAAATTATGAAAATAAAAAAAGAAATAAGGAAATATTAAAATAAGAAAAACTAAAAAAAAAATAAAACTTGATATTATAATATAAATATAATAGATAACATTATAATTAAATTTTTGGTCGAAATGTGACATATATAATACAATATAATATATTGTAATATAAATATAATATATATAATAATAATATAATATGAATATAGCATAATTAATTATATTATGTAGAAAATTTTAAAAATAAAAAATTAAAGAAAAGGAAAAACCTACAGAATATTAAAAAAAATAAAATAAAACCAATCACCCTTGCCCATGAGGTGGTTGATTTTTCTTTTATTTTCTACAACTTTTTACTTTTTTAATTTTTAATTTTCTATGTAATATAATTAATTATATTATAATATATATTATATTCATATTGTATTATATGTTTATTGTATTTATATTATATTATTATCGCATATATTATATTTATATTACATTATATTATATAGTATTATATATGTTACATTTGGACCAAAATTTTAATTATAATATTATCTATTTTATTTATATTATACTATTAGCTTTTAATATACCCATAGTGTAATTTTCCTTTAAATATTAAGTACTCTATATGTAATGTTATGCCTAATAAATCTTTTTTCACATAGACCATGTGATCAGGATCAAATTTCAACCTCTTCCACAAAGTATCCAAGCTCTCCTACTAAGCACCAAGTTGTTAGGTGAAGGCCTAATTTAGGGAAGAAGTCAAGGCATTCAAGTAGAAAAGCAATTAAGCAAGCTTAGGTTCAAGTGACCTAATGGGCCATTAGTAAGACATCAACCGAGCTATCTGACCATCTAGGTAAAAGGCTCACTGAGCTCATCTCTTCATGGTAAGCATGAGCCACTTAGTTTGGATAATAATGGAGCAAGATTATCTATCTTACTTAGCCTTTTGAAATTAGATTAAACTCATGCCTCCCAATAGTAAGAGCTTAGACCTCCATAACAAGAGCTCATCCCAATCACTAGTAAGCCATCCTTCACCTAGTTTAAACTTACACCTTGGTTAGGGTTAGAAGCACACGAACCAGCTCCGACCTATTTTTCTAATCACCCTAGTTGTTCCATGTTGCTAGATTTGAGGTACAATAAAATGTGCATTAATTATACTTAGTTTGGTTATTTTATTTATTTTCCCTTTGTGGGCCACTTCTAAGGTTTTGTACACTTGTAAATATTTATGATACTACCACTAAGGTTCTAGGACTAGTATAAATATTAAACTTTGTAAATAGCAGCCATTAATGAAGAATCTTACTCAAAGTTTATTATACTCCTCTAATTAGGAAACTTACTTGTCTTCCTAGAATAAGATTCTACATTTGTTATTGCCTACTAATAGAGTAAATAATGTCCTCCCTTTTGACTACCAAGAGTCAAAAACTTTTGGTGAAGGCCAGTTGAGTGAAACTATTTCCTCTTTAATCCATTCAAATTCTTATCATTCTTTTTTATGTTGTATTGAACCACTTCTTTAGGTTGTAGTGTGTCATACATCTAATTCCCCTAAAACTCATGCATTGATTTAGTGTTCCTAAGTTATATCAAACCCTATTTCAATCACAACCCAATTCGTATATGTTTTTAGTGTGTAATATATAACCACATTCACATCTATATACATTTATTTTCCTATTTAAGTATCAAAATCCTAAAACCCCAAAGACTCATGTTCATTCCTCTTCTTTCCATACTACACATTGTTTCAAATCCAAGCCCATTAGTCTAAGGCATATCATATTTTAGTATTAAAGTTATGGATTCGACACGCGTTTGAGAGAATACTTCAAAATCCATTTGCAATTCTTCATGCTTCAATAGTAAGTCGTGTCTCCTACATTTTATTTGCGATTGTTAGTGGGTTTTAGTTGCTATAATTGTATCGTTGTTACTTTTTAAGCTAATTGTGTTGATTTTTCTTACCTTTTAGAGTTGTGGTAAGGTTGTTAGTTGTAATAGTTTAACTTTAGGTAGTTGTAGATTAGAAGGTTGTGCAAGTTTGAATGTCATTGTTGTTAATGTTCTACTTTTTCAACAAATTGCCCTAGAGAAGTCAAAGTAGATTATATGTATAAGATGTCAAGAGAAAGTTTATATTATGGTGGTGATAGCATAGGAGGAAGTTTAAAATGAAGAGTTAATGACTTGAAATATTAGTTGCAAATTATAACAGAATTATAGCAACAACTATTTGGATTAGTCTAATGTCAACAAAGAATTAGCTGAGGCAACAAAAGAAAAAACTTGTATGAAAGAAGTAATAGATTCTAATAAGCTCGAAAGAAATTATAACAAGCTTAGAAGAGATCATGACAAGTACGAAAGAGCACTAATCTAATCTGAATTGACCCAACCTAATTTGAGTTGACCTAGTTAAGTTAACCTTCCTGCTCTAACTTAATTAATCTAACTGATCTGTCCTTAATGGCTTTTCGCATAAGGATCACTTCAAGAGGTCTCTTAAGAGGTCCTTACACTAAGAGCTCTTTAAAAGGTCTTCACATGAGCTGATCAACATATCTTCACATAGAAAGCTCTCTAGTAAGTCTTTGTAAGAGCTCGTGAATAGGTCTTCATAGTACAAAGAGCTCATAAGTAAGTCTCCAACACATGTAAAGCTCATAAATAGGTCTTTAACATATGAATAGCTCATAAACATGTCTCAACACACAAAAAGCACTTGAGAAGATCTCTACCATAGCACAAAACTTGGCAATAAGTTAGCCCAATACCCCATAGCCTATCATACCCTCGCTCTTGGAGAAGTTTTGACCTAAAACTTAGTAATGGGTTACTTTAAACTCCACTTGGATCAAAAACTAACATTAAAAAATAAAGCATAAGCATGTTAAAGTAACAAAGCTCCTCTATCAATGTAATCATAATCCAATGCTCTTTCCACTCATCGTGAGCTCAATCAATCAAACTCTTCATTATGTATCCTTCCTTCCATTTCTCATGTATTCGATTAACTACACCCAGGAAATTTTAGCAACTATCAATCAAGGGCAATAACACAATCTCAAGGTCATACAAAATATCATAAACTCACAGATCCTATGCAAGTAAGACCTCAAATTGTTATTTGAACCCAAACACTTCCAACACTTCATGCTCTACTAACTTGGATCTTACAACCCCTTCATTTATAGTAATTAACATCCCCTCTACTTCCTTACAACACAATCTTTCTTCTTCCCATCTACAAATCTCAAACTCTTCCAACTCAAGAGTGGCAAAAGTAAGCATAACACATCCTCAATTCATATATCCATCATTGGGACCTCAATAAACACCAACCAACAATCTATAATAACTCATAAGCACAATACTACTATAACTCATAGGCACGATACTACTATAGCTCATATCAAGACCAAATAAGCTCATCATAGGATTAGGATAAAAGAGCCTGATATATGGAAGGCAAATATGATAGTACCTATAGTCATCATTTGTAGCATGTATGGTAGGTAATGGAACTACATCTAGAACATAGGTATCTAGCTGCAATCCAACTTGGTCATCTTTAGGTGTAATGGAGGGCAAGGTACTTCTTAGCTCATGACCTTCCTATTACTCACCTCTTTAGCTACCTTCACCTCCTTAACTTCTGTTTCTTTATCCTTTGATTCTTCCTCCTCAACATTCTCTAATTTAATAGTCCTTTGTTGCTTTATTTCATCTCTTAGCATTTGGATTTGAGTCTTCAACTACACAAACATACTAGAAAGAATTGAACCCTTAGCTTGATGAGAGGATTCAATCCTTAAGGCTAGCTGGATAGCCTCGATCAAAGAATAAACTCTATGGGAATTAATATTTCTAGCAATCTCAAGATTCAAACCTCTTATAAATCAAGATATTTAAGTTGAATGAGACTCATATAATCTACATTACCTCAAAAGCATCAAGTATTCCACAATGTACTCTTTAACACCCATATGTTTTTGCCCTAAGGTTAACAATCTTTCATACAACTCATCTCGACAGTGCCAGAGTAAAAATTTCCTTCACATCAAACGCTTTATTTCACACCATGTAATAATCTCAAAGTTCCCTCTCTCAAATCTTTGATCTATTATATCCTTCCACCATATCACTGCAAAGCCCTTCAATAAGTTCATAACTACACATACCTTTTTACGCTCCAGGTAAGAGTAATCTTCAAGAACTTGATGAACCCGGAATTCTTAGTCCAAATGCATCTAAGGGTCCATATCCGTCAAATTAAGGTAACTCGACTTCAATATCAAAAATTGTTACATCCTCATAGTCATAACAATGTCCATGTCAAGCATTATAAGCTATATTGATTTAATTCTCAATTCAGCAATTTTGAATTAAAATCAAGAATTGGACAATAATCAATGCTTCCGATCTATTTCAATACGTGTGTAACAATTAGTGAGTTTGTGTAAATTCGGCACTTCAAAAACTAGGCATTGTACTATTACTCAACTACTCATCAACCTATAAGGAGACAATAGCTTGGCAACTCGAAAAAAGAGAACGATGCAACAATTACAGCTTTGCAAATTGAGAGTAATAGCTCGGCTTGGTCACAAGTCCACATTACACCCTCTACCAAACAATTCACCACGCATGCTAGTAGCTCGAGTACAAAACTTCACCCGTTCTGCTTGTACGAAAACAAACTGCCGGCCAAATCTTAACTTCTCCATACGTGTTCACTCAATTAGGACGGCACACATTAATTCACCAAAGATAGCAACAACTTTAGGCAGCACGCTTCAGCACTTAAGTAGTTCTATAGCTATGGAAAAGGACAACTTTCGCAATACGGTACACACTCAATTTGTAGTCACTACAGATCGGAATTTGGATAGCTTTTATCTCATTTCAACTCGGCTTTTGCATACAAAGCTCGAACGCTTACGAATTAAGCGGCACCTTATGATAGCAAGCTCAAATGTACGGTACGGCTTGGTGATTATTTGGTAACGGCGCAGTAGCTCGGATGTACCTTCAACCGTCCAACGTGAAATGCTTTTAGCACGATGACCCACGCACTTCATACGACAGTTTTAATACTACACTTCGAACAATTTAGTTTGGCAAGTTATCATCCGATCAAGTTCACTTCCTGACTCCACGACTGGCTTGGCACGAATTCAACAGCAACTATTCATACGAAAGGCAACAACTGCACTTCAAATGACAGTAGATTGGACTTCACCTTAAATAGCTTAGACGTGTACTATTCAGTTCGGCAATGAATTTTGGCCTGTATAGCACCTGCAGTCTTCATCAATCTCAATTGAAGTCGCAAAATCGCAGCACCCAATAACACCTATTGAGGCGTACGCAGCCGTCAACCAACTCTGATGGCCGCCAAACCCAAATCATAGACCGACTCTCACACGCCGTTGCTGTAAACCAAGTGTCCATCGAGCACCAACACTCTTCAAGACACTCAGTCACGCACGCACAACGGCCAATTTCCAGAGGAAACAAGGCAACACATACACATCGACGAAATTGCAGCACAACATTAACTCACTCACGCAATGACGGAACCACCTGCAACACTCCCGACGGCTTCACCAATTCTAAAGAACACACATGGGTAAACACTCAGTCACTGCCACAACACCACAGTTCACACGCTTCTTTCAGGCACCAACTATAAACCATGACGGACACGCCCCACTCACAGCGCACATTATGATGCACTTCACAAGCCCCAACAAACTACCTACTGTTATTTCATCCCTGCAACCATAAATCGACCACCACTACACCAAGGAAAGCCACCACACAATAACTCAGGACTCTCTCGCTGCGCACGACTGTATGAAATGGCAGCGCCACCACACTGTGCAATCACAGTCACATGGATACCTGCAAAAATCGCAGCAAAACCCAGCACCTTCACCTGTGATTTTTTTAAGAATTATAGTTGCAATATAGCACTTCCACAGGGTCTTGCGTACTCAATTCTACGTGAACAACGCCAAAATGCCCTGGCCTCACCAATACCCCCTCACATACTCGTACAACACCTTTTAATTAGACTACTATACTTTTACTCTTTTACTTTTTTACTTTTTTTAACATTCCTCAAACAAAATACTAGAATTCAACCCATTTCGTCCTATACAAGCCCTACTGAATGTCGATAACCAGTTTAAGAGCACCAATCCAACAATTCCTCTTTTGGGTCCCTCAAAATTTGTTACAAAAGATATTTCATAGTGTTGCAATTTAAGACACTCGAAAGTTCCAGGTGTGAACAATTCCAGATACCGAATATTGAAATATAGAGAATTGAGTTCCTCAAATATGAATACCAACAAGCCTAGAAATTAAATCTCTCCATCATCATACTTCTTTCCTTCACATTCAAAGCAGCACCTTATCAAAACTTAAGAATTCTCAGCCCTATTCAAAGCCTAAAACTATGATACCAAGATGATGAGCCTCAGAAGAGGTTTTACTTATGCGTGGATGAGTCCTTCAAAAAAAGCTACCGAAGAAGGAATGAGTATGGGTTTGGATGGAAAAACATAAAAAGAAAAAGGTTAAGCCTTGTGAGCTACTCATAGCACTCACGAACCAACATTTCTCTAAATGTGGCGTACTAATCTAAAATGATAAGTTTCTTGTCGACATTACCATGCTCAAGGGTTGCTACGAGCTGGGGAAGAAGAACTTCACAAGGAAAAACTGAAAAGGAAAATTTCATTAATCTATCATAAGTCTCCCTAAAACCCTGCACACATGAGCTATTTGTACATGATGCCAAAGATGTAAATAAAATCACTTAGAGGATGCGCTAGTAGCGTTCCTGTAAATATAAAACAAAACATGAGGTAAATTTGGGAACAATATAAGAAATAGAAAGTGCAAATAACATAGCTAAAAATAGGTAATCAAATGAGTTGTTCAAGTGATGAGTTGTTGAGCTGGGCTGATGAGTTGCTAGGACTTTAATGACCTGTTATGAGCTGACTTGTAACTTTAGCCATCTTGTTTGTGCTTACTTAAATCGACTTGACCTAATCTGAGCCAACCTTCTTGTTCTGACCCAATTGATCCATCCTATCTATCCTTGATGGCTTTTCCCATAAATAGTACTTCAAGAGGTCTTCATATAAGCTCCCTAAGAGGTCCTTACACCAAGAGCTCTTTAAAAGGTCTTCACATGAACTGATCAACATATCTTAACATGGAGAGCTCTCTAGTAGGTCTTCATAAAAGCTTGTAAATAGGTTTTTATGGTATAAAGAACTCATAAGTATGTTTCCAACACATGTAGAGCTCATAAACAAGTCTTTGACACATAGAGAGCACATGAGAAGGTCTTTGCCATAACCCCAAACTTGGTAGTGAATTACCCTAGTACCCCATAGCTTATCAATGGTGAACTTGGATATAATAGAAGTGATGACACTAAGGTTAATCAAAGAGCTTGCAGAAGATGAGACAAGCCTCAAATTGTAAAGTGAGGACTTGTAAACATTAAACTCATGCTACCAACCTACAGTAATAGTAGCCCATTAGATAAGTACCTAAACTAAGTTCCTCGAGTCAAAAAAATTTTTTAAGTGTTATGGGTATGATAAAAAAAAAAACAAAGTCTAGCTTGCCTCTTTTTCTTTTATAGAATATGTTAGTCTATAGTAGAACAAGTTAGTTGCCAAGCGAGCTAACAAAGGAGCCCATTTGATCTTAGAGACTCATGAAGAGGTTAATGGGCCAATGTTTTGTCTTGAGCAATTACAAGTAGGAAATACTCCACACTCTAACACCTTAGGTAAGGATGAAATAGTGTTAAAGAGTATTTATAAGTGTTTAAGACTTTAATAACCCATTGTGAAGTGTAAGAGCCACAAGACTGAACAATTGTAAGATTCTTAAGAGGACTTCGAGAAGACATAACCGATGTGGTAGAACTATAACCCTTCAACTCTTTCGATGACATAATTAACTTAGCCATCAAAGTTGAAAGACAACATTGGAGAAGACAATAGAAACCACCTCCATCTTGAACTTAACCTATGAGTCCCGAGCATGAAAAGTATGAGGAGAGGCAAAAGGTAGAAAGGGGAATAGAGAAGGAAATAGAGCTAAACAAGAACATATGAAGACCAAGAAAGGGAAAGTAGTCAGCATAAGGACTCAAGAAGTAAAGTTCTTTAAGTGCATAGGTTATGGCCATATCACCTCCTAGTACACGGATAAAAAGGTCTTGGTGCTTAAGGGAGATGGATCCGATGGCCAAGTCGAAAGACATAGCAACAAGGATATAAAAAGTGAAAGCTCTAAGGACAATGTGGAAATTATTAAGTATAGGGCAGAAATGAGTAAATTCGCAACCCTTATGGGAAGTTGAGCATCTAGTGGTAAGCTCAAGGAAGACATTATTTAGAGAAAAGAATACTAACTTATGCCTTTTTTATGGATAATAAGAGCTATGTTAATATTATTTCTACCAAGCTTATAATAAAGATGAAGCTACTAACCTCAACTTCTAAAGTCTTATGGACTATGTTAGTTCAATGACAAGAGCATGGTATATGTCTTTAAAAAAGTCAAAGTTCCATTCAACATAAGGGAATACTAACATGAGCTTAACTTTGATGTGATGATAATGGATGCTACCTACATTACACTCGGATGACCCTGGGAGTATGTACAATGAGTCACCTATGATGGATTCCACAATGCTTATGCCTTTAAGAAGGACAAAAGGAACTTCAAATTGCTACCCATGCATGAAGAGGAGATATAGAGGAGCCAAATGGCCTAAGTAAAGAAGAAGAAAAGCAAGAGAAATCCGTTTGCCACTCACTCTCATGATTATTATATAAGGTTGCAGGTATAAAGTCAAGGTCAACTTCCTTTCAACCTAGGAATGATAATAAGGATAAAAATTTGATCTCTTTCACAAAGTATCTAAGCTCTCTTGCTAAGCATCAAGCTGTTAAGTGAAAGCTTAATTTAGGGAAGAAGTTAAGTTATCTAACTAGAAAATAGCCAAGCAAGCCCAAGTTTGAGCGACCTAATGGGTCATCAGCAAGGCACTATCCAAGCACCCTTAAGCTTTCAACTAAGAGGCTCATCAAGCTCATCTCTTCATGGCAAGCATAAGCTGTTCAGTTTAGATAACAATAGAAGAAGGTTGTAAACCTTGCTTAACCTTTTGAGATTAGCTTAGACCTCATGCCTCTACACCATGAGCTTGGCTCATTCACTATCAAGTTGTCCTTAACCCAATTTGAACTTACACCTTAGCTCAACTTTAAACTAACCTATGTTAGATTGTTTAAGAAATCAAATATAAGATTAGCCGAGTACACTACTATAAGCATAGTGACCAACTCTAACCTATTTGTCAATCCACCCTAGTTGTTCTCTATTGTTAGATTGCAGTTGTAATAAAACATACAGCTAGTTTAGTTATTTTACTTATGCTATGTTCACTTAGAGGAATGGCAATTCCATTCACCCCCCTCCCCTCCAATTACCATGTTCATTTCCCCTACCTTGTAATTCTTAAGGAATACCAATTCCTAAAATACTAGGATTTGAGATTCCTTAGTGGAAGTTAAGAATCCCAATTGTAAGTAAAAAAGGACCTACCTTACTTTTGTTGCCTTCTTCACAGTAGACCCACCACCATTGCATAACCACCGTCGTCCAATATCACTTCATGGTAGACCCACCACCACAATAACCTAGGGTTTGTTTAAAAAAAAAAGAGACTAACATAGAATTGAAAACGAGAAGCCTAGGTTTATATTTCCAAGGAGAAAATAGAGGTTAGCACTTAAGAATTAGTGGTCGTATGAGGAGTATCACAATTAAGTATGTATAGAAAACAGTAGAGCCTAAGTGAGTGAATTTAGTAGTAGTTATAAATTGAAGAAGGTGACCATATGTGTGATTGTGTCCAATAAATCTATGGCATGGTGTTAGCACGCGAGTTCTTTAGTGGATTTAAGTTCATGTGTAGTAACTATTTCACATGGATTGAGAACGTAAGAGAGAGAGAGAGAGAGATTTGTGTGCTGATGTTCTAAGATGCAAGTGCTTTAAGGTGCACGGATGTTATGAGGCACCAAATTTGTATGGTAGTAGAGCTTGAAGGTAGTTGTACAATATTGGCTAGAAATTGAGGGAGAGAGAATAGATGTGTTTATCATGGTTAATGATTTCATAAACAACCTAAAAATGGAGAGAAATGAATGTGACCTAGCTTGGAGATAATGGCAAAGTATTAATTTTGATTATATTATACATTTATTCCTTATATGCGTTTTTTAACAACAATGTAATAGGCATTACGGACTTATTCAATTCCAAAGAATAGGAATTTCATTACACATTTATCCATTTGGTTAGGTAAATGGATTTTTTTTTTTTTTCCATTTTATGTGCCACTTTTAGGGTTTAACACATTTGTAAATATTTCAAATACTACCACTAAGGTTTTAAAACTGGTATAAATATCACACTTTGTAAGTAGTAGCCATTAATGAAGAATCTTACTTGAATTTCATTATTCCCATGTAAGTAAGAGACTTGCTTGTCTTTTTAAGATATTGAGTAAAACTATTTCCTCTTTAATCCATTCAAGTTCTTATCAATCTTTGAGGGAAGTAATGTGTTGTATCTAATTCCCTTGAAACCCATTGCATTGATTTGGTGTCCATAAGTTATATGAAACCCTATTTTAATCACAACCTAGTTCCTGTATGCAATTGATGCATAATATTTAACCACATTTGCATCCATATCCATTCATTTTAACATTTAAGCATGAAAACTTAAAAGCCCTAAAAATGCACATTCATTCTTCTTTTTATACTATGCACTGCTTCAAATCTGAGACCATAAATTTGAGGTATATCCCCTTCCTTGCTTTATATGTTTATATTTTGTTATATACATTTACAAATTGTATTAATTATCCACGAAATATAAAAAAAAAATGGCCCTAAGAATAAACTTAGTTCTAAAATCTATAATCCATTCAATTCCTTATGAAGGCGCTTAGTTATGAGAAGAGAATGCATTAGAAAATGAAAGTATTATGGTATACTTCTATTCTTGTGTAAGGTCAAAAAAATTGTATTCATATCATTAATATTACAACAGAATGAAATGACTAAAATATAACTAAATCTACTAATCTCTAATCATAAAGTGCGAAATTTCTTATAATGAGACTTTAAATTTCTTATAATAAGACTTTAACTTCGGCTTATATTGAAGTAAATTTAGCCGCATTAGAGAATTTGAATAGGTATAATTGAAAAAGGGGGTAACCTATTGTCCATAACAACTACGAGATATAAAGAATAGCTTTCTTAGGCATTATTGTAAGGAATCACTCAATTGGTTGAAGTTCATCTCTAAGTTTAGTTCTTCATTTCCATTCACTCTCTCTCTCTCTCTCTCTCTCTCTCTTGTTAGGGTGGTAATGGTCACCCACCATTTTGTGGGGGTAATGTAGGGTTGTATGATGCTCCTATAGTGGTGAATTTTGACCTACCATGTTTATGCCATTTTCCAAACCCCCAAATCTAGGAGTAACACACCTTTAGAGTAGTGGTAGCTGCGCATCGCCATGGTTAGATCATATGACCCACCAGTAATGATGGACTATAAGATATCATAATGGTAAACTATAACCTATTGTTTTTTAAGTCACTTTTCTATTACTCCAAAGGCATAGGGTGCCTTGTTACCACCTTAGAAGAGTCATAAGACCCTTCCCTTGTGGTGGTTGTGCACCACCATGGTTAAATCATATGACCCACTAGTAATGATGGATTGTAACATATCATAGTGGTAAACTACAACCTATTGTTGTTTAAGCCATTTTTCTATTACTCCAAAGACATAAGGTGCCTTGTTACTACCTTAGAAGAGTCGTAAGACCCTTCCTTCCCTTATAGTTATTAGTTGCCCCTTAAACTCAAGGTAGTTAGAAGTTGACTAAGGAGTATAAACTTGATTACTCCATTTTTTTTATTTTTTTCTTATTCTTTTTATTTTATATATATTATAATTATTTTAGTATATTAAAATAGCTTAAAGATGGATAAAGCATTTAATACCAAATTTTTTTTTTAATTTTCTCATTACTACTTTCTACAACTTTTCAAACTATTTTTAATATATTATTTATTAATTATTTGTAAGGATATTATTTTCTTAAACTAATTATTTTGAACCAACCAAAAGGCGACTTAGTTCACTTAACCAATATTAACAATTAGTAATAAATATATGTTAATGTTTATGGAAGAAAAAAAAAAGAAAGAGAAAAAATACATATCACTTATTTGTAAAAATGCCAAAACATATGTTTTATTTTTTTTGCAATTTTCCCAATCCCCACCCTAACCCAAATGATCCTTCCCCTTTCTCTTCTTATTTGTTAAGTGGAAATTTTCAATGCGAATCATTTAGATCTGAATTAGGCTAAAATCCATTAAAAAAACTATGTTGTAAATATAGTGCTCAAGATTTAATGTAATAATTGGTAGTATAGTTGATTAAGGGAGTAGATTTGCAATTTGAAGGCCCGCCTTTTCAAGCCACTTTTGTAAAATATGAGTTATAGACTTTTATTAGTTGACAAATAAGAAATCCCATTCATGTTAGGTGACATACCGTATCATAACCAACTAGATTACAAACTTCCCTTTAGCTAACTTACATTCAAATCCACACTAAAGGAAAGGGTTAAGTTTTTTTTTTTTCCTTTTATTAAAAAGTATTGTTTTATGTGAGCATGTGAGAACCCTACAGATGTGTATAAAGCATGTATAAGGTCTTCTTTAACCTCTATGTATATCAAGTTTGATAAGTGAGAATGGTCTAGAATGGTAATGTTTTAATTTAAATGGAATGAAACGAGGATTAGAATGATCAGTCATCTCATTTGGTTGGAAACATTCATAGAATGGAATGGAATAGGATTCACTATAGTAAAATCTATCAAAAATATCCTTAATTATTAGTTGTCATAATTAGATTAAAGGTAAAATAAGTAATTCTTATTCATGATAATTAATGAGGTGTGTTGATTCTAGATTTTGCCAATAGAGATGGGGACTCAAAGAAACCTTAAAGTTACCTTAGGTGGCCTACAAATAGGAGTAAGAAGTAAAGACCAAGGGGAAGGGTTGTTTGGCTAAGTTTGTAAACCCCGCAAATTTAGTATTTTAGGTAACAAATCGATTTAAATATTATAGGTAATTACCTTACCTCATCGGAATCGATAAATTTCAAATAATTAAAATTTTAAACTCAAATATAAAACAAATGATAAAAACCTTAAAATTTTGCTCGAAACCTAAATCACGTACAAATACCTTAAATCCGATATACACGCAAATACTCGAAATCGAACCCAAACTTGACTAAAATCCTGAAACTATAACTTTAAGCTTATAAAGTAAACAAATATCACTTAATAGTAATTGTAATTATCGACTAAATCGCGTAATCACGTTTAAACCCTAATGAAAACGTCAAAATAATTCGTAAATATTATAATCGTAATAGGCACCAATTAAATTGATAAATTTTCATCAAATCTCAAAATTAATTTATAAATTTTATTTTTGTTATTTTTATGTTTGGAAAAATCACATATATTTATTTTATTTCTCTTTTTCTTTCTTTTTCTTTTTTTTTTTTCCTTCTTATTTTCTTTTCTTCTCCACATGAAATTTTTATCTTTTGTTGGGGTAGCAACCCACATGATTGATTTTAGTCCATCCAATTGTAGAGAATTTGTGATAAAAAATCAAAAGTAATGATTATGTTGTCTTTTCCCTAATTAATGTTAACATCTAAAGAGATCTATTTCTTTGCTTTACTCTTTGATTATTTAAACCTATTACTACCACATCGGGATGTCTAGAATCCTAGGAGCAAATCAAACAAAAGAGAGAATTAAACAAAGCAATTTCACACACAAACCGAAAAGAAGAAAAAGAAAACCAAGCAAATTGACTAAGAAGAAGAAAAAGATGAAGAAGAAGGGGAAAAAAATAAAAAGGATTCAACTATGCATTTGATTTAAGTTGTTAAGGATTTAGGTAGGTTTATTTATTTATTTTGTACATATATGTATTCTATATTATGTATACGTATATTAAGTATTTTATTTATTTGTTTATTTACATGTACATATAAGTATGCATGAATAAATATAATATGTGTATGTATTACATATTTGATTATATATATATGTTTTTTTTATGTATAATAGATGGTATATGTATGTATGTATGTATGTATGTATAAATAATAATACATGTGGTATGTAATTAATATTTTCTCTATTTTAAGTATTGATGTATATATGTAAGTATGCGTGAATAAATAGGGGTGTATATGTACATAGTATTTATTTTAGTATGTGATATGTATATACATGTATTATGTAATTTCGTATATATATGTACATATATATATATTTTGTATTTCCTTTATATGTGTGTGTGTAGACGTGATGTTTTATATGTATGTATATATTCATAGTATTTCATATTATATGATATATATATGTGTATGTATATAATAGTAAGTATACATATGTATATTTATATGTCGTATTTTCAATTTATAAAATGTTTGTATAATATTTGTACATGTATAAGTGTTGGACGTGAAGGTGTATATATATTATTATTAATAATATTTTGTATTTTAGTATATATACACATATATAGTACAACCACATATGTACTTATGTAAATAAAATATAAATACGTGTATATTATACTTATACATAATGTATAACTAAGGTTAGAATAATTTATTATATAAAGTATAGTATANAAGTTAATAAATATATATATATAAGAATACTATAAATTTGGAAAAAGAATAATAATTAAGGAAATTATAAGATGTAATAAAATATAATAATAAGTATTTATATATATAATTATACCATAAAATAGAAAAATAATGAAAATTGGGAAAAATGTATAAGCATGACACGTGATACTGTCACGTGTTGCTATGTCATTATATATATAAATTAAGCAATTTTTTGTAACTAATAATAATAATAATAATAAATAATTAATTACTTAGAAAAATAATAAAGTAGAAAAAATTAATTTAATAATTCTAAAATCTTAAAAATAAGTAAAAATAGGTTTAAAATAAGAAAATTTCCAATAATACAATCTAAGTAATTATTAAATCGTAAATATATTAAGAAAAGCTTAAATTAATTTTTATAGCTTTTAAAGTTAAAATAATGAACTTTGTAATATTTTTATATCACAGTCAAAACTGCAAGTTATAACTTCCAAAACGGACTCCAATCCGAAAAAGTACGTCCGAAAACAACCAAAATGAATTATAAATTCATAAGAATCCGAAATATAATGAAAAAAGTTTATACACGATTGAAAATTTAAGATAACAGAGAAAAATAAGTAAATTATTTTAGTAAAACTATGTTTACACTATACTTGAGTTATAGTAGAAAACTATACAAATAATGATAGATATTTAATTAATAGGAAAACTTAGTTTTTCAAAACACTTATAAGCTTTATTATTTTTTAGGTATTCGATTATTAAGTCTTAGAATTCTCAAAAGTTAGGAAAGTGAGCATTAACCCAGGTAAGAGAGTTCTTATAATCTGCTATCTGTTTGTTGTTTATTATTTGTATGCTGCTTGTTGATTGATACTAATTGTCGGATTGAATGACTAATTGCTTTATGTGTTATTATCCGTATAATCACTTTCTTAAATTAGTAAATATAACTATTCGACTAAAATAATTATTTATATATGTCGCATGTCATGACCAAATTAGTATACTGATAGAGTGTGCTAGCTTTGTAGATTTTTGAAAAAAGTACTTTTGATAAACATTTTTGAAATCTTAAATATGCTTTGTATGACTTCTATAAGGGCTCATGATACTCATGAATGATATTTCATTGTTAAGGCAAAGCTAACATAGTATCTTCAATTGATTGTGAGTGGACTTGCATATTGTGCCTGTGGAGCCTTAGATATTTGTTAATAGCAAAATAGACTCGCTTTGTATGCCCGAGGGACTTTTGATATGTTTGGTAGGTAGCCTTAGTTGGGGTCCACCTATATTGATTGTTGATTCTCGGACTAGAGTAATAGTTGAGTAACGTCTAGTGAGACTGTACCCCCAAGCAATGTCATGTGGTTAAGATGAGGTGCTCCGTACAGGTAAGTATAGAGGAAAAATCAATATGTAGACAACATAACTCTACACCTTCCATAGTTTTGAACTCATATGGATATAATACTTACATTCATTTTAAATGTAGATAGCTTGCATGCGTACTAATAATGTTTGTTTGATAACTCGCTTGAATGATAGCAGTAAGAAATAAACTCACTGAGCCGTGGTTTGCTCATTCCCCTATAGTTTATTTTGTAGGTTTCTTGTTAGCAAGGATTAGGATAACTTTGAGAGTAGAGTACAAATTGAAGATAGATTTGGTAATGGTAGAGTTAATTGAAAAGTGTATAGCAGTATAGAAATAATTTACGTATAGTATATTTATATGATAAAATTTTGTAGTATTTCTTGTAAATTAGTAAGTTGTTTACCTTGTCTTAGCACCTAGTGGGAGATATCGATTCTCTACGGTTCTAATAACCTGTGGCTTATCGAATATCCATAACCATAGTCACTATATTTTATAGTAAATTAATTAATTAAAATTGAAAACCTTAATAACTAATTATTTAAAGTCTTACAATTTCTAGCTTGCAATACAGTTTTTGTATTATAGGTACGTATGTAATTTGAAAATTTTAGTAATCCTATTAGGCCCTCTTAGGGTCATGACAAAGTCACACCAACATTTAGGACAAATATAGATATAGATGGTAGAGGATGATAATATCAAAGTATGAGAGTATGTATGTATAAGGTTATTCAATCATACCCTTAAAAGGGGGAACTTGAGTATATATATGCAATATATAGAGCTTTAATTGGTCGATAGTCTGTGTCCTAAGATATCTTGTCCAAAGTTTTGGGAGCTCAAGATTGGTAAGATCTTTCGATAGACTTAGAGTAAGATTAGTTGGGATATGAGCTTGTCCTTTCACATTTAATGAATTATAGGTGTCATATGGTAGAAGCATGCGATCTTTCCTTTTGCATTTAATGAATTGTGGTAGCCATATTGTATGGGCATAAGGCCTACTATCATAGAGCTCAGCACGTGGGCCAAGCACCCTAAGGGGGTTCAACCGTAGGGTAAGGCGAATGGGGAGCTCGTACCCTAAACTACTAAGCTTAATAGAGTTGGGCTGTTAGACCTTAGCTGCATTGGGCCATTAGGCCCTATGGCTCATGCTTAGAATTCACTATTAGTAAGGTGGAATGAAATTGTGATTCAATCTTCTCAAAAGCAAAATCGAATGGAAGATGTTTGAATAGCTCTCTAAGAGATCAACAAACAAATTGGAAGCTTCAATTCCATCTAGGATTGTCTAAATTCAATGGAAAAATTAGGAGTAAATTAATGAAGAACAACCCAACAAACTATGGTTTGTTTTGTCAAATCAAGATTAGGCCTTTTTTTTTTTTATCAAATTATGGTTTTCTTAAGAAATATAAGTTCTTTTAGTGAAAATCAAGGAAAAGTAATACTTAATCCTCACTTTTTTCTTTTCTTCTAGTAGAGTTTCAACATTTTCCAATCTTTTAAAAACAAATGACTTTATTTAAATTAACCATTTTCAAAGTCATTACAAGCAGAGGAACTCTCTAACGCTATTTTCAATCAAATAACATTCAATGGAATAAGTGCAGTAAACAAGTAAGTGATAGCGTCTCTGTGACAACTCCTTTCCCATATATTGTTCGCGTAATTTGCAATTCCTAAGTTGAATCCTTTTTCTTTTTAGTCGGCATTTCGTGATCACCCATAAACCTTATAGCAATTATGTCAATTGGTTTATCAGCACTATTTGTACAAATGAGGCAAATACAGTTGAATCCAATCCATGTTGAAGGGAAGCATCAATCAACATCTTCATCTCCTCTTCACGGAGACCCGATAAGAAGCGAATGCGCAGGACATCTTTGGCAATCTAGAGGATTTTCAAATCAATTCGATTGATATTCACTACTTCCTAGAGTGAATGATTAATCATGATTCACATATGAAAATTGGATGTGTTTCAAAAGGAAATCAATACTTATCAAGTGAGGACCTTCTTAAACATGGCATACACAAATTAAGAACATCTTCATTCGAGAACTTTTCAAAAATGAAATCAGATTCTTAACCATATTTTGCACTAGAAATCTCTTATTACAATTGGAGTTTAGCCGTCGGAACTTCAAGTAATCACAGAGCTTCAAGAACATGTTTATGATTTACAACTAACGCAATCTTACAAGAGAGCATCAACACATTTTTCAAGAAAAATTTGAGCGAGTAACTTAAGACAAACCATTCTACTTTCTTTCAGAGTACGAGTCTTTGAAGATTAGCAAGACTTTAGCAGTTTCCGCAACCGATCAACATTTGAACATTACTTTTCAGATCTTTAAGAGATCATTATCATTAACTTGTATTAAGTTATGTTCTACAGTTCTTAGACTATCTTGCTGAAGCACGCAAGGAATGTCTTCTCTAAGGAATTAGAAGGGATTAACATATCTTCTAGGAGGAACAAGAAGAGGTACTTCTATAACTTCTGTGTGGAATCAAAGGGGGGTGGCATATTTTCTATGAGGAATCATAATAGGGACTTTTGTAATGTATGTATGGATTAAGAAGGGAGTAAACTACCATAGAGATTTTAGATTGGTAGATATCACATGATGGGGTATAAAGCTAGAAAAGTGGTGAGTAGATATTGGCAATCAAATTCCATTTTATATTTTTGTGTTATCTTCTCTTCTTTATTTTGATGTCTCATAATTTCAACAAGCTAACTTTGAAATGGCTAATATTCCCTTATAGTCTTTTTGCAAGTTAGTTTTGCAAAAGCAGGAGCTAGGTCAAAACCTTAAGTAACCAATCATCACTTTTAGATTTTTCTAAATATAGCAAAAAGATCTATTACCATGATAGACACACAACTTTTTAGTTGAAATCAATTATATATCTATAATTCCTGCGCTTAGCTAACTAGATTACAATTTCCCTTTGTATCTTAATTATAGGGAGGATATATTATTGTCCATTTTACTATTTAGTGGATAGTTTTCATTCATTGTGGTTTTGAAGCAAAGGGATGCAGTGAGTTATCTAGGAAGTGGAGAGAAGTGGCACTATGAAAGCACAAAGGAAACTACTACAAAAAAAGTCTCAATGAGGAAATTTTTTAAAGGGGGAAGAGCTTAATGCCTCGCGATTTTAACATGCTAACTTAGGAATCGCTTATGTTCCTCCATAGTATTTTTGTAGATTAGTGTTATAGAAGCATGGTTTAAGACTTTGAGCAACTAAGCACTACTTCAAACATCCTCCATTAATAGCAATAAGATCTATATTCACAATAAAAGAATAGTTTATCTTCGATGGAATCAACTCTAGATTTGCATTGCCTACCCTTAGCTACTCATATTATGATAAATTTTCCATTTTATCTTAGGTGCAGGGGGATGTATCTACTACCTATTTTACCGCTCGTGAGGGATTTTGATTCTCTATAATTCCAAAACTTCATATGAAAACGAAGGTAGCTCTTTTTTTTTTTTTTTCCAATGCTTTTATACTTGTATGTACATAATTTTGTATCAAATTTTCTAAAAGGGATGAAAATTACTAATTAAGTTCGAGCCTTCAAGAAATGGGACTCTCTCCATTTTCATCACCCTAGCATGCTTGAAATTGTTTAAATTTTTTTAACTAGATTATTGTAACATCATCGAAATGTCATTTCTTTTCACTTTTATTTTAACCATTGATTACATATAATAATATATAAAATGGATATTTTGATGGTATAACAACTAAAAGTCTTGAGTAGATGTATTGGCTACAATTTTATCCTTCATGTAGCTATTTCCTAGAGGCCACTCTAGGGTGCTCTTCATTAAGCATGTTTAGTTTTAAAATTCCCAAAAACTCTTGGCTGTTATGGGGGTGAGAGAGTATGGAGAGGGTGAGGTATGAACTCTACCTATGTCTTACATTGTAAGATATAAGTTCTCAAATTTTGAAATTAAAACCTATCTTATAGTACTTTAAAAACATCTCAAAACCTACACCCTGTAAAATCCAAGCTTCGTAATTCTGTCCCGAAAATTTGAAATTTCCAAAAGGAACTTATTTACATGGTTTCGTGCCTTACACTCACACCTCTTGGTTTATATCCTAGATCTGCCACCATAATGGATAATGCTTGTTTAGTAGCAAGAATACCTGGAGACATGATGAAATCAACTCGGTGTTTTTGTAAACCGGAGAAATTGAGAAGTACAGAGACCTGAAAGTGGCATTTCCCTTATTCCTCCATCGGATTTTTATACGCAAATTATGACTCTAGTCTCAGAGAGAAAAGAAGTCCTAAAAGAATCTTCTATGATATCTCTTAAAAAATGAGGCTGTTGAATTCCACTCCTGAATATACAAAAGAAAAAACTCCGGCACCCTTCCTACGATCTAATGCAAAACTAAACATTTTTGGACATCATATCGGTATGTTTCCTTACAACCATGTTTTATAGACTAAAATGTACAGTCTCTTCACCACCTGACCTATGGCAAAGTACCCGAGGAACAGCACGACCAAAAACCCAAAGTATGACATTGGCAGGGTGATGAATCCCATAACTTGACCTATTATAGTGAATGGAATTGCAATTCCAATTGCTGAAATCACAACAGTGGACAAAATAACCGGCCATGATGCAACCTCTTGGATAAAGGGAATTTTTTCTGTACGGATCAGATGAATGATTAACGTCTGCATAAGAAGCCCTTCTATAAACCAGCCAGAGCGAAAGAGCGTATCTTGAGCTACATCATATGCCTTGTAATAGAACCATAAGAACAATAGGGCTGCAACGTCACACAGAGTGCACACAGGCCCATTCCATATTATGAACATTGGTAAACCTCTTTTGTTCCATCTTTGAGGTGTTTTTATATAATCTTCTTCCATCTTGTCCCATGGGATTGCAATCTGGCCAATGCTATACAAGAAGTTCTGTGTAAGGAGCTGTTTTGGTGTCAATGGCTCAAAGCTTAGGAACAATGTTGCAATCAGGAGCGAGAGAATGCTACCAACGTTGGCTATAACAGACATTTTAATATACTTCATCGTGTTCCCAAAAGTCATCCGACCACGCACAACCCCAGCAACTAGGACATTAAGATCTTTCTCGAGCAATATAATGTCAGAAAAATCTTTAGCCACTGATGCGCCTGAATCTACTGAAATGCCTACATTGGCAGCATCCAGAGCTAGTGAGTCGTTAATTCCATCTCCTAGAAAACCAACAACGTGATTACCTGCTGTCTGCAACGACTGTACCACACGGAGCTTTTGAGTTGGTGTAAGCCGTGCAAGCACTGTTGCTCGCTGGACAGTTTCATGAAAGGCATCTTGATCAAGCACCTCTAGATCAGGTCCAGTGATGACATGGGTAGTTCGAATGCCAACTTCTTTGCAAACTTTCACTGCCAGGGAGAGTGAATCTCCTGTTAATACTTTTGCTTTGACTCCTTTTTCAGCCAACCGCCATAGTGCTTGCTTTGCTGAATCCTTTGGTGGATCATAGAATGTTATAAGGCCAAGAAAAACCATGTCTGACTCCACAGATTCATCATTATCCTTGATTTGATCCATTTTTTTCTGCAATAAGATATATCATATGTTATTCAGCCCAACTTTAACTGACTTGTGAATCTTCAGAGCAGAGAAGCACATGCACAAGGTTGAAACAGACAAGCAAATTAAGAGGATAAAACATGTTTGTTCATTCCAAATGCCATAAAAGTGAAACATTATAATGTAGTCCTCACAATGAAAACTTTGTAGAAGTAGAAATGTCTAGAAGCATTCCAAATTCTTCTATACTGAAAAAGACATAGAAGTCAATAAGGAAATGGACATTTCCTATTAAAACATTAGCCGGCTTTAGATAAGTTCTTATTAAAGATTCATTTGATGCTCCAACAGTCAGCAAAGTTTAAGAATATTTTATCTGAACATTTCAAGATCAGAACTCCAAGGACTTATAGAGAGAAAAAAGAAGAGTCAATTTGTTGCATATTTGACCAGTTGTTGTCTTTACATAAATAATTCAGCAATACCATAATTAACAAAAGAAACCTAATGCATCACCAAACTGAACACCTTCTAGATCTCCATGGTCAAGAAAATGAGCAAAGATGAGTATTCAATTATCACATTATCAGAAGCAGTAATCTTACTGGACATGTTTAGTCATTGGCAGTCTCGCTTACTTGTTCACAATAGAATTCAGTCATCAAGCTCTTTTCCCTGACGTATACATTGATGATAGTGCTACTTTTACTACGAGAGAGGAATCATTTACAATTCAGTCATCAAGCTCTTTTTCCTGATGTGTACATTGATGATAACACTACATTTACTACGAGAGAGGAATCATTTACTCCTTTGAAGTTTCCCATTTGGCAATGTCAAGTAAACAAGAATTTTTAAACAGCATAATATTGCTAGATTTTGTCTAAGGAGAACTGTTATTCATATCAGGATGGCAGGTCTTTGTAGGGTCATATTTTCTCATTTTCCCTCAGCATGTTAAAAGAAGTGCTCGATCCTTCATTGATGTGTACTGGTCAATCATAGAGATGGAAATAACTGTTAAGAAATGCAGACAATGTGAGATAGGAGCTAATTTTAAGTGAGTCAGGAAAAAACCATCTGATAGTCATTTTATCAGCCATTGAGACCAATGGGTGCATTCAAGATTATCACTTTATCTGCTATTGGAATGCAGCAATCTATCTTTTCTGATATCACGCTAAATGTCTAGATCAAAACACAGAACATACTGATGCTTAAATTTTCTTTGAAACAAATGATAACAATGATCTGATTTTTGCTAGTATCTTTAACCTATCTTGGCAACCAATTGAACCGCTCAATATGTCATCCTTTCACAGTCTAAGCATTGTTCAGATATGAGGTGATACACACAAAACCTATGAGTAA
The DNA here is from genome assembly GCA_024138015.1 of Lumnitzera littorea. NCBI lineage: Eukaryota > Viridiplantae > Streptophyta > Magnoliopsida > Myrtales > Combretaceae > Lumnitzera > Lumnitzera littorea. The sequence goes on from JAMXBB010000009.1 coordinate 39,086,407, forward strand.
CTAACTAGCTTCTCCTAAGAAATACTGTAAAAGGGAGGGTTAAAAAAAAGACTAACTGGCAAAATTTTCTGATCTCATATGATTACCTTCATGCAATTTATTCTTCAATAACTTTCAAAGCAATGTGAATCATTCCTTTAGAACAATGCAAAGCAAAGGCAAGCGCTCAATGTTCATAACACTGAGCAGAAATGTGAATCATTCCCCAATGAGGAAAATAAATATCATACATGGAAACAACACACCTTAGAACAGAGAAAGACATACCGTCAGTCTCTTCGTTGCAACTCCTATGATCCTCAGTCCTTCATCACTTATTTCTTCCCCTAGATTTAAGATCCTGAGATATTCTTCAGCAGTCATAGCTGTTATTGCCCCATTGTCAACATGTTCGATGAAAGAGCAGATTTTCATGATTTCCTCAAGAGCTCCTTTTGTTACCACATATCTTTCAGTCGATTTGCTTTTCTTATTTACAGCAGTATATTCCGTTTCTACAATAACCGATACTCGTCTTCGTATGAAGTCAAAGGGAATCTCATCTAACTTTGTCCACTTGGACGGATGGAATCTGTAACCATTTGTGTAGACATATGCCAGTATCGCATCATCAAGGGGATACTTCTGATCAGTTTTAAAGTAAGAGTTCAGGAAAGCAAACTGCAGGACTTTCACCCTCTGTATACCCCAACTGTCAAGATGGTTAATCATGATGGCCCGATTCATGGTAAGGGTTCCAGTTTTGTCTATGCATAAGATATCCCTGACAGGAAGCAAAAGACAAGCTATGATTAGAAAATATAGCATAGACCAGATTCCTACTTTACAAAATAATATATGCAAAAGGGATTTGAATAAAGAATCTGGTGCTTGGGCGATAGAACTTTCAAAGTAAAGAAGTCTAAAGGACAAGATTATTTACTTCCAGAAGATGGAAATCATCACACCTGAAAGTCTTAACACCAAACCTTTTCTGATAGAAGGGGTACTTATGATAGCTTGGGAGTGTTTGAATGTGCTTCAATTTCTTAGTATATTGTTTTGAGGTCGTATGCCCTAATCCTTTTCTCGGTATATTGTTTTGAGGCCATGCATTTCACTAACATGCAGCTGTTTAATTTTTATGTAGGAGCCCCAAAGGCATTTACCAACTTCAAGTTTTGTCACAAGTTATCCATAGCCATGATTGTCAAAATTAGACCTATTAAAATCTGCTGATAAAAAATGGCCAGAACTTACATCGATCCCATATCTCGTATTGCGGTCAGACTTTTGACAACACATCTGTCCTTAGCCATTGCAAGTGCACCTTTAGCCAGACTCGTGTGAACTATTAAGGGAAGCATTTGAGGCGTGAGTGCACATGCAACTGAAATACCAAAAAGAAAGCTCTCGCTAAGATTATGAGATGACAGGTACTCTGTTATAATAATAATTGTGACTATTAATAGCATGACTCCAATAAGAACATATGATATCCTTCGGACACCCTTCTCAAAGTCATCTGGTGGTTTTCGCTTTCCAATATTTGAAAACATGGTACTCATATAAGTTCGAGAGCCTGTTGAGACAACTAGACCAGTACCGCTTCCAGAAACCACAATCGTTCCCTGTTTTAGCAGACAAAAAAATAATTAGTCAGAACTCAGAATTATAATGTCTTTAAGCAATACGTATATTTGAGCAGTTGATAGCAAGCCAAAAAGAGTCCATAAGAATACAAAAAGTATTTTGAACAACTTTGCTTGGGATAAAAGAGTTGATAAGTGATTGAGCATCATGTTTTCAAATTATGGAACTGAATATGTATCAATAGACAATGGCATCATTGCTGCTATCTGCTGAAGAAACAAAAGGAAGGAGAATGAAAGTAAGGAGCAGTAGAATATACCATAAAGCAGATATTTTTCAAATCAATCAAGGGAGTGCTCTGACTTTCCTTGATATCAGCTGTTTTCTCTGTTGTTCCAGACTCCCCTGTCAATGAGGATTGACTGGCAAATGGCAGGATGCAGTCCACAAATAAGTAAGCTAAAGTTACATAATGATGTGGCAAAACATAAGACTTCAAATGAAGCACATCCTCAGAAACTCTATGACTTTACCTTACAACAAGGTTTTTAGAGGATAGCAGTCTGACATCACCTGGAAAAAGGTCACCTGGTTCAAAAATCACAATATCTCCAGGGACAACATCCTTTTGATCTACTTGAACCACTAACTCTGTCTGGACTACTCTACCAGCACATCTCTGAACTTTTATTGGACATCTTACAAATTCAGAGAGCTTCATGGCAGCTTTTGAACTGCTATATTCCTGATAGAAATTTCTTCACATCAAGCTTTAGGAAGGAAACAGGTTTGAAATAAGATTGATGGAAAATACCTGATAAAAACGGAGTGACACACTGATAAAAACCAAAGCAAGCATTATACATCCATTAGGATTGTCACTGGCAATGTATGAGAGCACTGACAAAACAATCAGAATGATGTTGAAAGGATGAAAGAAAGCATTCCACAGAAGATGCCACCAACTTGGAAATGTATATTCAGGTGGAGCATTTGGGCCATTTTCTTTTAGTCTCCTTTCAGCTTCAGCAAAGCTCAAGCCTGGATGATAATAATCAAAAAGGTAAGTGACAATCTTGTCAACTGAATAACATGGAAAGTAGGAAAGATGGCTGAGGAAATAGATTTTTAATCAACTATCCACTTATAAGAAATTCTGCCCATTAGTGGCAGAGCATTTCTTACTTTTGGTAATGTAGAATTTTTCTTTTGGGTAACTTAGTAGCTGAGGATTTCAATGAATGAGTTTTGGCTTTGATGCTGTAACTTTTATTTTTATGTACCCATCCGAATGTATTAACTTCTTAGTAATGAACTTTTCAAGTGGTCCATCCGATCTCTATTGATGCTCCATGCTAGTGACAAGATATTGCAGATACTGTAAATGCTTAAATAGCTTAGAATTGACATAACATTTACCTCTACTCAAATGGTTGTCCCTTACTTAAGAATATAGCTTTCTTCTTTATATTGTGTAACATGATTTAACTGGATTTAAGGGTTTGGTTATGCAGGGCATAAAACTGCCAAAATTTGGACATCTACTGTGAATGGAAAAGGGGATAGAATGATCCTCGAGAACCACTTATGTACTAGATATATTTGTGGAAGCAAGAGCAACTGACTAAGCAAAGGTCAATCCCATGGACCATCATGCTCCAACATTAGGGAAATCAGACCATTGTTCTACGTTGGTGAAACTAACTAGGAGGTCCTGTGTTTGCAGAGTTTCTGACTGGTTCATTGATATCCAGAGAGAGTAAGCTGCACTGAAGACTAGTCTAGTCGGTAAGAATATACTATATTGTCACAAGCACTGCTGGAGTGATATAACTAAAATACATGAGAAGAAAGCCAATCTCTGTGTCTTGCATTCATTTACCAAAAGTGTATAATTTGCTGCACTTAATTGATGCTATTACATGTCAGTGAATGCCCATAATATTGAAAAATTCAGTTGAGAAGTGCATGTGTTCCAAGAAATAAAAAATTGAGTTCAATAAAGCTGGAATTAGTGGGAATATATCCAAAGAACAAACCATTTGGACAATTTTGAAATTCATGGAGCCACTGGACTCTTAAAAATCATGTTTCATACTGATCTTATGCAAGCCACGGGCTATTTGAGTCATTTTGTTTAACTGAATAACATATATTGAGCAAGAAGATCACCATCCATGCATATCATCGTGGTTCCAAAAGGGACATATAAAGGTCTTCTCATATATAAGGAAGATGATAAATGAAGAGGTGTTTATGAAGTCAGAAGCTTGACTTCTTTAGCTCATCTATCCCCTTTCCTTTTGGCCAATTCTACACTTTACAGGAAAAGAGGAGGGGGGGAATCAATCATGTTTCGCGCTGTGGGAGAACAGTCATTAGACACATGGGAAAACAGGCACAAGTAACGAAATGAAAAATTATAAATGGTCAAAAGGTATTAATAATAAAAATTTAGACATAACATATATATATGTTATAAAAATCCTACATTAAAGAGTGAAATCTTAAATCTGATGTAGCATCTTCAGAATAATTTTTCATATACCCAACCAGATTATGTTCTTCTATCGATCTTTTTCAGTAGACTGAAGTTGGACAACCTTGTTATACCCATAATTGTTTTTCACTTTGACAAATAGAATCAGCCGTATGTTGATGATCCAAAACAAAGAAGACCAAAAGTCAACTTTTCAAATCTAAATGCACTGTGAATTTCAGAAGTTGCCCAATGAATGTATGTCATCCAATTGAAGTCACCTCTTTCAGTGGAGCGGACATATTCGAACACCATGTCTTTATCAGTTTGTGCAATGGCGTATAACCAGGAGTAGACCTTCTCCTCTGCCTCCGTCCTTGATCCACCATCAATTTTATCTACAGAACCCAAAGTTGGATTACAATTTGCTACTGAAAGTTACAGTTTGTTTCCCTCTATTCTCACCTAAAAAGTTTAATTCACATCAATTCATCCCAGCTTATTTTTATCTCAATAAACTCATTATCCAGATCAGTTCATCATTTGATCGTAGCTGAGAAAATGGCAACCATATTTCATAAGCATCACACGTGCCATTTTGTTGCACTAATCGTACACACAACAGGAAGGTAATCCTTTCTCAAAAAGATATACATTATATTTCACTATTTTCATATTCTATATTAACCTCTTTTCATACTCTAGATTAATCTAATCTTGCCCATGGTGTATCATCAATCACGTACAATGATTAATTCACATAAAAATCCTAGTCCAATATTGTTAACATTTAGAGGCAGAACCTTGTTATGCTCTGGTTCTTATACAATTCATCTTTTATAAATTTTCTTGATCATATGAAAGAAAAAAATAAAAAAAAAATTCAAATTTTCCTAGAGCGTCATTTGTACTCAGCTATCAAAGTTCTAAAGAGTCGCCCAAAATCTAAAATTTACGATTGCTAACGTTAAATGAATTCATGAGAACAGATCAATGCAAAACTGCAAGTTGACCATTTTCAACTATCAAAATGCTCAACCATTGACCATTACAAGGAAATCTTTGCGTCATATTTTAGCCAAGAAGAAAAAAAAAATTAAACATAAATAGGGTGACGATTCCTAAAACAACAAATTTGAAGCATGATCGCAGAACCAAAATACATCGACTATGACAGAAGTAAGTTAAATTTTTCTGTGATGTTTAATAAATCTTGTATAACTTAAATTGGCAGAAAAATTAACACACAATGAAACACGATTTAAGCAGATAGCACGAATTGCAACATCTATTTGAACAAGTACCAGCCAGGCATTATCCAAACAAGAGTAGTGCATATTCAATCACTACGAAAGTCAGTAAATATTTAAACTTCACATCCCAATAGATCCAAATTGACAAACAACCTCACAAAATGTCACTTACGTCCAGACAGGAACCTCTGAAGAAACCGAAGAGCAGACTGAGGAAATCCGTCTTCTGGTTCATCATTGGGTTTCTTAAGGAGACTTTCTTCATGGGAATTATTAGAAGAGCTAGTAAGGACTTTCCCACCATTGGAGTTGAAAATGGGGAGAGTAGAGTTTGGTCTGCCCATAAGAACAGGAACCAAACAGAGGATGTTGCTGTGGTTGCTGTTTTTGTGTTATAGATAAAGACATATATGAAATTCGAAAGAGGAAATAAAAACCTAGGAAACGCAAGATGAAGCCAGCAACAATACCAAGTATTCATGTCTGGAAGGATGTTGGGAAATTTGACAAGAAGGTGTAGAGAGAGAAAGTGAAGCGAAGTGAGAGGGAGGGATGGACAATGATTTTCTCTCTCTAGAATCTAACTACCAGACTTCAAGTGACGGTTAGGTAAATAGGAGGTTGGCATGAGGAGACATGGGGTCGAGACAGTTAAAGCAGTACTAGGAGAGGGAATGGGTTTGACTTGCAAAAACGTCTCATCGTATTTTGCTTTGGGTCTATGCGGGAACTGAGGTTCGATAGAAAATGAAAATTCTGGTCGACCGTAGCATTAGCAATCATACGTACGATCGGATTTTCGTCGTGCCGAAATAGGTAATGGTGTACGGGTCCGCACTGGCCCATGAGCTCGTAATCTTAGTAAATTTAGTATAGGAAGTACTTTTTTTTTAAGATACTGAATATAATAAGTTTATTTTTAGCATACTTAAAAAAAGTGAGACAAGCTAAGATCTTACAGTTTAGTCGTATTAATACTAATTTTTTAACAAGATGAGTCAAATTTGATATTTTAATATATATTATAGTTAAAAACTAATAATACTAGGTCTAATACATGTTTACCATTCTTTACAAAAATGTTACATAAGTATAATTAATATAAAATTAATTACCTAATTACCAATGTTACATCATATTTTGAAAATACAAAATCATAATTTATAAATATCTCACATTTATAGGTTGCAATATAATGAATTAGATATCATTATTAAATCGTACTTAATATCTGTGATTTTATTATCCTTATTTATTATTTATGTTAAACATATTATAGAGATAAAGTAATGGTCCAACAGTTATGACTTATACAACATACATTGATTTGCATTAATACAAAATTCAAATTTGTATTTTTCTATTGTATTTATATAATTAATTTAATGTAATTAGTATTTATGTAATATTTATTAATTTTCATGATACATACATAAATTTCTCTAATAATGCCGCAATAAAAGAGAAAAAAAAAAAAGAGGGAGAAAAAGGAGATTGATTATAAATAGAGAATTGGAGAAATAGGTAAGGGATAAAGAAATAGAAGGAGAGGGGAATGTAAGGAAAATAAGGGTAAAGGATAGTGAGAGAGAGAGGGAAAAAATTTTTGATTAATTTTATACACCACAACAACAATAACAAAAAAGTAATAATATTTATAATAATAATATATGCTTTAGTGGTAAGGCATTGGCCTAAGATATTAAAGCGTTTAAGTTCAAGCATTACGTAAAGTGAAATGACAACAAATTATTACCTCAGAATTTTCTAGATAAGCATAAATTCCCTTTATTTTTAATTTTTTTTTTTTTTTAGAAATATATATAATTACTTTAGAAACAATAAAGAAAGAGAGAGCAATTAACCCCCTCTACTTTAAGTTGCACAACCAAACTGTGATTTCATAGGCTTTCAAGCCTTTCTTTTTCTTTTTCTTTTTTTCTTTTCTTAAATGATTGGTCGTCCTCCACTACCATAGTGGATGGATCACATGACCCCATTAATAATAGTTAGTAGTGATACACCACAAAATTATGGTCCTTACCCTAGGTGGTAATGACTATACAGCTTTTCTTTTCTTTTCTCACTCAATTGTTTACCGATTTTCTATTTTCTTTTGGTTTCTTGCAATTTTCTTCTTCTTCTTCTTCTTTTGAGTTTTCTTCCTTTTTTTAGTATTTTTCATACTAGAATTAGGCAAATTTTATAAATTGCACTTGAAAATTTTGAAAAACTATTGCATTAGCTTTCTAAGTGTATAAATGTTGTCTTTTGAAAAGGTAGAGGCTTGCATAATTTCAAAATTCTTAGAGATGGTTTATGCAATTTAATATATATATATATATATATATATACACATATGTATTCGTATGTAATATCTAACGTTTAATTTAATCATAATAATATGCCACTATATGTATCTTGCCATATTTATAAGTGTGACAATTGCTATAATAGAAGGAAAAAAAATAGGAAAAGAAATGATACAAACTAATTCCAGATGATGATGGGATGATAAGGCATGCAAATAGGGGGGAAAAAAGGAAAAAGAAAGAAATGTAAGGTAAAAAACACGATGAAACAAAGAAGTAAAAAAAAAAAAAGCCAAAATAAACGAAAATTAGGGTTACGTGAACAATATTGATTTTCCTTTTTTTTTTATCAATGAATAATATCGATTTTAATGGTTATTATTGACTACAAACTATGCTGGAGATGGAAAGTGAAGTGTTCGGGCTAAATCCTTAAACATCTGAGCCTAGTTCATGAATCCTTGATTAGTAGAACATGTGAAAACACACCTGAGATAGCTTTAACGGGTACTCCGATGCTTAAGTTAGAATTATAGGAAAAAATTGGTAAAGTAATGTTAATAACAGTCTAAATGATCATACTTAGAAACCTTATTCCCTATCTACAAAGGATAAGACCAAGACATTTTAGGCAAATGTATCATTGAATGTATCTTCTTGAATTTGCACTTTCCAGGTTTAGAGTCTTCCCAAATATAAAAGTATATTTATTCGAATAAATACATCTTCTAGGAAGTTTGGACATCAACTTGGCTAGAGAGTCGAAGTCACATGAGCTTGGAAGAGCCTTCATTCGTAGTGCTGTAAGTCCAAGCCAAGGGCTATGAAAGGCATGAAGTCTTCTAAAGATCAAGGTGTCTCATATCTCATGACAACTTGGGAGCAAGTTGGTTGGGTCGTGTAGGTTGGCCTTTTCCAGTGAAGTAGGATCTTAAAGGATAGATGAGCTATAAGAGCCTAACTAAAGGCAGGCTGTATGGGCCTAAAACTGAACTGGCTGGGTCATCGTATTAGGCCTAATACTTATTACAGCCTAAGCCTATGAATCATTTTAGAAAAAACGCTATATAGTCCTCTTTTCACTCTTCCTTTCAAGCCGTACAAATCAAAACTCTCTCTTTCTTTCTCTCTTATTGTTTGAGTTTATATGGATAATCAATTAGGATTTCTTACTCAAATGTATAACAAGGTTCTTTATGTATTTCTTTGCAAGGTAAAGAAGAAGATAGAGCAAGAAATGAAGATTTGGCTTATTTAAGTTAGCTCCTAACTCTTTATGTTGGGAAGTAACTGATAATTCTGTCTGTTTTTTTTTTTTTTTTTTATAGTTTGTCAACCTTATTATTTTTCTCGTGTATTGTTGTAGTACAAATGCTATTCTAATTTGTATATATTTCTTCTATAATCTATTTTATAAGTCAATATTGTAAATCTATGTATTTTCATAAATGTATAATATAGTCCTTGAACCAATTAGGCCTCCCTGTATGTCTTTTAACTTTATCCATATCAATTTTCTCTTCATTCGAAAATACAACCTTATCCTCAAGGTTGTAGTTTGGGTGTAGTTGAACAAACTGGTCATAATCTTCCCATGATGTGCTTTTAGTTGATAATCCCTTCTGCTATACCAACTAATGCAATTGTAAGAGTAGAAATAGTATGAATGGAAGCATCTTCATGCTATTTAGACAATGCATTAGCTACTATATTCTCAAACCCTGTTTTGTAAATAATTATGTAATTAAAACCTAACAACTTAGTCAAAAAAATTTATTGTTTAGGTATTTGAATAACTTAGGTGAAAATCTCCTTAATACTATAATGATTAATCTTGATAATAAAATGAGCACTTAAAAGATATTACCTCAATTTACAAACTACTTCTACTATAGCATGTAGCTCACGAATATAAGTGAAGGCTTTACATTAATGAAGGGGTAACTTCTTATTGTAAAAAGTAATGGACAAATTATTTTGAAGAAGTACTCCCCGCACACCCAACCTTGAAGCATCAATTTCAACCATAAATTGTTTGCTAAAATTTGGTAATTATAAAATAGGCATTTTAACCAATGCTTGTTTAAGCTGATAGCCAATGTAGCCTCTTCCACCCATTGAAAATTATCTTTCTTAAGTAAATATATTGAAGGAGCTGTAACTATAACATATCCTTTAATAAGGCACTTATAGTAACCTAAAGGCCTAGAAAAGCGCACAACTATTTGAGAGAAGTTAATAAAGGCCAATTACTAACAACTTATACCTTTGATGGGTTTAATTTATTCCTTCCTTACTTACAACATGCTCCAAATAATTCATTAAGTTTGTCACCAAAGAACACTTACTCTCCTTTAAGTAAAAAGTATTGTTAGCTAGAATCTACAACACTTGAAAGAGATGTGTAACATGACAGTCATATTCTTACTATAAATAAGGATATTGTCAAAAAATACAATGACAAATTTCCTAAGGAATGGCTTGAAAATCCTGTTCATTATCACCTAAAATGTGGTAGGTGCAATACTTAATTAGAATGGCATTACTAGAAATTCATAATGCCTTTCATAAGTTCGGAAAAGTGGTCTCTTTAATATCATCTCTATAAATGCCTATTTGGTGACAATCAGAACGCAAATCCATTTTTTAGAAAATACACACCCCACACAACTCATCCAACAATTCATTAATAATTGGTATTGGAAATTCATCTTTTATTGTCACTTGATTAAGTGCTCGATAATCAATACAAAAATGCCAACTAGCATCCATCTTCTTTACTAAAAGAATAGGGGATGAGAAAGGAATGTTATTATGTTGTATTGTGCCTTGTTGAAGCATTTCTTACTCTTGCTTTTTAGTCTCACTTTTTTAAAAGTGTGGATAGCGAAAAAAACAAACATTAATAGCTGAAGTACCTAACATTAAAGAAATTATGTGTTGAGTATCCTCGATGGGTGGAAAAGAAGTAAAAACTTGAAAAGCATGAGAAAACTTAGCCAATACTTGTGAAATATCACTATTCAATTCCAAAAAAATAGATGATGATGTTTGAACAATTTCTTAAGTCGCTAAGTGAAAATAAGAAGCCACAACTTGAGTTTTAATAAGACATCTCAGTTGATGATGGGAAATTTAACTATCTCTTTAATGTCACCTTAAAATATGATCCATGACCCATCTTTCTCAAATCTCCTATTTAACTTGTCATAATTAATGGTAATAGGACCAAGATTTTGAAGCCATTGTACCCCTAAAACATCTTTAGCTCCATGAATAGGAAGTACATATAAAGTCTCCTTAAAAGGGATTCCTTGAATGGTCAAAGGAATGTCCTTATAATCACTATCACATGTCAACTTACTACCATTACTAACCATGACCTGAATTTGTGGAGAAGACTCCATAATAAGTCCCAAATATTTCACAAACCTTATTTGGACAAAGTTATGGGTGCTACTTAAATCAACCAACACATAAACATCGTTATGATCTAAAAGCCTTCTGAAATGTAAAGTCTTTGGTAAAGAATTACCAGCTAAAGCATGATAGCTTATAACAGTAGTTTCATCCACTGCTTCCTCCTATAATAGTTCCTTAGTTTCATCATGCACATTATAGTCATTACCATCTAAGTTAGACATTGCATCCTCATCATTGGACAATAATATCAGAAATTGAGCTTTACACTTGTGATTTCTATGAAATTTCTCATTATGGTTATAATATAAGCCCTTTTCTCTTCTTGCTTGCATTTCTTATGTAGTCAATTTCCGAATTGCATTTATTATTGACAACTGTTGAAGTGTTAATAGGGGGTTGGGCAAAATACAATGTTGAAGTTTTGGAAGTAGAGCCAATAGGTACACTCATATTTGATTTGAAAGCAAACCGTTTAATAAACTTTGCTTCATACATTTTAGCTAGCCAAATAACACATGGTAAAGTTGCTGGTTTATTAATTTGAACCTCTCTTCTAATCATGGGATTTAAACCTAAAATAAAGCTTTTTATTAAAGATTCTTGGCATATTCCCACTATTCTGTTAGATAAAGTTTCAAATTTATGTTGATATTCTTGGACTAACCTTTTTTTGTGTCAATTTGTGTAAAGCTCTTTTTATATCCTTGAACTCAAAGGGACCAAAACGTAACTCTAAATCATGTAAGAAAATCATCCAAGTGAAAATCAATTAGTTATTATGCATCTATTAATATGACTGAAACACCATAGAATTCAAAGAACTATTGGACCTTAATAATCCAACCATAAGAACCTTAATGTCCAAACTTTGGTATTTCCAATTTAATCTCCTTTAGTAAACTATTAGCTATTGAATTATTAGCTTCCCCTATGGAATATGATGAATCTATAGTATGATTTCTATGATTATTTGCATCTTCAAGATTCTGATTCCCACCAATCTCTAATTGACCTACTCTATTAAGTAATGATTATAGTTGCACATTAAGTAGATAGTGTATTTTCAAAATGTTATTAGCTTTGCTGCATTGTCAAAAGCATTGACTTGATAACCTCCATATCCACATTGCAAGAAGAAGAATGTAATTCAAGTGCCATGAATAAGACAAAAGCACCTAAAATGTTGGGCCTAACACTTATTATAGCTCAAGCCTATGAATCCTCTTAGACAAAACCTTACATACTCCTCTACTCTCCCTTCGAGCCACATAGGTCAAAACTTCTCTTTCTTTCTCTCTTATTGTCTTAGTTTGTATCAATATTAAATTAAGGTTTCTTAATTAGATGTATAACAAGGTTCTTAGAGCAAGAAATGAAGATTTGGCTTATTTGAGTTAGCCAGCCTCCTAAATCTTTTTGTTGGCAAGTAATCGATGCTTCTTTCTATTATTTGTTTATTTTTTTTAATAGTTTGTTGATCTCTATTGTTTTTCATACCTATTGTTATAGCACAATTGCTATTCTAATTTGTGTGTATTTCTTTCGTAGTCTATTTTCTTAGTTGATATTATAAATATATATATTTTCATGAATGTACAATATAGTCCTTGAACCAATTAGGTCTACATGTATGTTTTTTTACTTTATCTATATTACATTGCTAGGTCAATCTAGGTATGTTAAGCCAATGCCATTATAGGCTCTCAAATTGATTTCTAGAAGGAGTGGGGTTGGATTGAGCTTAGGAAGCTTAAGCCCAAAATTGCCTATCAACAATTATGTTAAAATGAAAAGTAGTTCTCTGATATGAATGGTGGCATCATCTAAGTATATTATATATATATATATAAATTAAGATTAATGTCAAATAGCTTCACACTATTTGTTTTTACACATAATTAAGCTTGTAAAAAGAAACCAAAAACACTTGAATTGGTTGTGTAGTGATACTGATGATGGTGGACCTAAAAAAAAGAATGACTAGGCTCTTTGTTGGCTTAAAATTTCATGTTCAAACAGGAAGTACCCAAAATACCCCTCACACAACAATTACTCATCTAAGGTGTTGTCAATGTTAACAGCAACATTGGCTAGGACAAGCTTCCCAATTTAGGTTATCCTTTTGCATATTTTATTTAATTGACAGGCTGAGGTTGGTAATTGCTAATTCGACATAATGACACGGGTATGAATGTGACATGATTATGAACACTATTAAAAAGAGAATACATGACATACGATGTGAAAACATGATTATGACATAAATAATCGTGATTATATTATATCTTAATTATTTATGATATCTATTCAGTTTCATATGTTTTGAATACCTACATGAATTCAACACCAAAAGAGAATGTAGCATAACCCACTAATACGAATTATTAGGCGTCTCTCAATACATGAAAATTTGAGAACTCTGTGAAATTCTTATAAGTAGTTCTATTTCTATTTATGGGTTGATGAAACTCTAGATTAGTCGATTAAGGCACAACCTAAGTAGGAAATTTTTTTTGGTATAATAAAGCCTATATGCCATAAGTGTAAAATTCTTCAAATTCTATTAGGATCTTTTCATGAGCTTGTGCCCATTCAAAATTTGGAAAAGTGTAGCTACATCTACATATCTCTTGGAAAAACTTCATAAGGCAATGTGATAGTAGAGTTATGTTAGATAACTTTCTCAAAATAAGTTAATCATACATCAGTTGTAATCAATAGGTGCATCATTGGTTATTTCCTACTACTACAATTATCCAAGATGAAGGCTTATAGTTTACAACTTGACATCTATAGTTAGATTGATGACTACCACTATAACTAGCATTATACTTGTGGGAGCTATTTTGTTTACATTATTTAAGAAAATTGTAGGTTTTGATGTAGTTTGTGTAATTATTTAATAAGTTATCTTTTTCAAAAGAAAAATAAGTTAATGATCTTTGTAAAGTTTGATTAAAAGATTTCATGTAACTTCTTAGCTAAAATATATTAAAAAACATAGAGAAAATAAAATAATCTTCTTTTTCAACATTGTCCAAATTAAATATTTAACATTTATTATATAATTTTGCATATTTTTTATCGCCCTCATTTTGAGTTCATTGCTACTAATATAATTAAAGATCTAAATGCCTACTTAAATTTTTCAATTACTAAATAGCATGGATTTGACTATAAATAATTTAATTTGATAATACAAAACTTGTTATTGTACTCTTTAAGGATCTTAATTCTTCCAAATAAAATGTATGTCAATATAATGTAAAATCTAAAATATTAAAGAGAAATTTACTATGTTACAAGACATCTCCACATGAACTTTGGCCTTTCTCCTATTGAAGAAGGAAATGAACTAAATTGCTAGTAGAAGATATAAAAGAAGAAGAAGAAGAAAGTTTTATGTTGAACCTTGATGGTTTTGATGCAATCCCTTTGATTCCATAAGATTAGCCTTGTTCCTAACCTAATAGAGTTTATGATGATTTAGTCCTTTCTAAAGTAGTAAGAGCATATAAAATAATGTGTTTCTTTTATTTTTATTTGGGATTAAGGAAAGGGGTATGGGGAAGGGAAGCTAAGTAAGATAAGACTAAGGATATGACCACTAATACTATTATCGTTGTTGCTCAAGGTGTGAAGACTATATAATTCTTCGAAGTGAAGATGACAATCATAAGTGCCTCATGGAAAAGCATTCTCATTGATGAAATCATGAGACCAAATACTTAATTCACAATTATAGATCTTAAGTTGAAGAGACATGAAAGGGCTTAAGAACTTCAATATTGTTGATACAAGATCCAAAATTTATATGATTTTCTTCAATGATGAGGGTGCCTAGTAATAGGTGATCCATAATGGCCATGGTTTGTTAATGAGTTATTCCTTGTTATCAAATGTTATATGTAAAATTTTTAAGCATTTATGACTAAACTAGATTTCATAACTATTCTTCAACAACAAAGGAACTATTTGATTTTTCTTCAAAACATATATTGCTGGTATAGATCCTAAGATCATCAAATTTATTGTCTTGAAGACCTTCACTATGATTTGTAGAGGCCCTTCCCATTTTTTCATTTATTTGTGTTGGGGGAGGGGGGGTTAGAAACCTTGTTGATATAGAATGAAATTACTCCTCTTAATAACTTAATTTGGTGAATAATGGTATTTTAATAATTTAATACACGAATAACAACACAAATAAATAACTCAAAGTAAAATATATAGAGAGAAGAAAATTAGACTCAAGATTTAAAGAGCTTTGATTTTATGCTTACTGCTCCTTTTTAGCTCCACTATTAGGGTTCTTCCTTATTGGTGCCGTTTTACTTGATTCACTATATCAAAAACAAATTAAGAGAAGTTTATAAGTTTTTACCACACTTAGCCTTCATAACTCTCTACTCTGCCTATCTAGTCTTTCTATAATCTAGGTTAATTATAGATTTATAAAATACAACTAAACTTCTCTCAAACAATACTAAAAAAATGTTTACAAAATAGAATTGAGAGGAGCAATATAAATCTCAAATAGCTTGGTATAGAAACAAAAATGAAGATTATGGAATAAGTAGCTTCGATTCAACTCTCTGAAATAGTTTCTAAGAAGTGTTCTATACTTTTTCAGATAGTAAGTAGTGATCATGATTAGAGTGTAATGTATATATTCTTTCCTTCTTAAAATTGTACTTAATATTTTGAACCATCTCTTCTTTTATACTAAAGTCCTTCAACTGCTAGATTGTTGATGGTTATATTCTCTTCATGTTTATTCAGTCCAAACATTTAAATATAATCCATAGATATTTTGGAAAAAATCTTTGAATTTGAATTTGATCTTATCTCGATCAAATCTTCTCAATAGATATACTATGATCAACAACTCTAGATAATCTTGAATTTTGAATTTGATTCCCATAATATTCGAAATCATCTTTATCCTTATCTAATCTTAGATATTTTCTTGTTGTTTAATTATCTCCAAAAATTAATTCTCTTAAAAACAATCCCCGTAAATCTTAATTCCAACTTAAGTGAAATGGGATTAAGTATATTTTCCTAATATATCCAATCTAATAGAGTTAAGCCTTATTTACTTCGAATTTGACGTCTTGTTATTTTTTTTAGATTTATTCTTCCAGGTCAACTGTCTGAATAACCTTCAAAAATATTTCGGTTTACTTATCTTCAAAATCTCTAAAGAATTTCCTGAAATACCATACCGATTCTTTTTATATGAGCTCTTGAAACATTCTCTAAGTACTTTCCAGACTTGTTTCTCTTGCAAGTGATTCAGATGCTTTGAATGAAACATAAACTTACAATTTAAACAATCTGAAGAATTATTTAAATACCTACATACTTATTAGTACATTAATAAAAACTTATAACATATTTTATTATCATAAAAAACAAATTAGGAGGCTTAACAGTTTGAATAGATAGACTTCCTCCAATAAAGTAGCCTAAATATGTTCGTTATGTACTCTCTGCGAGTCTTATTGTTTAGCCTAACCTCGTTAATGTTATTAACCAGTACATTTCTACTATTGTTAGTCTTATCATAGGCACTTGGTGGTAAGGTAACAACTCCCCTTGAAGAATCTTTACGTCCTCTTTGTGAATAAGGACTTTCTCCACGCTATGGTTAAGGGTTAGATGTGTGAGCTACGAGCTTGTATCTATCTAGGGCAGTTTTGAATCTTAATGCAAGATTTTGATTGTAAAGTTTAAGATCATCTTCCTTTCCATTTTTGTTTAGTTTTCTTGCTAAATTTTTTACAACAGTGAGTCTGCTCCTATGTAAATCGTTTCTCGATTGAGTTTGGACTCCTACTTTAAAGGTTAGTTCTTGGCTTAAGTTCTTTAAACTTTCATTATTCACATTTATTTTCTTGTCTTTATCAACATTTTACATGTTTGATTTTACTTGATCATAACTGATCTTCACTTCTTGTTTTTGGAGGCGCCCCTTGATGATTTTCTTTTTTGAGTTTTCTTTCCCATTGTTGTGATGGTGTATATTGGCATGCCATTTGTCCTTTTTGAAATGCTAAGTTTGCATTATCTGTTTTTTATGGCTTCAAGTGATAATTAGATTACATGGGTTGCGTACTGATACCATAATTTGCTTTTTTTGCCCTTTGTTATTATTTTTCTCCTTGACACTATTGTACATTCACCATAACCTTCTATTTGCTACTATGAATTTTATTGTCTATTTTGAGTATTTGCAATGATATCCATCTCACATTCCTTTTCCGCTTGGCTTGTATTCTTGATTTCATATTTTCAATTTGACATTTCTTTTGAATTTTCCGTATTTTCCTTTTGCACTTTTGAAGTCTCTAGATTATTATGTATTTGCTATTGAGGTTCACTTCCTGCATGTGATTTTCTAGGACAAAATTGTTATACATGTCCAATGTAACCACATTGCATGCACCAATTCTCAACACCTTCAAATTGAACCCGATAAGAAATTCCTTCTATCATAATTGAATGCACCAAAGGCTTATTAAATTAATTTGAACGTAGAATCATACAAATTGCCCCCTTTTAGCTTTTATTATGTATGTATCTAAACAAAGTACTAATTCAATTGTTTCACTAATTAACCTTAATATTTTAACATCATAATATTCTAGAGGAAGCTCAAGTATTCTAACCCAAATAGCTACAAAACTGTATTTGGCCAAGGAAGCCTTAATGAATCGCAGACCATCCTTGATAACTCTATTTAGATCCAATTTAGATTCAAAGGTAACAGTGTAATATCCATCCCCAACAGCAATCATTGTAAATGAGATGCAAATGTCTAAAGATATTATAACTTACTTAATAGCAATTTATACCCCAAGGATTGACCATTAACTTAATTATAAGAGAATTATTCCATCAGGTATAAAGTTTTTTCTTAATTTCCTGAGGCAAAGTGATAAAGCATATACCTGATTTTCCTTTTATCTGTTCATTCTTCTTCGTATGATCATATATGCTTTCGAAAGTAAAGTCATAGGATACATTATTCTCATCATCTTCTTCAATGCCTTCTTGCAAGCTAAAGTTTACAGCATACTCATTTGGATTGTTATGCATGACTTTTTCCTTATATTACTGTCCATGAGGTGGTCTGTTGGTGCCAATTTGAAACGTGCTATTTCCATTACCATCCTGAGCGGAGCAACATTCTGCATAGATTGCTCACCATCTAAAGGATGCTGAGATTTTATAGAAGTGAAGTCCTCAGCATAGAGTTTAGCTTCTATGTTTTCTATAGGCTTGAAACGCTTTTTCTTTACTGGGTGTATAGTGTATAGGGAGTTTTCTAGTGAAAGGAGTTTTCTTTACTGGGGGTATAGTGTATAAGGAGTTCTCTTTTTTCAGGCTAGTCTGACTTTGGTGAGTTATTTTTTGGGTATGCATTTTTGCCAAAATTGTATTATTAAGAAAAAAAAATCATTTACCTTTTTGGATAAAATCATTCAACCAGTCAATCCTTTCTCCATTTTACAGTTTGTTTAATATATTATTTTTATTTTTCTTTTTCTCAATTCAGATAAATCATACCTAATTTTAATAGGATTACCTAAAGTTATGTTTCGTCAATAGCAAAAGCATTTCAACCTTTGTAATTATTTCTACATGTTGAGATTCAATCAATGTTAAACACAAACCAACGCGCTGTGTCAATGAGTTACAATTGCAAAGATTGTAAGCTGTAGCTCTAATTAGTACTATTTAACTATATGCTTTAGAATATTTCAACTCGTATTTAATACCTTAAGTAATCGGTCGGTGCGACAAAACAAATATCACATAGTTGTGCTTGCCACTTGACAATTCACGGTCAAACAAGTGATAATCTCGACGAACACAAGCAAAATGCTTTCTGTAACTTTAATGGG
Source organism: Lumnitzera littorea (assembly GCA_024138015.1). Classification (NCBI taxonomy): domain Eukaryota; kingdom Viridiplantae; phylum Streptophyta; class Magnoliopsida; order Myrtales; family Combretaceae; genus Lumnitzera; species Lumnitzera littorea. The sequence goes on from JAMXBB010000009.1 coordinate 39,105,359, forward strand.
AAAATGTTGATGGTCACTCAAGATATCAAACATATAAATATTAACCCTTCCACGAACTTATTATTTTCTTTTAAGAAAAATGTTAAAGTGTGCATGTGAAAAAAATCAAAAGGAAAAGAAAAAAATTCCATCTTTCCATAAACTATATTATAAATTATATATGAAAAAGGTGCTCAATTTTAACGTGCTTTTGGATTTTATAATTAAAACTTGAAATTAACAATATCATATGCAATCAACTTCTTACTCCTAAAAAATTTATACACTTCTTTACGCAAATCAAACTTTAGTCAAATAATTAGCTTTGATAAAAGTTACAATTACAGATTAGATGATAAATTTAATAAGTAGATATTTGATTAGGATAATATTTGACCATTTCAACTTTAATAATGTTTAGCGTCTTGAATTATTGTGATTCAATCCAAATTATTACCTCAGCTGAATTTTTATAGGAGCTCACAGATCTCGTTGGGGTTGTGAGAGGCAAAGCGCCCACGGCATGGAGTGATATCGTTTTTATGTGGTTATTGTATATAAATGGTTTTAGAATTTCACAATGTTTATTGTATTAATTATTCTTAACGAAGAAGAATTCTCTTTTTATCTGTGGTATAAGTCACATTGGTCGACCTACGAAAATTTTCTTATGCTCTTCATTTTTCTTATAATTTGTTCACATTAAATATCTAATGTTCACACAACAAATAATAAAATTCAAAGGAAAAATCAAAATCGCAATAGTAATTTTCATCTTATTTGCATGATCCAGTTCTATCCCTTATTAAACCAAATTAAACCTCTCGTACATTTCGCAATTAAAAAAAAATTAAAGAAGATATCTCACGCACGCACTCCCAAGAGTCGGTTCCGATAAAAAATAAAAAAAAGAAGAAGAATCCCATAAATCAGAAGCAAAACTACTGTTTATCTCTGACTTTGACAAAAGTATTTATGGCTTTTGCCTTCTAAAAAGGACATGTACGTCGTGGACCTGAATGGTTTCACGCTATTCATACGTCATATATTTCAATAAATAATAAATAAATATTAATAAAATTATAATATATAAAAATATAAACCTTATTATTATTTGTCAATACCCATTACTCGTATTAAAATGAAATTTTTTCCCATTAAACATCTTTTTTCTATTTACCTAAACAAAGAAAGGTCCACGTCTCAAGCTCTTTCATTCATTCGTTTATTTGTATCGTGCCAACATCTCGACTCAACAGAAAACTCAATCTCTTTCTCATCCTCAAGAAAGATCAAGTGTTAAGGTTTTAATTCGGGTCATCTTGGATTTTTGGATTCCGAGTATTTGGATCCCCATGGGACACCATAAACATAAACTCCAAGACATCATGGGAATCCTCAAAGACAAAGCTTCTCAAAGCAAAGCAGCTCTTGTCTCCAAACCTAACAACCTCTCTCTCAACCTCGCCATCCTACGCGCCACCACCCACGATCCCCTAAACCCTCCCAATCCTAAACACATCTCCACCATACTATCCTTCGGCAACAGTTCACGCGCCACCGCTTCTTCCGTCATTGAACTCCTCATGGACCGGCTCCACAACACGCACGACGCTTCCGTTGCCCTGAAATCCCTCATCACCATCCATCATGTCATAAAACATGGCTGCTTCATACTACAGGACCAGCTCTCCGTGTACCCTGCTACAGGAGGACGTAACTACCTTAAACTCTCCAACTTCAGGGACAAAACTACGCCGTTTTCGTGGGAGCTGTCTTCTTGGGTCAGATGGTACGCTCGTTATCTGGAACAACTACTCTCCACGTCTAGAAATCTAGGGTTCATACTTTGCTCAACTTCTTCTGCTTCGGAGAAAGAGAAAGGAGAAGAAAACGTGTCGTGCTTACTCAACGATGATTTGCTCAAGGAAGTCGACTCCTTAGCTGCTTTAATCGACGAGACCTCTAAGATACCCGAGTCTTCGCATGTTGATGATAACATGTTACTGAGGTACGTGAAAAGTTTCGTGGGTGATGATTATTTGTCGGGGATCAACCAGGTTTCGATCCGAGTTGAGGAGTTCAAGAAGAGACTGAGTCATCTGAGTTTTGTTGATTCAGTTGAGTTGGTGTGTGTTCTGAAAAGGTTAGAGGGTTCTAAAGAGAGGCTAGCGGTGGTGTTTAACGGTCAGAATAAGGTATCGATTGATAGTTTCTGGGATACGGTGTATGAAGTGAAGGATAAGATTGGGATGAGAAAGGATGGAACTGAGAAGGAGATCCGAAGAATGGTAGGTAGGAAACTAAATCGGAGGTGGAGTGAGTCGGCTCGGTTCCAACTGGATCAGAGCGGCAGTGTTGTGAAAAGGACTGACTCAGTGCATTTTTCGTCTGGGAGGATTGACTTGCGTAACCCCCGATCTTCATTAACCGAGTCGGTTGAGTCTTGAGTTGGACGGAATCGACTTTTTTTTTTTTGTTTTTTTTTTTTTTAATTTTTTTCCCTTCATTATGATTCTCTTTTTATATAGAGTATTTGGTGTGTAAACTGACTAGTCGATTAAGCTGATTTTGTAAATGTATAATACTTTTTCCAACCACGTGTGTCTTCGCCTTCAACCTCTCTTGAAATGTCTGGAGTTGTTGAGCTGTTTTTTAGTATTTTTTAGCTGTAGGCAGTCAAAAGTAATTCATCGACCTTCTGCCCCCTTCATAGTTCTTCGATCAACACTTTCCATTTTCCAGGTAGGATTCAATTTTTTTTCCCCCTCATGAAGTCGTCGAATTTAATAATTTATTATTCACTTTTATCAATATGATTCCAGATAAAATTTATATTAAAATGTTTAATTAATAGTGATGATTAAACATGATGAAAAATATTAAAATATAATTATTTTTCTCCATTCTCAGTTGACAAATTGCATTATAAAATAAAATTGATTGAAGCTTCGAATTGTATTCCAAAACTTCAACCTGAATTACTTTGAAAGCTTTTATTTAAGACAAATGGCCTTACATTAGATGGTGCTAAAACTAAACAGGATGGGATTGGTAATCTGATTTGCAATTAATTTCGTGCTATAAGTATCGGTACAATAATCACGGTTCCATTTTTTTTTTTCCATTAACAGATCATATTATCTATTTAGAAAATACTACACAACACGAAACATAAGCACGAAAAGATTACGAATTGAACTCGACCCGCCATGTGTTATATGCAGTCTTGTACTTATGAAAGTAGAACATTGTTTATGTAAATATTTAAATCACTTCGCGCTTCTGTTCGTACTAAATTCTCGTGTATCCCATCACTTCTCTATTTATTTATAAAACATAATCGTGGTTCTTTCCGTTACGATAAACCATCATCACTAATAGTTGGTTATTATCTTCAACTTCCACATGCCAACTGGCAATAAAAGGCACTACTCAATCGGTTACTCCTCGTCTGACTTGGATGATTTGAAGAGCAAACTAAGAACTTAAAACTAAAAGATACATCCAAAAAGGAAGGTGCTAGTCATCGAGCCAAAATTTTTTTACTTTTTATTTTTTTTTTAATTTGATTTAAATTAGATTACATATCTATTTAGTTTGAATCCTTGATTAAAGTTAAGAAAATAAAAAGAAAATTTAATTGTTATCTAGTATAGACAAAAAAAGTAATTAAGTTATAACTAATTATCCAAATCGATTCTAATTTAATCACTAACCATACTTAAAAACATTTTTGACCCCCAAGAGGTCTCGGAGTACTAATCCAGCTCTACTCCTCTCTAGAGTGGAGGATTCATCAACATAGAGAGTCCATATTAGTAAGTTATATTGCTAAAGTGCTTTGTCTTTTCTTATATATTTTGCAATAAAATCTGCAAGGACTTGTGCCTTTATCGCTTGGCATGGTTTAAACTGTACTTTGTATGTGCTAAGTTTGAAGATGCATTTCACCCTCTAACTTTAGGAATTAGGTCTCTATAAAATGATGTGGATTGGCTAATAAGTTTAGACAGTGACCAAAAATGCTTGAAAGTAAGGTTGAAACTATCTTACTAAAATGACCATTGCTAATGCGAACTTCTCCACCTAATTGTAGGGAGTTTCTGGTCTTTGTTGGATGCGACTAATGTAATATACAAGTTTGTGCTCTTGTCCCTTAGCTTAAACTAGGACAAAAGAAAGAGCTTATGCACTAATGGTTAAGTATAAGAACAACTCTCAGCTAAGGATCGACATGGAGAGAACATTTGGGGAAGCCAATAATTCAAAGCATTTTGACATTCTAATATCCATTCAAGCTTAGTTGAGTTCTTCCGTAGCTTGAAGAACTCTACACACCTGTCTACGCTTCAAGATATGAATTTGTTTAATGCAGCGATTCATCTTGTGAGCTGTTGTACATCCTTAATCGTCAATCTTGTTAGGATTAGCCTCAATACTCCATTGGGTTATCATATACCGAAGGAACTTCACTAAAGCTTCCCCAAGCACACACTTTAGGGGTTGAGCTTCATTTGGTATCTTCTTAGGGTATCAAAAGTTTCTTGTAGGTGCTAAATATGGTCACCTTATTGCTTGCTTTTAATGATCATGTTGTTTACATATACTTCGATTTGGGCATTACTTTGTAGTGATATGTCCTAAAGTCATTTATAAAAGATGTATAGAGTTTATCCTTAAGAGCCACGTAAATCTTGTTATAGCTTAAAAAGACATCTATAAAACTAAGCAGAGAGTATCTCAACATAGAATCAATAAGTTGGTTAATCCTTGGGAGGGGAAAGTAATCTTTAGGGCATGGCTTGTTCTAGTGAAATCAATACACATCCTCTACTTACTGTTCAATTTCTTAACCAGTATGTAGTTCACGATCCAACTCAAATATCTTTCTTCCCATAAAACCAACTTTCAAAAGCTTTTACACTTCTTCTTCCGTGGTAGCCTACTATTCTAGAGCAAAGTGATGCTTTTTTTACTTAACAAGCTTTGTATTGAGAGCAATATTAAGGTGGTAGACAATGCCTAGCATGTCATCTGTTGACCATGCAAACGTATCCAAGTTTTCTTAGAAGAAATCAATAAGCTGCTGCTCGAGGTTGATAGGTGATGAAGTTCCGATCCTTGGGATTTGATCAAGAGTCATTTCAATATGGATCTCATTGATATGCTTGTCCGACATGTCTCTAACATCATACTTCTCGTGTAGCTTGTTCTCAACAGTGAGCACCTCATTGCGCTTTAAAGCGGCTAAGTAAAGTGGCTTCAACGCCTTTTAGTCACATCAGTAAATACTAACCCCATTAAAGGTAAGAAATTTAGCTTTCAAGTATTTAGTAGGTAGGATTATCTTGAACTAGTTTGGGCTACGTCCACTGATGACAACTATGTAAGGAGATTGACAATTAATGCATTTACATAAATAAGATTTAGCGCTTATAGGATCCTTTCCTATCAATAGCTTGATTAAATCTGAAGTCTCATTAAATATGTTATATTCATCAAATTTACTGGTTATATCTTCAATCCTCTTCTGTAACTCATGTAATTCATTTTTCGATAGGTTAATAGTATTATTAATTATTCATTTATCCTTCTTATACTCATTCAATAATTTCATGACAAGTTCATTATACTGGTATTCATCTTTTTTATCTATGTTTTAAACTTCTAATTCCTTGTAAAATTCATCCAAAAACTCATTAATGATTGTCTGATTATAATCATTTCTATAATTGCGTAAATACCAACCATAGCTCATATTAGACAACTCCAATTTATTATTTCTAAATTTTTTCCTTTTGATGGCTAAGGCTAAATCGTTGTTAGAATAGGTGTTAGTTATCATGATTTAGTCTTTCTTATTCACTGGGGTATTATTCGTCGTAGATTCTTTGTTCACAATTAGGGTGCATTTATTCCCCTAAAGGGTAGCACATTTATATAGTGCATCTACATATTAAACAAGCCATATGGCAACTCAAATTGGGTCATTACTAAGCTTGACTAGTAGTGTAGTTAGACCATTAGCGGAAATAGGATGATTGTTTAACTTGATCAATTGGTGCTTATATGGCTTCAAGGGGTTATCAATTTGGACTTGATTTTGTTGCAGTTATGTTGAAAAAAAATGTCTACCTAGCATCCTACATCAACTAGCATCTTGGTGACATCAAAGGCAACTATATCCAAAGTGATTATGAGAGCATTTTTGAGTGGAAATTCTATGCCATCAAGATTAGCATTCATAAAGGAAATTGTTGTATTAACTTTAGGCTTCTTCCCCTTTACACTTAAGACTACTAGTTTGTATTCTTATTTTCCAATAGATGATGCCAAATGTTGTTGGTGGATTTTGTTGATGGTTGAAATTGAATCATTGAGCTTGATGCTGGAGTAACTAAGCTTGAATCACAAGCAAAAACACCTATAAAACATGCTTAAGCAAGGTCTAGCATAAGCACTCCAATGGTCAAGTCAAACTCTGGTGAAAGAGAGGCAAAGTAATGAGTAAAGGTGATCATACAAGGGGGTCTCATTCTCTATTTATAGGTGATGAGGCCTTAATTCTTTAGGAAAGATATGAGTGCTAATACCTAAGGTTGAATCTTCTCAACTAGAAAAGTGTATCTAGTTGAATAAATAAACACCTTCTAAAAGTTGAAGTCAGAGTGTATCTTTTATAAGGGTTTGCCTAAGATACGAGTATCTTTTATAATCTGGCTGGGGAGCTAAGGTCTATACAAGCTTAAAGGAGCCCTTAATGTAATAAACCTTAGCTGGAGATAGCAACATGGAGTAGCATGGAGTCCTCTAATGGAGATCATGGATGTCTCAAAGGAAGTTGAGCTAGATGAGGTTAGGTCTTTGAGAGCTTAGAGGAGCTCTCAAAAGAGCAATGCTTATGAAGGCTCGACTTATGGTCGGGTTAGGTCAAGTGTAGCTATACGAGTTGGCTCACTAAAGGTGATATAGGGTTCTGAAGTAAGTGAGTGCTATGAGTCTTTAGTGCCAACCTGGCATTGGGCTGGGTTGGCCCAATTAGGTCAAGCCTATGTCGATATAGACCTTCTTTTATGGTTTGAGGGCAATAGTGAAGTTGGATTGCATCTAGGGGATCTAAGCCCAAAATTGGCTATTAATATGTCTCATATTGATTGAACAACTTTTATCATTCTACTAAGAATCTATGGATCTAAGGCCAAAATTGGCTATTAATATGTCTCATATTGATTGAACAACTTTTATCATTCTACTAAGAATCTATCTATAACATGTGAATCATGTCCCATTCAACTTACTTGCTCCATTGCACTTCATCCTTACTCAATTAACTTGCATTAGCTATAGTTCCTCATATCATTGACTTATTAAGTTGTGAATTTTGGCATAAGTGCCTAACTAATCACATCATCTAGGAACCATTCCTTCTAAAGCAACAAAAACTTAGCTTATGATTGCTTGCCCATAAATTTTAGCCTGAGTCATGCATAAGCAACACATGCATTTTTTAGGTTAGATATTAATATTTCAATTTTAATTTAATCTCTACACATATGCATCACACAATAATAGCTACATACCTAGTATTAACTCAACATATTGAAAATTATCGAATTTGTAATCCATATCTAGTTTCCATATGTAATCAATCAATACCTATATAAATACATAAAAAGTTAAAACACTAATGTTAAGGCTTGATTTCCTCTTAATATAGTTGATTTTAAGTCCATTAAGTTCATATTAGATCCCAAAAAAGGACATTGAGTTGACCTAATAAGGTAGATGGTAGACCAAGGCAAAGAAAGGTCATACAGTTGACTTTAGAGATGGTTTAATTGATAAGACAAGGGAGCTAATCAATTGTCCAATAAAAGGCGTAATCGACCTTCTTTAGACATTAAGTATCGATCAACCTAAGGTTCTATAGAAGTTAACTTTTCCTCTTTCTATTCCGTCATTTAGGTCTAAAGGATGTTTCTTTTCACCATTTTCTTAGATTTTCCATGATTCATCTCAAATAAAAATCTAAAACCCTCTTAATCCCAAATCAAGTGATGAGTTTCATGAAACTCCTTAATCTATTAAGTAATTCTCCATGTACATAAAAGTATCAATCTTTATAAGTTCCAAGATTTTCAATACTAAAGGTGGGTTAATGTATGAAGGGATTTGTCCAAAATAATCTTAACTCTTGCAATCTATAATATTGACTAATTCATACATAAAACTTAATGGAATCTTATGACCTAGATTTTTGTCTATTCCACAATATGATATTCACAAGGGTTTAGGATTGAAAGAGAAACAACCATTTTATTGACTTTAATGATTGATAGAATTTTAGATTATGATGGAACACGCAAAGTTGTCTAAAGCAATTGCCTACCAAAACCAATTCCTTTCATAAAATACACTTAGTTAGGGTTTCCATCACATGGAAACATGACAATTGATAATACTTTGATTTATTTAATGATCCTTATACATTCTTTAGGAAAGAATCGTTAAAATCGTACTTTCATTACACTAAAGGAACTTTTTCTTAAGATTTTTTAATGCTCAACAGCAGATGACCATAGTTGTTAAAATCATAAGTTAAGTTATGTAATTTTACTAATTTACAAATTTTATTAGTTTTTTCTAGTTAAAATGGATACAAAATCATTTTGGTGTAGATTTTTTATAGAATTATGACTTAAGCGCATGATTCTACATGAATTGTTTAATTCTTGATAAAATGATTGAGTTTGATAACTATGCTAATAACCCATCAACATTGAATTGCAGAAAGAGAAACCCATCAATCACAATAAGATGTGGCAGCTTTAAAGAATAAGGTGAACAAGAGAGCTAGGGTTCTTCCAAGTAATTAGGTTGTCTAAGTAAATAAAGTGAAGTTAGCTTATTGTATAAAACAAATCCTACAGATAAAATGATTGTTATGCCTATAATTTTGAATGATTTATTGAGGTAAGCTTATTTGCAAAAAGTCAATTAGAATTCTCAAGGCACCGGTTAAGAAGTTAATGGACAAACTTTTTACCTTTTCATTAGGTTTTTTAAGTAAATCATATAATTACTATTAGAAAAATATCCGAACCGGATGAATGAATGAATTGAGAAAGAGAATTGAAACAAATTATTACATTTCCCTATTTGAAAAGGCATTGGAAAATGTAAAGAATGGATTTATGGACTCCGTTCAAGAGTATATGATGGAAAATTAACCAAATCACATGAATGTCCTTCAAATGAAAAGATAATTTCAAGTTTGAGAGATTATTATTGTTACTTTAGCAAAACTAAAAAATATAAATTATTAACTTCACTCTTTATTTTTATCTGCTTTTCTTTCTTATCCAAACAAAACTTTCTACCCTACTTCCTTTTTCCTCTAATTTTTCTATATTTTGTTCATTGCTATGTTTTGGAAACTTTTAACTGTATCCATAACATTTTAGCTCACTTTATTGCATATCATTATTTGAGAGGTCAATTCCTAACAGAACATGTTTATTGGAATTAGAAAATTTACGAATTAGGAACACCAAACCTCTATCAAGAGGAAAATGATCCTCGACTCGTAAAATAAAATTTCATACACTTCTATGTACTTTTTTTCCCCCCTAAAATCCATAATCGGAAAAAAAAATTCTTTCTAGATTTATTAACTAATATCTTGAAAACATTCACTGGCACAACCCTCATATATGTATTTTGGAAAAAGGGTTACTCTTCATTTCAGCTGCCAAATCTGACATGTTACCCAAAATTCCAACAGTGCATGTATCAGGACGACTTGTACTTATTACAAGAAGTACTGTCACATGTGATGGAAGATTACTCTTGCAATACTACTGCAGTGTTTGGATGGATATTATATTTTAATATTTATATTTATAATATTATCAAATATTTATTTAATTATGTTTTTATATTAGTTAAGAGTATAAATTTTAAATATTATATAATATTTATAATCTTAATATTATCTAATATGTATTTAGTTATATTTATATCCTCTATACTTATGTGTTTGTTCAATTAAACTGACTTTTGTACTTTATTTTAGATAAAGAAAAATTTTGAGATCAGATAAAATATTTAAAATTTTATTTAGTAACTAGGCTCAAATTACAAACTAAATATTAGATAAAAATTATTTTCAATCCAGTGCCGCAAGCTTTGTCCAACCAAATGATATCTAAAACAAAGAAATAGATGAAAGTCGGAAAATATTGTAAGTTTGGTTGAAGCCGAAATGAGATAATGAGCTGGAAAGGGATAAAATTGTTTCCACTTTTCAAACCCTTTTTTTCCTCTCCAAATTTGAAAAGAAATCAAAGTAAAAAAGTGGAAAACTTTGAAATTATAAATTTATCCTCCACACAAACGAAAACAAAAAAAGAAAGAAAAAGAAAAAAAAAAGTATTTGTAGGCTAATTTAATCTAACTATTATTTTATATCTCTTAATTTCATTTCCTTACATCAAACAAACATATAAAAATAAAATATTTCCATCAATTTTCTTCCGTTCTCACTTTTTAAGTTTAAATATGTACATTACCTTTATTTTCTTTTTATCCACGTACTTCCTTCCACTGGTACTCTCCTCCAAGTTTGCCAAACAGTAGAGCTCGAGCAATTAATTGACATTAATGAGAGATTCCCCGCCAGTTTGCACGACTATTATTTACAATTGATTTAAAAAGACGATAAAAAAATTAAGAGATGTCTTACATTAAGAAATAAGAAATTGTTATTGGATATGTCGAAAACACTTACGTAGGATATTAAATGGAGCAAGGCTCTTTACTTTTGATATGCTTATTCTTTTTAAGTGTATATAATCGGTGGCAGAAAAATATGAAAAGTAACAAAACTCTTGTATCACTCCACTGGACCCTTCGAAAATAAATACAAGTTGTAAACAGCTTGCATGATAAAACAAATAACTGGTCTTTCTTAATTCCTCACGTGGATAAGAAGTTGACGTTTCTCAGTACCGGTGGGTCCATTCTGAACATGATTGAATTAAATCGGCTCATTTTCATCGTTCCAATCATCGTCTCTAGCGTAACTAGACTTTGTATTTATTCACACGCGTGAGGGAAACCACATGTTGTTATTGTTTAGTCAAGTCAACATACTGTACATACAAAAATCAGTTGTTACAGTAGCTAATGTTAACAGAAATAATAGGCATATGTTTATGTACCAGAGTTGATATTGTTCATATTTTCTCAACGTCTTTATTGGGGATGTGATACCCTTCTGCTTTCAATTAAAGAGATCAAACTGACTCACAATTGAGCCGAATTTGAGTTCGAAATACACGGATTTTCCATCAATAAAAGCTTAAGGTTTAACTTATTTTCCTCAACCTGCAGTTTTGCCTAATAAAGCTCAGGTTAGGCGAATGTTTAATCGAACTTTGTGGAATTTTAGCTTATTTTGTTGGCCGTAGAACATGGTGATGTGCATTTAATACGGGCTCAGGAACAAGTCTTGTCGAAGACCAGAACATGATAAAATGAATAGCTAGGCATTGAGATGATGCAAGCAAAGTCGTCGACAAAGAATGTAACAGCGGGTGCCGACAAACACTACAAATTCTTTGGTATATCAGCTGTAAATAATTAATAGCAAATTTAACAAAGTGTTTCAATTGATAATTAAATATGGTAATTTTTTTATTATTGTAATAAATATAAATAATTGATATTTTATTTTAAAAATTACTACATAATAAAATTTAATAATAAAAATTTTTAAAAATACTATATAATAACAATAAATAGTAGCAATATTGAAATACACAATATTAAAAAAACCCTTTTAAAAATAAGATATATATTTTTCTCTCTTTCCCAGCTTTTCCTACTTAGGTGTTCCTTTTTCTCAATTCTTTCTCTCTTTTTCTATTTTCATTCAATTCCATCTCTTTTCTCTCTCCTCAACAACCCAACCCAACCCAACCCATCCTAAAACTTCTCTCTCTCTCTCTTCAAATGATAAATCAATAACAAAAGATCCTAGAATTTTTTTGTTCTTTTGTAATTTGTGTCTCAAAACATTATTTTCCTCTTTTTGCAAGCCTTAGCTATTGCGACTTTTTTATATTTTCTCTTTCTTACAAATTGAGGAACATTTGACTTATTACTATTAATCTTACAAGTAATAGCTTTTCTATCATCAACTTTGTGAACATTTTCTCTAAATTGTTATGAATCCAAGTTCCATGATTCCAACACACATTTCTTGATGTCTTCGTGTAAATTAATTACGATTTATCTCCATGTAAATATGAAGTCCCTATTGTCATTTGATTATATACTTGATAAATTCCATGTCTTTAACGTTAGTCAATGTCTTGACCAATATTTAAGGGAGTGTTGAATATTTAATATGAGTAGACATTCATAAATTTTGGTCAGATGAGTTGGTTTTGGTCATACTTAGTATTTAATTTTCTTGATATTTTAAGAATTTATTGCATAAACTAATCCTCATGTTTTTGTTTTATCTTAGCTTTTTTAATAAATGAGGGGAGTGCAAGGTTGATTCTCATTGTGCTCTTATTAATTATATAACTATATTAGGAAGAATTCTCAAGTTTGGCCTCAATCAATGGTAAAAAGGGGAATGATTCGATAAAGGTTTTAAGAGAGCTTACTACTGTCTAAAGGAAAATTGTAGTTTTGCAAGTTGAACTTCAAGTCCAAAAGGTAATAGTCTCTATTTGTACTGGAGGTAGATTGCAATATATGTTGGTGTTACTACATGCTTATGTAAAGGAGTACAAAAACTTAATGCTATTCCTATGCAACTTACATGCAGTTTGAATATGTAAGATGATGAAAATGTGGCACATCTTACACATATTAGTGAGATGGAGAAGAAGGTTGAGACTCTATCAAGAATTACTTCAATATTAATAGGTTTTATCCAAAATAAGGTAACTGATTCCCTTATTGCATTTCTAGTTTTTGCATGAAGTAATTGGTTAGTTAACTTCGGTCTATATGACATGATCAATCAATAGAAACACTCCAACACATGACGTCACGCTTAACAAAAATAATATATCATTTTAACAACTTGAATTTTCTGAATCAACTATCGAATCATACTTTTTTTTCCAAGAACTGAAGTGTTAGATTTATGTTTACTTTAACAGTGTTGCACCTTCTAGCTCTACTTTCTTTTTGTCGTAGATATTTACCTTTGGAAGGATCAATCATTTTATCATTTCATTGTAAGCTGAAAATCATGTTTTAAACTAATGTTTGGGCTGAGGAAACCATAGTGTAGTGTCAAGGTTACAGGAAATCTTTATGTTAGAAGGGAGGCTCTAAAGGCTACTATTATGAGGGTAGATATAAAAGGGATTGGTTAGTCATCTATGACATACACCATGAGAATATCTAAAATATCCCCATAAAGATACATATTGATCTTGAAACATAGTTTTCTATCAAAGCTAATCCTGGTAAAATGTAGTTCCAAAAAAATTCTTAGGCATTATTGAAAGCCTTTGTACATATAAATTGTAGATAACTCAACTTTGATGTCTAGTGATAGTGGTCCAATGGTACACTAGCTATAAAAAATCCAGTTTATTTACTTTTAAGAAAAGCATTTTGAAAAGGCTATGAACCTTGTCACTTTGGGTGTAGAAATACCACAGTGATTTTGCATCTATTTGAGCTTAAGCTAATTAGTAAGAAATCTCTAATGTTCTTGGTATATTAGGTATAGGGAATTAACATTGCTACTAATGTTACTAAATAGAGAGCTTTTCTCGTGAAGTTGGTTATGAATCCTTTGATGTGCAGTGTCATTAATTCTCAAGTGGATTAGATACATAAAGATAAGACTCAATTAGGACCTTCCTCAACATTATCCCAAATCTCCCATTTCTTCTCAATAAGCTTAGTTAGTCCTTAAAGTGAATGTGAACAAACTAATATAGATTTCTTTTCATGCTACATTCCTCTAGTCGTATGTAGAGCTTTCCTTAGGTTTTCATCTTACTTAGGTAATCTCTTAATTGTGAAGGCATTTTATGCTTTGTTACCCAAAAAACTGCATGTTATGGTAAATTTTTTTCCTTTGGTTTGATAGCATTAAGTCCTTATTTTTCTTGTTAAAACCAAATGCATAGTATCTTGAAGATGTATGAATAAATGAATCTAAATCCATATGGATTGTATTGTTGCTAAGTAATTCCTTAATCCATCCAATCCAGAAGTAATAAGGAATAAAATAAGTGTGTAATACATATTACTTTGTTTAGTCGGATTTATAAACAATTTGAGAATAGACATATAATATAACTTTAATAACTAAATTATCCTCGGTTCATTTTCTTTCTTAATTAATCCTAAAGTAAAAAGTGGTGGCTACGGTAACAGTAGTGGCAGTGGCAGTGGCAATGGCAGTGGCAGTAGTTAATAGCGGTAATGGTAGTAATAGCTATGATAGTTTATGGTAGCAGTTATGGTAGCGATAATGGCATGGTAGTGGTAGTGGCAGCGGCAGCAGTGGTGGTTGGTGGTGGTGATATTAGTGATGGTAGTGGTAGTAGTAGCGGTGGCTATGATGATTGGTGGCAACGACGGTGATGGTAGCGGTAATAGCGGTGGTGGCGGTGGTGGCGACAGCGGTAGTAGTAGTGAGGAATTGTGATTTTTTAGTTGAATTAAGAAATCCTTATTACTTAAATTACTTGATTTCAGGTAATAAGGATTCCGATTTCAAGTAATAAGGATTTCTACGAAATTGTGATTTCGTGATAAAAATCCAAGTGAATATCGTAATAAGGAATAAAGATTGAATGGAATTCTAATTCCATAAAGTGAACAGGCTGTTAGTTTCCATGCATTTTAATATTAGTGCAACATGCTTAGGCTCTTATAGCATATAACTTCACTGTATCCAGTACATAAGCTTAGGGAAACATTCTATTGCATAGCTAGCCTCTTTCTGTAGTCATCATTCAGTTTATTATGTAATATATTATTTTGTGTTAAGTTTACTAGTAAAGTAGTTGTATGGTTGTGTTTCTCTCTCTTTTGACAAAGCTTGTTTGTATAAACAAAAGGTTGAAACTAAAAACATCCTACTTGCTTTGCCAGTTCTCTAGCATTAACCTGGTTTCTCTTTTCTCCAACTACTAAAATTTGAAGTCATCAAAGTTTTGTAGCTTCTAGAGCTTGTATGAGAGGGAGAAAATCTTAGTTATTTATAAATTTTACTTTCTACTAGATCTCATTATTGCAAGACTTTAGTAGCCATATTCACTAAATTGCATCCCAATGGAAGTAGATTATCAGGTTATTTTGTTTATGTTGTTAATTTTGTTGGGATTTAGCTATTTCCTTTGATGTTTCTCATTATATTTCTTAATGCTAAGATATGAT
The DNA here is from genome assembly GCA_024138015.1 of Lumnitzera littorea. Classification (NCBI taxonomy): domain Eukaryota; kingdom Viridiplantae; phylum Streptophyta; class Magnoliopsida; order Myrtales; family Combretaceae; genus Lumnitzera; species Lumnitzera littorea. Next base: position 39,120,770 of record JAMXBB010000009.1, read on the forward strand.
TTTACACTACATCTCTCTCTCTCTCTCTCTCTCTCTCTCTCTCTTGTATGTTTGCATGTGAAGAAGAGTTAGTGGTTGAAAGACAGTAGTTGACTCCAAGATGGTAAGTAAATTTAAAATATTGTAAATGCACGTCCACTTCATTGCTTGCATTTTAATCCAATTTAGACATGTATTAGCCTCTTTATCTTTATGATATTTTTATATTTTCCTTGTACCATTATAATTCCTAGAGCATTGTTACTTAAGACCTTGGGACACTAATTTTGCCATCGTGTACTACATATTTTGAAGCAATGTTGGCCATGAAGGAATCATTTGCCACACTTTAGAAACTAAGGGTAGAAGATGCCAATTGACTAGAAACAGTTGATGGAAATAGTGGGTTAGTAGATTTCAATCAGTTTGATAGCATAAGCTATAGGAGATTATCCTAGCCTCTAATTAAAAAGGGTAGCAAGTAAGAAACAAGTTAAAAAGTCTTTGAGTGAGTTTTATTTATCCATTAAATTTAGTTTTATAGTAGTTTATACCTTTGTAAATGGCCATGACATATCTTTACTACTTCATTAAAGCCTATTTCCTTATTTGTCGATTATTGTTCCTACCCGTTACTTTTCTTTTCCTCTTCACCCCCCCCCCCCCCCCCCATATTTGATTTAAAATATATGTACATGGAATGTAAAAATTGCACTTTGTGATGTTAATATTGTTGCTCATCCATAATTTTTCTAGCAAGTGTTATTACATGTTACTGTATATTCATTCATGTTGACAATGGGAGTACACCCTTTATTAATCTACGTTATATAATAATATGTTGGAGCAGCTATTCTTTGTTTTGTCAATAGTATCTATCGTTTAGGATTTTGCTTTATTAGGTGTTGTGCCATCCTTTTATTATGTTAATATAAGAGATCTAGTAAAAAAATGGTGTTTTCCTAAAGCTTTGCTTTCTTATATTATGCATGTATGCCAACTAATGGTGGTTGCTGTTCAGTTTCATAGTATACTAGTTAGATTATATCTATGCTTTTCCTTTCTTTTCTATGAGAAAGAAAAGAGGTGTAGATTTTAGTAACTACTATTTTACATTATTAGTAGTTGTTTTAAATTGACATTAAATGTAAATAATAGTAATGGTTTAGAATAACTTCTATATGATGTTTCTAGTGGTAGTTTTAAGTTGCTTCTATTTACTTAATTTAATAGCTTTCAATAAATGCTATTGTAGTATACATTCACCTTCAATTTTTTATAATTGTCACTATAGCATTGTGTATACCTACATTAAAAAGGTGATGCTAATAACACTTTGCTACTCTTGTATCTGTAGTGGTTTTGTACCACCGCTAAAAGTCTTAATGGCTACTAAAAATGCCACTTAAGATATGATATAAAAGCCACTAAAAATCATAACTCTTGTACTGAAAAACCATATAATGAAAATAACAAGTGTTGAGCAATAAATTCAGGAGTAAACAGGAGCAGCTACAAGCATGATACAAAGTGTTAGGTAAAAGGCCTTCATTTACATAAAGGTTCATAATAAATCAAGTTGCCCTACCATTTGATCATTGTCATAAGATTGGCTCCTAGATTTTCTTAATTATTTGCTTTAACCTAACAAAGACAAATATATCTATGCGAGCCTTCATTACCTTTTCCTTTTTGCCATACCTTTTGTTGAAATGCTTGGTTTTAAAATAGAGCATACTTTATAACCTTTTCTTTTCATAACAAATGATGTTCTTGTAAATTGTTTTAGTGGCAAGAATACTCTTATCTTTTCCCCTTATTTAAACTTTCTATCCACCTATCTACATGTCGCTTGCCTTCTTTCTTTTCCTTTTTCTCCATGTTTCTTTTTACATTTCTAAAATTAGGTAGCTTCTTTCTTCCTTATACAAGAAGCCTTAAAAGCTAAGAGTTTTCACATGATTAATAATGAAAACTTTGCGAGAAGTGTAGCTTTGGTCACATTTGGATAAGTTCTAAGGTCTTTGCTGAAGTTTTAGGTTGTTTGGTGCAAGTTTTGAGAAAAGTGTGTTTGAGTTGTGTTGTTTTTGTGAATTTCTTGTATGGTGCGTGTGACTTGTGCTATGCAAGTATCAATTTAGGTAAGTTTTGCTTCTTTTATTGTGTTATCTTTCAAAGATCAAATTTATTTGTGAGATGGGAGTTAGGATGTAATTGTCGAAGAAGGGTGTGTTTGTTGTGGTTTTATGGTTGTTAGGTGTTTTGGAGTAAAAGGTTGGGTGTTGTCAGTAGCTAGTTTGTTGTGAGCTTTTCTTTTAAAGAAGGAAAGAGGTTTTGTTGTGGATGATTGGAGAAGTCTGCATAATTGTAGACACCATCTAGACCGTGTAGCTTGTAGTTTCTAAATGATGAGGTCATTTAGATGAACATAATGTTCCTAAGGGATATTGTTTGGATGGTATGCTGAGAGGCATCCAAATGGTAGAGAGAGGATAGTTAACAGAAGGCTTTTTAAGCTTGTCGTTTGAATGGCAATGCTTAAGGCAGTTTAGACGATAATCTTTTGTACAAGCTTAGAATGTTTACAACTTCTTTGTTTAAATCCAATTTCCATTCTTATTCAGTTTTTTCACACTTCTAAACTACATTATCCATTAAAAAGAATTTTTAACAACTTTTATTCAAGTGTAATCTAGTTTAACCTTAGAGGAGTATAGTAAGAGGGTAAGGTGAAGTGGTCTAAAGTTGAAGAGAAAATTATGATGAGTTGAATAGGCTTCAAAATGTAGTTTTTCTTTTGTTGTCAAGTTTTAATTATAAGATCTTTCAATTTTTGTTGGGATGCAAACTTCTTCTTCTTCATTTTTTTTTTTTGGAATAAGACAAATTATGGAATTGATTGTAATGGAAAAAAATATGATATGACAAATATAGCTGAATTATTTAAGATTGCGATATATTAATCATAATGAGTTGCCCATGACTTGAATCTGGAACTAGTTGGATGGAGTAGATAATTTCCTTATTCTTTTTAAAAAATTTTTAAAAATCAAATTTTTATTATACGATACTTATTTGTTTGCTTGTGTTAGATTAGTAACTTAGATGAATCTAACTTATTATTTGACCCTAATTAATTGTGTATTGCTTATGCTTAGCTTTAGCCAATATCTTGGGAGGAGTAGTATATTAGTAAGGATGATCTTTTAGTTTCTGTTGAGTTGCACAATTTAAGTATGGGATACCAATTTGTTTGCTTGTATGTGTTAGATTAGCAACTTAAATGAGCCTAACTAATTATCTACCCCTAATTAATTATGTGTTGCATGTACTTGGCTTTAGTTAATACCTTAAGAGGACTAGAATATTAGGAGGGATGGTCTGTGTGCAATGCTGTCATGATAGAGTCCTGTACAGAAAGGATCTAGAAAGCTTTCGGTTACTACTTGGTTACTTGGGTATTAAGGAACCCAACATCAATATTATATGGTACTTATATATATGCTTGTGTGGTATGAGTTACCTTATGTCTTGGGATGATAAGACCATGTTGCCTATTGGAAAAAATTGAAGATAATAAATTGTGCTTGTTGTATTTACGATTTTCCCATAGTACGTGAGATTGAACTTATTTATTTATGTACATATGATTGTAATATTCTATGCTAGGCATTAGCTTGCACTTTAAGGACATTCTATTTTTCAATTCCATATATATGATCTATTAATATCACGTTTGGTATGTAGGAATGGTTTAGAATGGAATGGATTGGAAAGGAAAGAAATGGAATGGAATAAGGAATGGGATGACAAATCTTTTCTTATTTTTAGAAATGTCAATGGAGTAGAATATAATTGAGTGGTAGTAAATGTATGTACATTAATAATTGTAAAAAATATCCTTGGCTATTGAATGCCATAATCAGATTGAAGGTAACTAATTTTGATTAATAATAATTAATAAGGTGGACTTAAATAGTGATTCTTCCTTCTCAAGTGCAGAATCGAATTTAACCTTGAAACTAGAATCACCAATTCTATAAAATTGCGATTCCACCTTCTTAATGTACTTCCAAATATGGGGAAAGGAAATGGAACCCAAAATTGTGATTCTATGTAGATCTATTTCTACATACTAAATGTGACATGAGGGTTTAGAGGGCTTTGAAGACTATGGCTACAAGTATGTCTACAATATTGAGGTGGATTACTATTGTGAATGTGGCAAGAGGTTAACCTAGATTATGTTGTTTAGGACTTATGTGTTTGGAGATTAGACTCCTTTGGTTGAGTTACTTCAGTTAGTTAGACTATGATAGAGCTTGGTATAGTTGTTGGGGGTCATTTGTGACTCCTTTTGTTGTTGTTGTTTATTTAGTTGTTTCCAGAGCTTTTGAGACTCTAGTGGTATGGTTGTGTTCTAGTTATTTTTTAGAGGACCAAGTGGGCCTTATTAAGCTACTCATTTATGTATTTATTTATGGATGGGTGTTGGTGGTTATATATGTTATACATTTAGACAAGTTCTTATGACACATAGTAGTTTGTGACACCCTATATTCTAGGCATTACATTTGCAATATTGTTTTTCATTTTACTTTTAAAATTTTTATTGTTTGGAATGTATGGATCCCATAAATGATATGAAAAAAGTACTACGATATCCTTTTAAAGAAATTTAGAAATAAAGCGAAGTGTTTTTAAGTGATCTCAAAATGTTGATGAAGCCTTTTAAAATAACCATACTAAATTGTATTTCAATTATACATGAAGAATAAGTTCTTAAAGCCTATTGATCCTCAAAATGGATCATAACAATAGGCGATAACAAAAGTGCAACATCTGCATATATAGCTTAGGGACATTTTCGCAATACATAAGGACATCTCCGCAATTCGATCCACTACAAAATCCGAATAGGATGGTGGTAGAGGCACTAGATAGGATGAGGCTCATCAGCACCATCTTAAGGGATGTTTACGTATATGCTTCCTTGTTAGAGGCCAAAGATCTATTTACCGTACTTGGGACGGGCAAAAGTTTGAGTGGATGAACTAGTGGGGGTAAGGTTCTACCCCTAACAGAGTCTTGAGTAACTTCATAGTTAGACCGACTCTTAATTGGATAATATAGATGCTAAGGAAGGAGGAGACGGTGCCTTTGTTGACAGGGAGGCATTTTGTCATGTTTGAGAAGTGTTTGAAGTATGGGCACAAGTCCTTCCTAATGGATAGAGGGTGTTGAAGGCTTTCTAGAGGCTTTACAAGTACCTAGTGATAAGGGCTACACTCGAGCTCTTCAACCACTTTTACATGTGGAAGAGTTTGGGTGGGTGGTCGTACCTCTAGCTTCGTCCAAGGAGAAGGCTACTCGGGGAGCTCGTAGACTTTATTAAAGGCTAGTAGGATGACTTCCCGGTTGTTGAGCTACCAGAGGAGGCAAACTTTTAGATAAGATAGGCCAAATTGCTTCGAATTGGGGCCTTGAAGGAGCTTTAGCCCAATGATGTCGAGGCTACGAGGGATATTTAAGCTTTCATGGCCTTAAAGAATGACAACGAAATAAATATTGTAGAGACAGTAGAGATATACTTTATGTATCCAGTCTTCAAGCTCTTCCCCATCATGAATAAGGCTATAGTGAAGAAATGGATAGAAGGTATAGGTTCATTTTTCATGAATGGCTTCATCTATCATACTAGAATGTGTAAAGTTGTTCTTTATTCGACGTCCTCCTTAAGAGAAATATAGTGGGTGATCTTCCTTGTTCGTACTGGTCATGGTGGAGTTAGTGAATGGTAGTGCTTTGTACTTATTTTGTTTTTCTCTTTTTCTTGACCGCTTGTTTAATTCTTTATAGGTATGAAATTGGCTAGGTAGATTCCTTGCCTTTCGACATCTAAGTTGCTAAGGCATTGTTAGGTTAAGGCAAAGTTAACCACCAAAGCCTCCAACCCTAAGGGTAAGGCCGTGGGGCAAAAATTAGGGGTGGGTGAGACCAATAGGGTCGAGCCGGCTGCTCTGCCTCAAGGGATTCTTCTTGGTCCCTGAATAGAGTTGTTAATTGTTGAGCTTATGTGCATGGTCCTTCCTTCTATTATCTCTATCCTCACCTTTATGCCTATTACTGTGGAGGATAAACTTGCTGGCATTGAGGAGCTAGATGTGGTGATGATTGCCCTCCTAGCTAGGGCCAAGAAGAAGAAGAAGATAGGGATGGTGCCCCTATGCCGAGTGACCTTGTACAAGTGCTCGATGGCTTACCCATATAGGTACGTCGATGAGCTTGGGGATGCATTCTTTAAGATCCTTAACAAGTTTCGGTTTTTAGGGATAGAGATGGACTTGTTTAAGGATGTGTTCTATGTGTCTCGAAATGAGGAGCTCCACCTTCATAATTTCAAGCTCGAGACTAAGAATGCTAGGGGGAAGCTCCCAAGGCTAAAGTGAGATATCCGGAGCAATGACATTATATTGTGGCATTGGACTCTCAGCTATTAGGCCTCGATGGGGTCTTATACCCCTAACAATTGGGTAATCCTTGAGGAGTGATTGAAGGTGGGACGAGGTGATCCCATGGAGATGGTAGGCGATTTAAACTCGCTCATCTAGCAGGTAAGCCTTTGTCTTTTTCACTTAGTGTCCTTCCTTGTTGTTATTGATCTAATCTTAGTCTCTATTTCTTTACAATACTATGGTCAGGTATTCTTCTAGCTCAATAACTATGATGCCTTGTGGAAAGAGGTAAAGGGATTTTGTACAATGGTGTTTAGTGTATAAAAGGGTCTAAAGGAGGCAAAGTCCTCCTCTAGTAAATATATGGACAAGTTTATCAAAGCTAACCGGTGCTTATGCCACTCTTATATGTAGATGGCTGGGCTTAAGGTAAGGCTGCAAGAGGTAGAGTAGGGAAAAGCTGATGCTTGAGAGGAATGCCAGGCAAGCTAGTGACCTAAAGACTTAGCTTGAGGATGAGTGAAGGACCAAAGCTCAATTCTCCCAGAAGTTGGATGAAGAGAGGGAGTCTAAGGAAGGGCTTAAGAAAGAAAATGATGAGTTGAAGAAATCGGTCTTCAGGTTGAAGACCAAGCTAGTGATGAAGGCGTCGGAGTATGATAGTGCTAAAGCTACATTGCTAGAGTTGGCTGGTCAGAAGGTTAGATTAGAGCAACCAATCGAGGAAGTCTAAAGAAGAGCTTCAGAGATGAAGGACATCATCTCTAAATTGGAGAGTTGTAAGGTACTTAGTGATGTCGCTACTAAGACGGTTGTCACGGATTTTCAAAAGACGAAGCAGTGGTTAGAAGAGCTTGAGGACATCTCCATTAAGTATGTTCGGTTCATGACATATAAGGTGTTCTCCTACTATCCTATTCTCGATTTGGGCTTCCTCAATTAGTTAGACCCACTAACTTTTCGGGAGGAGAGGGTGACTTAAGTGTGAGAGAGAGGAACTGCTCAAGTAGCTACTGAGGTTTGAGGCTACCCTTCTATTATCAGGGTTGGTTAAGAAACTTCTACATCCAGCTCTGCCTCAGTAACTTAACAAGAGGTTACCTTTAAGGATGCTTCTTAAGGTGATCAAGGTTAGGGTGATCCTCTTGCTAACCTAAGTTAGCAAGTTTTAGCCTCTCCTATAGCTTAAGGCTAGTCATCTTATGGGTCGTCGACAAATTAGCCCTTCGAGTGGATTGAAGCATTAGATTTTTCAGACCTGCTGGAATTTACTGATCCAAAGTAGTAGTTATCCCCCTTCCCTTCATCTTGTACTTTAAGTCAGGATGTCAACCTTAATTTTTTATATCCTTACTTTAGTAATGGAATATGAATTTCTTCATGTACTTTATTTTACGTACTTCGATTCTTGTTTAGTGCTTTTTACTTTCTAGCTCGGTTCATTGTAACGTAACTTGATACTTAGTGTATAAGGGTTGTTATCCATTGCCTTAGCTATTTTAAGAGGGTCAGGTTGGTGGTGTTCTGACTTACCTTGTTAGTGGGAGTTCCTTAGGATAATGGGTGTTTCCCCTTACTGAGGTTACCTAAGGGGGGTAGGGTCAGGTCGATGGCGTTGCAATCTGCTTGGTTAATGGGAGTTCCTCAAGGTAAGGAATGTTTCCCCTTATTGAGGTTATCGGAGGAAGATCAGGTCTGTGGCGTTTCGACCTTCCTGATTAATGGGAGTCCCTCGAGGTAAAAGGTGTTTCCCCTTATTGAGGTTACCTAAGGGGGCTTAGGTCGGTGGTATTCTGACTTACCTAATTAGTAGGATTTTCTCAAGATAAGGGGTGTTCTCCCGTACTAAGGTTACTCGAGAAGATCGGGTCAATAACATTCTAACCTGCCCGGTAGGTGAGTTCGTCCAACCCTTAGAGGTTGGGACTTAGTATAGGAGTAGGAGAGAGAAGTAAACGTAGATAACTCATATGAAATGAAAGTTTCATTCATNGTGGTAACCCCAGCAATGGTAAGCACCCCTTACACAATAGATGGGGGGTGGGGGGTGGAGGTGGGGGAAGCTTAGGTCTATGGCATTCCAATCGGCTCAATTAATCAGAGTTTCTCTATGTAAGGGGTGTTTTCCCTTATTGAGGTCACCTAAGAGAGTTAGGTCGGTGGTGTTTAGACTTGCTCCATTAATTAGAGTTCTTTTGTGTAAGGGGTGCTTACCATTGTTGAGGTTACCTAAAGGGGGTTAGGTCGGTGACGTTTTGACCTGCTTAGTTAATGGGAGTTCCTTTGTATATGGGGTGTTTCCCCATGCCAAGGTTGCTTAAAGAACTCAGGTTGGTAGTGTTCTAACCTACCCAGTTAGTGGGAATCCCTTTGTGTAAGGGGTGGTTCCTCTTGTTAAGGTTACCTGAGGGGTTCAGGTTAGTGGTATTCTAACCTACTCGGATAAGGGGTTTGTTCACCCTTTGGGGTTTAGGACTTGGTATGAGAGTAAGAGAAAAAGAAGTAATCGTAGACAACTCACGAGAAATGAAACTTTCATTCCTAATTTTGAAATGATTTACATGATTGTACACTAATCAAAGTAAATTTGAAGGTTATTGACATTCCATGTATGCGGAATGAGCTTGCTGTCCAGTCTTTCTAATTTATATTCTTTATTCCCTAAATTTTCTCTAACTCTAATTGGGTCTTCCTAATTAGGGAGGCCAACTTGCCCTATCCTTCTTGTAAACCCATGGCCTCTGGCTTTCGGTAAATTAAGTCACCATCCTTGAATACCTTGTGTTTAACATTTTGATTGTAGTATCTAGCTGTTTAGTGCTAGTAAGTTAACCTAGTTGTAGTAAGGTCTTTGATTTCTTCAATAGCATTGATGCTAGCTTGTAGTAAGGATTCATTGTGGATGGTATTGAAGCTTTGAGTTCGGATGTTAGGAAGCTCTAACTCGATGGGGAGGACTACCTCCAACCCAAATGCAAGGCAAAAAGGGGTTTCGCTTGTGGATGTACGGTAGGTGGTCTTGTATCCTTACAAAATGTTGGGTAGTTCAATTGCCCAAGCACCTTGAGCTTCTTTTACTTTCTACTTCAAGCTTTTAAGGACCTGATTAGTAGCTTCGACTTGATTGTTCGATTGTGGGTGGGTGACTGACGTGAAGTCTAGCATGATGTGGTGCTTAGCACAGAACTCTTTGAATTTAAGGTTATCAAACTACTACCCATTGTCCATAATGAAGGCATAAGGGACCCCAAATTAGGAGATGATGTTGTTCCAAATAAAGGACTTAACACTTCTCTTGGTAATCTTCGCTACAGCCTTAGCCTTGACCCACCTAGAAAAGTAGTTGACGGCGATGATGATAAACTGCCAACCTCCCAAGGCTTTGGGGATGATGCCGTGAATGTTGATGCTCTACTTGGCGAATGGCCATAGACTGGTTAGGGCTTAGAGACTATTGTTGGGGTTGTGCTTTTGGCACTAGGGGTACTTTTAGGCTACGACCTTAGCATCTAACCTCATGTTAGGCTAATAATATCCGAGTTATAGAGCCTAGATGTAGAGGGCTTTGGATTGAATATGGTTGTTACGCATCTAGCATGTAGCTTTTCCATGATACGTAGTTGGTGGCATCATATCTTAGTTTCTTTGCCTCTCTTCTATCTTCAGGGAGCATGCCTTGCTCTAAGTAACTCTGGATGAGTTCCATCTAGCTCAATTCTGACATTGATGCTATTAGCTCTAAGACCTTTGCTAAGCTCAGAGTTATGCTCTTTTTTGGTAAGTACTCGATGAAAATCTTCCTATCCTTTACCTCGGGCTTCTATATCCTAGTAGAAGCGAGCATGGAAAGACAATTTGCTGTTGAGTTTTCAAGTCGAGGGATCTTCGTGATGGTCCATGAAGGGAACTTAGTTAGAAGGCTCTTTACCTTCTCCAAGTACCTTGCCATGGTGTCGTCCCTAGCCTCATATTCACTTCGAACTTACTGGATGACTTTCATAGAATTTGAGAAGACTTTTAAGTGCTCGACATCGATCTCCTTAGCCAACTTGAGAACAGCTATCGGCGCCTTATATTTGGATTCGTAGTTGCTAGTGTCGAACTCGAACTTGAGAGCATAGCAAATTGTGATCTTGTACGGTCCAGTTAGAATAAGGCTCAGACCTTCACCCCCCGAGGTGGATGATCCATCAATGTAGAGAGTCCATATTGGTGTGTCATCTTTTAATGGTGCTTTCTCCTCTCCTATATACTCAACCATGAAATCAACTAGTACTTGTGCCTTGTAGGCCATTCATGGTTATTATTAGATCCGTATGTGCTCAGCTCTAGTGCGTACTTCACCATCTGTCCAAAAGCATCCAGCTTTTACAGCATTATGTATAGCGGTTGGTTTGTAAGTACAATGATCTAGTATGCTTAGAAATAGGGCCTTAGCCGTGCTGAGATGATGACAGCTATGGAAATTTTTTTTACTCAAGTGTACCTGACCTCAGTCTCTTAGAGTATATGGCCAATGTAATATATGGGTTATGCTCTCTCCCTTCTGTTTTGACCAATATAGATGAGAGTGCTCGATCGCTTATGGCTAGGTATAGATACAAGTCCTCTTTTAGAATAAGCTTGGAGAGGATTGCAGGGTATGTGAGGAAGTCTTATAGTTGCTTAAAGGCCGCCACATACTGAGGAGTCAATTTAAAACCCTTGGGATTTTTGAGGATTTTGAAGAACTCAATGTATCTATTTACGCTCTTGGAGACGAATTTACTCGGTGCGGCAACCATATTGGTAAGCTTCTATACGTCTTAGATTGAGGTAGGGGGCTTCATAACCCTGATGGCATGTATCTTTTCAAGATTGGCCTCGATATCCTTGTTGGTGATTGGGAAGCTAAGAAATTTACCAGAGCCAACCCCAAATACATACTTCTAGGGGTTTAACTTCATGTCGCATCTCCTCATCTGGTTGAAGGCTTCCTAAAAGTCGTTGACATGATTGTCAGGTTACTTGCTCTTGATAATCATATCATTGATGTATACCTTCATGTTGCACCCGAGCTAGGGCTTAAACAATTTTGTCACCATTTGTTGATATATAGCCCTATCATTTTTGAGGTTGAAAGGTATGACTTTGTAGCAGTATATGCTGCAATTGATGACAAAGGAGGCATAAACTTCATCCTTTAGGTCCATCTTTATCCAATTGTAACTCGAGAAGGCATTCTTGAAACTTAACATGGCGTGTCTTGATTTGGAGTTGACCAGTTGGTTGATCTTGGGGAGAAGAAAGTAGTCTTTCGAGCAGGCTTTATTGAGGTTAGTATAATCGACACACATGCACCACTTCTTAGACTTCTCCTTAACTAACACTACGTTTGCTAGCCAGGTTGAGTACTTCTCTTCCTTGACAAAGCCAGCCTTAAGTAACTTTTGTACTTCTTCTTCGATTATGGCCTACCTTTTTAGAGCAAAGTGCCTCTTCTTCTATTTGATAGGCCGCATAGTGGAGTTGATGTTGAGGTTATGGGTTGCTAGGTTGGTGGAGATCCTGGGCATATCTAATGTCAACTAGGCAAACCTATATGAGTTAGCCCACAGGAGGGCAACCATCTATTCCTTTACCTTGGAAAGGGTCTCCATCCTAACCTTGGTTGTCTAGTTGGGAGGGGCTAATTTGCACTTCTTCAATTTTTTCACTCGGTTTGCCTCTCTTAGCTGGCTTCTCTTATGGGCTGATCTTTAGAGTAAAGACTCCATTAGCTCAGGCAGCCTTGACATAGAGGTTTTTAGAGAGCTTCTGGTTACATCTACAAATTACCACCCTAGTGGGGGTTGGGAATTTGGCCTTCAGGTGGAGGGATGAAGTGATGACCCCAAATGCATTCAAACTTAGTCATCCCAAGAGAGTGTTGTAGGGGGTTGGACAATTGATCATGATTAACTCCACTGGTCATCGTGTAACATTATCGTCATTGCCAAGTTCCATGTCGAGGGTATTGATTCTCTTGGCTTGGATAGTACTTCCATTGAAGCCAATGAGATGAAGGTGGTATGGCTTCATCTTAACGGGTAGCTTGGTCCTCATCTTTTCATATGTATGTAGGAAGAGGATGTCAGTAGAGCTGCTAGTGTCTACCATAATCTTAAGAACCTCAAAGTTAGTGATCCTCTCCTTTGTAACAAGGGCATCTTGATGGGGAGTGTCTTTCCCCTCTAGATCTTCATTAGAGAAGGAGATCAAAGTATCAATCTTCTATCTCTTCTCTCTAATAGCCAACACTTCAGATGGGGCGTTAGGAGAGCTATTGGTGCTCAATTGGCTCCCTAGTTGTAGTCCCCCATCAATTATGTTAATGACACCATTAGAGGCTTAGTCGTTTCACTGGTTGTCATTCTGCTCTACTTGGGTGCCCTTGGTTTGCCGCTTTATAGGTGCTCTATCTTCGTTGTTGTCGAAACGATCGTCGTTCCTTTGTCGGGCTACGTATTCACTAAAGAAGCTCCATTGAATAGCATACTTGATTATAATCTTTAACTGGAAGCATTCGTCAATGGTATGGCCATGGTTGTCATGGAACTGACAGTACTTATTCAAGTTCTAACAACTGGGGTTACCCTTCATCTTGGCAGGCTTTGTAGCAGGTCTCTATGCCATACCTTAGAATAAACTTGGGTGATAGGCCAGTTTAGAGGGATGTGCTACATGTAGATGCGAGGGGGTTCAGCTTGGCTTGGTGCTTCTTATTTCTTGAGCCTTTCCCCTCTGCCTTGCTCGGCATCTTACCATTGAGACGATCTTTTATGGACAATCTCTTTTTATCCATTTTGCTCGACCTTTTTCAGTCGGCGTTACGCTTAGTGCGAATATTATCCTCCTAATCCATGTATTTTTAGGCCTTATTCTAGAAATTAGTTAGGGTCTTTGGGTTGCTCTTTCCAAGCAATCGAAAGAAGTCAACCGAAGCTTGAATGCTGAGCTGCATAGCATAGACTACTACTCCTTAATCCAGTTGAGGGATTTTGATTACGGTATTATTGAATCGGGCTACATATTCTTGTAGAGTCTTGCCCTTGCTCTGCCTTATCAAATATAAGGATGATATGTCCTTGGATGGAGGCTTGCTAGCCTAATTTAGAGGCTAAACCTCTATGCTAGCTCGTCAAAGGAGCCGATAGAGTTTTCAGGCAAGTGGTTGAACTACATTCGAGGTACTTTCCACATAGTACTTAGGAAAGCATTGCACATTATGGTATTCCCATTATTATGAAGGTTCATGAGGGTCTAGAAGTGGATGAGGTGATCATTAGGATCATTAGTGCCATCGTATAAGTCTAGGGTAAGAAGCTTGTTATTAGAAGGCAACACTTCATTTTGGACATCCTTGGTAAAGGGGTCTTTGTTGTTGGCAACTAGCCTAGCGTCGCTAGTTGCGTTGCTCTCTTACTGCTTGGAGAGCCTTCTTACGATTGCATATAGCTCATTGATGTTGGTATCATTTGCTGGATGAGCTTAGCATGCTATAGAGCGTAGCAGAACTTTGTGTAAGCTGGTTACTTACTTATTGTTAGCTAAGGTTCGATCGTGGGTGACTGCAAACCTTATTGGTTGTGCTACACTAGGGGATTGAGTTACTGATCCTTGCCATTTTGCTATTGTTGGTAGTCGTTGTTCTATGCATTATGGGCATCAGAGGCTTTGAGAGAGTGGGTTTATGCGTTGTGCCTCTCAACTTCCTTAAGGCAAGCACGAAGCAACCTATTTTAGGCAGTAAACTCCATAACTAGGTGCTCTGAGCGCTCCAGGTACTCCTTTAGATTTCCTTTAGAAGGGGTTGGTTCTTAGTAGGTTAGTTGTTCGCTAATTAGTGGTTCTTAGGTTTATTAACACGAGATATGGTGGTCAAAGGTGGTGTTTTTGAGAGAGTGTTTAGTATGTTTAGGTAGGAAATAGGATCAATTTCCCATAGAAAGTGCCAAATGTTGTCTTAGAATATTTGTTGGTATGGATTTGAGAGAGATTGGGCTTTGCACAAGTGATTGAGCTTGCAAAAGAGGGTACAATGTGGGGGTGTTGAGGTATTGTCCGATACAGTCATTTTGATGCTTAAGTTAGTTGAGTATTTGGAGCGTATGAGTAATCAAAAGCAGTATGTGGGCTCAAGTGTACAAAGTATTAAGTAGTTAACTATTGAGTGAGGGTCTTGTATTTATAGAGGAGTGGAACAGGTAATTAAAGAGGAGTTAGTGGGTAGAGCCATATCTGTAAGTGTTAGAGAGTGGGGTCACAATGTCTGACGTGGTTCGCAAGTATATGAGTTGGTTGTTTGATTTAGTTTTTCAATTTTATCCAAAGTCTTTTAACCTTTAGTGGCCATTTTTGCTGGACAAGCTACCTAATGGGCTTAGACTGAGGTTAGCCATGAGGGAGAGGCCCAGGTTTTCATAAAGCACGGCTTATGCTATGAGTCTTACTAGGTTGGCACAAGCTTGAGGAGCCTATGTTCAAAGAACTCTATTAATAACCTCCTATGTAGCATATTCTTTCAACAAATTCCTAAAATAGTGAATATTAAGAAATATCGTTCCTTTTTCATGTTTGAATTTTTGAGGTGGAACTTCACTCGACCGCTTTGCCCTGTGCAAATCCTATTGTTAATGACCTTCTTGCCATTATCTATATCACATTCTGATAATCCATTTGCACTAATATTATGCTCACTCTCTACTTCCTCATACAAAGATTTAAACTCTAACTCATGAGATTTAAATTCATTTAAGCTAATTTGGCCATCACTAGATAATTGGAAGTCCTCATCAAAAGTATAACAAAAATCTTCATTAAGAAGATGATAATTTTCAAACCTTACCTCCTCTAGACCTGTAAAATGTGAAATGCGACAATGTAGATTGACCAATGAGCTTTATATCACTCAAGTACAAATAAATTCCCTTGATACCATGATCAAAGGAAAACATGTCTGTCATATCTTGGTCCTCCATCGCCATTCTTACAATCCAACTTGGAACCGCTAACCTATGCTATAATAGAATTCGCTATGAGGCTAGGGATAGCTTAAAACTTTTCTTAGACCATGTCTAGATGGTTATGTTCTTCTAGGTCCTTATTGTTGACCTTATATACATGACTATCAGAGTGAACAAGAAAGTTGTGCTTCTCTTCCGTGGAAATATGTTTTACATTTAAAGAGCAGGGGCTCTTAAGAGCAAGTTTAACGAGATCATATTAAAGTTAAAAATGGTGAGACATTGATTTGGAATAATGGAGTCAAGTTAAGGTTAAGGTTCTGCTTTTCAATTTGGGAATATCATTCAGGTAATTTTCATAGAATGAAATGTCGACTACAACTCTAAGGGGTTAGGTAAGTGATAACCTCACACAAATTTTACTATAGCTTTGAAAAGTTGGGTCGATTTTCTAAAAGATCCAGAAACATTAGCTCCAAGCAGTCCACATTAGCTAAATAAATGAGTTGGCCTTTGTTTTTTTTTTTTTTTAATAATTATCAAGATATCTATTAACTAAACAAAAGTAATGAGGTCCCTATTTTTTGGGCAGTTGGCCACTCGAACAATCCACTATTTTTTAGTGGATTGTGATCCACCTATTAACTTGTGGTTGGAAGAAGGTAGGGATGGCTTGAGCAGTTTTCCTCCTCTTCTTCTTCTTAAATTCTAGAGTTTTTTTTTTAATTGTAAGAAATTTTATTTTTATTAAGTTGTTGACCAATATGTATTTATTTATATTATTTATCTAAATTAGTTACATGTACGGATCAAAGGTTGCCTGTGGCAAACACCAGTAGAAAAGTTAATAGTATGAAAAATGGTATAATTTTATATAATTTGTTAAATGTTAAAGACTTAAATAAAAAAATATAAAATATTGAAAAATAAAAATATACCTTTCATTTAGGTGTCTAATGGGCAAAAGTTTCTTTATTCCAAGCAAAAGCTGGAGCTAAACAGTTGTACATTGACATATTGCTCGAGCTGAACAGTGAACACTCAATGCTGGAATGGCAAAGATTTTGAGTTGCAGATTGCTCTACTATGTAAGGAATTATCAATCTTATTGCACGAATGTTCCTGGTTTTAAAAAAAACGAAATTAACAATTCCATATGTATGTACTTTACATCACGATATTTTATTTAACGCCTTTTTGGATTAAGTTGGATTAGAATAGTTTTGCATTTGATTGGAAGACATTTATACATTTTTACACTTTGGGTCGCATTTTTATTCAAAAAATTAATACAAATTTACTTATTACTTCATTAAAGGATTATTTAAATCATACACCAACCCTTTCGAAATTTATAATTTTCTAAAGCTATGGAAAAATATAAGGGAAAAAGTATTTATTATGATTAGAGCACATGGGAATGGCAAATGCATAGGTTGTGATCTTCATGCTCAAACTGAAGCCATAAGAATCTTTGCCTTCTTTAAGGCAAATAAAACGAACATAAACTATTTTCTAAATGTATGTATTTAAAGACATTGTGGAGTTATTAGAATGAATTAAATATTGGATAAAAATTTAAATGGTGAAATTGTGGGTTGAATTACGATGCCAATCCCTTCTGTTATATTTTAGAGTCATCTGTTTCAAAGATATCAATTTCTATATTATTGTGAATCCTTTCTATATGAACTTATATCTTTATTCTAGACTTGATGGACATGTTAATAAACTTTATTGATATTTATTATCGTCAAAATTTATTCTGTAATGTAGTTTACCACTTCAAGTGGAATGAGATAGAAAAGAATAAAAAAAGAGGAGCAAATGTTTTTGGGAAGCTCGTGCATTTCTTTGACAATAAGGAGTTTAAATGTTTTGATCTCACATTTCTTGATCTTTGGAGCAAGAGCAGCATCAGTACTATAGTTACGATCCTCTTTGTAATTCTATAAATATGGATAAAGATAAGTTAAGAGTCTATGAGAGTTAGGAGTTCTTGCAAATCCTTGTATTCAAAAGACCTCATAAAATATTTAGAGTAATATATATATATATATATATATTGATTTCTGTTATTTGTATATGATCTTGGGCTATTGTTTTTACATTATGCTTATTTCTACATGATATTAGAGCCACAATTTTAGTATCTTTGTACTTGTCTTTGTCGTGGAGTTGGAACTCAAAATACTCTAAATATGGATAACATAGCTTGTGTAGTTGGACTTGCTATGGAGTTTTTGAACCAATCTAATTACTGACATGGAAGTCATGTATAGAGTCTTATCTAACAAGTGAGGATTTATGAGATGTGGTTAGTGGGAATAATACCACCTCTCTAGAGGATAGAGTAGAAAATGTAGAAGTCCTTAAAACATGGAGATGAGAAAACACTAAGGTGGAGTTTGCTCTAAAGAGTTCAATATCTTTAGAGGTGTTTGAGCACATCTTCTGGTGTATCACTACTAGTTCAATTTGGTAAGTGTTAAATCAACTATTTAACTAAAGGAATGAGGCTCATTTGCAATTACTTAAAAATGAGCTAGAAAATGCAAAGAAGGGGGAGTTTTCTATTTCCCAATTTTTTATGAAGGTGAAGAATTATATTAGGGGTCATGTGGTCGATCTTAGAGAAGTCTTTATTTGATAATACATGGAGGGATAATCTTAAAGAGAGGTGTGGGAGGAGCAATAGACAAACTCGATGTTTTGCATACACGCATGTGACAGTGGATCGAATTATGTGATTCTTAAGTGTTCTTAATTTTTTCTTCATGAGATAGTTGATTTGATCTTCTATGAATTCATTCCGACAAAGTAGTGATGTTATTATGAAGCTTGCCAATGCTTTAAATGTTGCAAATGAGGAGTAGAACGCTCCTATATATAGATTTTTCCCTTGATCTCAACTGTTGGATTAAGCTAAGATGGACGGATTAGATAAGCTATTGATGGGAATTATTGGATCAACTCTTGGTCATTGAATGGCTCATATTAATCCCTTCTTTTCTTATGAACTTAGGCTTTGGAGATGGGCTTTAGTAATGAGCTTGTATAAACCTATAAGGCTTATAAAAAATAAAGAAGGCTCAACTCATTCTTTGAATAAGGTTTATTTTAGCAAATTTAAGGCCTATGAAGGCTAAATGAAGCCCAAACAAGCCTCATAAGACTTCTTTTAAATCTACTTTTTGTGGAAGAGACAATTGAGCAAGATGAGAGTAGAAAAGAACAAATATGGCAATCCATATTTCAAACCTACTAAGCTGAGTTTCCTTAAAACGTTCCCTTATTAAGCTTAGTTTCTTAGTCCTTGTCATTAGCCTAACAAACTAGTTAAATTGGGTTAAAAACCTAATTATTGAAGTAATCCTCTATATTTTCCCTCCTTACCAAAAGCTCCTTTGGCAAAATCTAGGGGATTTTGAGTATTTCATTGAGTTAGTCTCTTCAATTGTTGTAGAGCATATATAAGATGTCGAGTCATCGTTTTCATTATTCATTTTGTTTATGAGATTGTTGCTTCTTTGTTTTCAATGAACTATAGTAGAATAATTTTGATTATGCATCGTTAATGCAGTATTTGCCTCTTGATGAGTAATATTTTGTTCTTGCAATCATTTTGTTACCGCCATCATAGTTGTTGAACCTTCGTAGAGTAATATTGATAATCTTTCCTTGATGAACATCAGATGATGAAACTGTGGAATTTCCATTAATTTCGACTTGTTGAGCCTTTCATAAATTATATTAGACTTGAATATGATCCTGAAAGTCTTTCCATTGTCAATTTCAATCTTCTTCATATATATTCTTGCCAAGAGAAATAAAATTTTCAAGTAATGATGGACATTCCAGCTTTATTAATTTTTATGAACACCTTACTATTTTTTTTTTAAATCTTGAACCAGCTTCAACAATGTATCCATTGAGCTTCACAAAAGATTTTTTTTTCTTTTTTTCTTCTTTTGTAATGCTTTATTCAACTTTGAAACTTCATAATAATTTCTCCCTTTGTGGACTTGTAGCAATTTTCTTTTTCTTTTGAAATATTGCTAATGTTCTAGGCCTTTATAAAATATTGATAAATGTTGCATAAGAAGCTCTATATATTCCTTTTTGCTTTAACTTGACCTAAGTTTGAGAATAAATCAATTCTCGTTCAATACCATTCACAAGGATTCCAAATAATTCTTTGAGTGTGAATTTGTTGAGGAAAATAAATTTCCCTATCTATTAAAAAAAATTCGAATTTCAAATTAAAACTCTTATAATGAATACTTGATTGATGGGCCTCCTTGAATTCTTCACTTATTCCTGTATAATGAGAACTTTATATAATAATTTTACTACAATATTAATCTCACGAGACATGGTTGCCTTAATTGAAGAAATTTCTTTACAAACATGTTGTAACGTAAAACCTTCACTTTTTGGCATTTCAAGTTTTTTTTTTCCTTTCTCTAGAATATTTTTTTGATATACCACGTTTGCTTGTTGAATAGAATAATGTCTTCTCACTAGAAACAACTTCCTATAACCCTAAATAGATGCTTCATAAATATATTCCCATAGGAGGAACATGTATCATCCGTGCTAAATTTGAAAAAATACCACATGAGTATTCTACCATAGTAGGTATTGAAGAATCAATCCATGAAATTTTAATGAATTTGAAAGAAATTGTCTTAAGAAGTAATTTGTATGGTACTTACAATGTGTCTATTTTTGTCAAGGGTCTTGGATGTGTAATGCTATTCTTTTGTTTTAAAGCCCCTCATTCGAATTGCTTTGCAAATAAATATTCCCTCCTAAATTTTTTTAACTCTACTAAACACCAACACAACCTGAGCATAACTAGTGTTTGTCAACGAAGGCTGTTCTCCCTTTTGTAGGAAGCATGAACGAAAAAACTCTTATTCTCATTGGTGGTGTGAGCCTTCAAGGAAGATCTTGACCGTACTCTCAAAAAGGGAGGGAGGGATCGACCTTAAGGGCTCATGCAACTAGTGAGATTAAGAGTGTAAAATTAATTTGATATCTATATGTTGTTGCAATCATTTCTTCATTTTTTTAAAGCAAATATAAATGTTTTTCCCTTCTTTTTCTTCAAGTATGTATATGCACATTCCACAACACCCCCAACCTACCCCCCCTCCCTTTTTTTCCCTCTTTAAACATGTACATGCGTTTTTCTCTATATTTTTTCAAGCGTGTACATGTAATTCTTTTTTAGTGTGTATAAGTGCTTTTCTTTAAGTGTGTACACATGCTTTATTTTGTTTGTTTTCCAACTCTTTTAGCTCAAAATTCAATACACTTTTTCTCTTTTAGGTCATAACTTCCTTCTACAACACTTTTGGCATCCTATTAATGGCCAGCAATAATTCCTTTTGTTATCATTGATATAATGGTTGTTGAATGTGATAAATACCCATCATTATCATTATCCTTAATTGTCGTTGTACCCATTAATGAATAAAAAGAAATCTGACTTGTGATCAATGTTTGTAGTTCAAAAATCTCTTAAAGCATTTATGCTACATCTCTTTCTCTCTCTCTCTCTCTCTCTCTCTCTCTCTCTCTCCTATTGATAATAGGTGTTGTCCAAATTCCCTTCTTGAATTCAAATTACTTTAGCATGATGAGAATTATCTAAATAATTTTTTTTCCTAATATACTGAATTCGCTTATTGAGTAAAATGAACTCCTTATTGACTATTGACCATGATTGTATTAATGACTCATACCTTCATTGCAACTCATAATTGTATTAATGATTGTTGGCCATCGTTAAATTTCTTTACTTAATATCATTTACCACCATTAAGCTCCTTACATTTATATCATTGATCACCATTAATTCTTGCCATAATTCACATGCTCTTCTTTAGTATAAATAGGAGCCATTTGCTTTTCTCAAATCACCACTCACAATTACAAGTGAGCGGTCAAGAGATGAAGATAAAAAAAGTCTATGGGATTCCTAGAATCTTTGGGCATTCTCTAAGTACTCTTCTAGAATCCTTAATGACTCTACTTCTCTCCCAAGTGAAATCGCTACAATCAAGCATGGGTTCGAGTTAACCTAAGTGTAACTTGGGATCCAGTATTAATCGCTTAGAGTTAAAATGCAAGTTGCCATACTTGATCCTGACTTTAATTGTACAACAACATGTAGATCCAAGGTCAACCATAAGTTTCACTTGGGTTCCTAGAATTAATTTGCTTGGAACTCAACTTAGGATCTTGATATCCAACTCATGCTTTAACTATTTCAACAACAATGCATCTCCTTCTAAGGTTTATTTCCACATAAGCGATTCCCTGGTCAAACTTAGGTCGTTGGTGTTACCATGCTTGGAACTTAGCTTTGATTTAACTTAAGCTTTAGCTACTTCAACAGTTACATATCCCCTTCTAAGGGCTATTTCCACATAAGCAGTTTAGTGGTCAACCTTACATCTTACCTAGGTTCCTAATGTTAACCCGTTTGGGACTTAGCTTCTGGTTACAACACTCAACTTTGGCTTAGACTACTTCAACAGCAATACATGGTGTAACTTAGTGAGGGTCGGAATAACCTTAGTGCTATCTCGTATTAGTGCTCCATCAACTAAGTCCTTAAGTGTCATTTGTGTGCTTAT
This sequence comes from Lumnitzera littorea, assembly GCA_024138015.1. Lineage (NCBI taxonomy): Eukaryota > Viridiplantae > Streptophyta > Magnoliopsida > Myrtales > Combretaceae > Lumnitzera > Lumnitzera littorea. The sequence continues at coordinate 39,142,838 of JAMXBB010000009.1, forward strand.
AATACGTTGCTAATACTAGGCAACAAAGAACGCTATATAATAAGTTGCGTATGCTACCCTTAGCAATTGTAAGATTGCTTCAACCCTTGTCAACTTGAAAATGGCTTAGCTTCTTTTTTATTTTTTATTTTTTTAAATTTGAGAGATAAGGTTTTAAGATTACTGAGCCTTCTATGAGTCCACTTTAAACCTTCATAGATGAGGTCTCTTTGACCCTGTGATTGAATGAAGATTGCAGAAATGAGCATTATGCCCACTACATATTGAAGATTAAAATCTTTTATTGAGCAACTATAGCTACCATGATATGCTTGCTTCAATCTCTCATGGATGGGATTACTTCAACCTCAACTCTTCATAAAGGCATTATGGTTACCAAGCCTACTGTAGAGTTACTTTGACTCATTATTGTTGAAATCACCTTTAATCTTATGAATGATATTGTAGAAGAGATTACCTACTACATACTTATGAGTGAATGCTTCTACTAAGGGATTGTAGCTTCCATGATATGATTTCTTTGATCTCTCGTAGACAAGGTCCTTCAACTTTAAACCATGTGCAAAGGCATTTTAGCTGCTAAGCCCACTATGGAGTTGCTTCAACTTATCATAGCTAAGATTACTTCAATCTCATATGTGATGTTGTAGAAAAAGGCATTACTGTTGTGTACTCAGGGTTAAACTGCATATTTAGGAGTAAATGCTTTACAAAATATCTACAGTTACTGTGATATGATTGCTTGGATCTTTCACTGATGAGGTTGCTTTAATCTCAACTCTATACAAAGGCATTATGGTTGCCAAGCCTACTATGGAGTTACTTTAACTCATCATAGCTAAGATCACTTCAATCTCATACATAATGTTGTAAAAATGGGTATTTTCCCATTATGTACTCACAAGAAAATGCTTCTATCAAGTGACAATAGCTACTATAATATGATTACTTCAATTATTCATGGATGAGGTCACTTTAACCTCAAGTTCTGTGAAAAAGACATTATGGCTACCAAGCCTACTGTAGAATTGCTTTGATTCATCATAGCCAAGATTACTTCGATCTCATGCATGATGTTGCAGAAATGGGTATTACATTCATCATGAGCTCTAGAGTCAATGCTTCTACTAAGTAACAGGAGTTACCATGACATGATTGCTTTAACTATTCATGGATGAGATCGTTTCAACCTCGAATCAGCGAATAGGCATTATGGTTGCCAAGTTTGCCACTGAGTTACTGTCAGGACCCTAAAGGGGGCCTAGTAGGATTACCTAAAATTTTCATAACATGTGTGCACCCATGATATGAAAACCGCCTTGCAAGTCAGAGATTGCAAGACTCTAAATAATTAATCACTAAGGTTAATGATTTTCAAGTAATTATTTTATTATAACATGACATAATATATAATTATAAATAACTATGGATATCTGGTATCCCACAGTTCCTCAGAACCGTAGAGAATCGGTATCCCCTACCAAATAATAAGACAGGATTACCAACATTATAAAACTGCAGGTAGAATTAAATTATATTAAATTCTAACATGTGAATATTTTCTACAAAGAGTCTTTATGTATTACCTATAAAAATCTCAACTAATCCTAATACTAATGTACACATCTTCATCTCGCACTCAGCACTCGAGACATATCCCATTCCCATCGTATGTAAACCTGCAAAGAAAACTAAGGGGGAATGAGCATAAAGCAGCTCAGTGAGTTCATTCCTCACCACTATCGATCAAGCAAGTTTTCACACATTATTATCACACATGCAAGCAAGCTATCTACATACATAATGAATGCAGGCGTGATGAATGCAAGCAACACATCCATAGGAGTCCGGAACTATGGAAGGTGTAGAATTACGTCGTCCACACTTCGATTATCCTCTGTACTTACCCGCACAGGGCACCTCAGCTTACCCACAGAGGCTACCTAGGGGCACCACCCCACTAGGCAAAACTCGACTATTACCCTAGCCGAGAAAAAGAATTTCAATCCAAATAGGGGGAGTCCGAACTAGGACTATCCACCCTCCAAGGCCACTCGGGTACAAACATGCGAGTCCTCTCACAACCAAAAATAACCAAGGCTTTTCAGGCACAATAAAGCGAGTCCTCTCGCTATCAAGTGGAGAACCCTTGCTAGCTTTGCCTTAACGTTAAAAATACTATTTATGGCTTCACAAGCCCTTACAGCGATCATGCAAAAATTTGTTTAAGGTTAGAAAAGCTTTTGCCAAAAATACTTTTCTTAAGATTTTTGCAAGGCTAGCACTCTCCATTCATATCTTTACCAAGTCATAGACATGCGACGAGTTGAACCGGTTATTTGGGTCAGACATTTATATTTATCAATTTAAAAATGTGATCACACAGATGATGGCACATAAACAAAACAGTTATTCAAACATACAAGCAATAGCAAACAACAAAACATCATACAAATAACACGCACAAGCAAATAGCAGGTCATCAGAATTCCCTCACCTGGATTATTGCTCATTCTCCAAGCCTTTAGGGTTTCCAAGACTCGATATCGAACGCCTAAATCAAAATGGTAAACCTTATAAGTGTTCTAAGAATTCAGACCCCTTAGTCAACTAAAAGTCTATTGTAGTTTGTCTAGTTTCCTCCAATATAACCCGAGTATAGTATGTATAGGGCTACCATGCTCCATGAGATTAATAGTAGCTATTTTCTTATATTAGTAAGGTATGAGGCTTCCTTTATGTATTTTGTAATTTTTTTGTTTTGATTCCGATATTTACAAACTTATAGTCGTTTTTCATCGTTTTCGGACGCACGTTCACACAGTGATATCCATTTTGGACGTTAAGACTCGTGTTTTACGATATGAACTAAATTTAGAGAAATTTTAACTATGAAAACTTAATTGCTCTTATTACTTATATTTATATCTTTTATTTATACTTAATGAGTTAGTTAACCCTTAAATCCTTACACTTAGAGGATTTTACTTTACTATTACTAATTCATGTACGTAATTAAGTATGATCTAATTTAGAAAGTGTCTTAGGGTTTACTAAGTTAAGTACCTAATTATTATACACTCTTCTTATTTTCTCATTTTCTAAACCTACGCTTATGTCGTTGCTTACATCATCATTTGCTTAGGTCATTGCTTATGTCATCACTTGCTTATGTCATGGCTTATGTCGTCATGGCTTATGTCATCATGTGCTTATGTCATCATGTGCTTATGTCATCACTTACCTCATCATATGATTACATAAGCCTTTCCTTATGCTTATGTCATATGTATATGTATTATGTACATGTTACCCCTTTCTCTTATACTTATGTACATATACCTTATACATACTTATACTCATATCTATACTTAGACTTATACCGTATTTATACGTGTATACATACTCATATACCTATACGGTTGGATACGTATTTTGATACTAAAATTCGTATGCCTTATTTACCCTCTTAAGAAATCTTCACAATTCCATTCTTTTTGTATTTTAAGGGTATATTTAACATGGCTTATGTATGTATAGTTAGTAGACGTCCAAATTGAGTTATGTATATAATGAAAACTTATGTATAAAGGTATTTATACATGTATATCTCTAGCATACCCTTATGTATACCTACTCAAAGACATGTACACATGCATCTTCTTCCATTGCCTAAAGGATTCTACACTTCCATATGTAAAGATTGAAACTTCAAGCCTAAATCAACATATATATAAACACAACACATAACCTAACCTTTTCTCCTTCTAACTTGTAAAGAGGATGAAGTAAGACATAAATACATAATAGCATACCTTAAGTTGCCCTTGATTATGGATGAAATGGTTGAAAAGGAAAGAAAATGAAAGGGAAATGAAGCTCACGGCATGGAGGATGTTTTTGTTTTGTTTCCTTTGATTTATTTTGCTTATGGAAGAAGGAAAATGATGGGGCCTAGAAGATGAAAGTAGTGGACGGCAAAGAAAAGAAAAAGAAGGGAAAAATCAAAAGAAAAGGGAAGAAATCATGAGAAGGAAGATATTTTTTTCCTAATGAAAGAGACACTTTTGTTTACTTTTTCAATTGTTGACTTTAGTCAACATGTGTTGACTTGGTCAACTTTCAAAAAAATAAAGCCCCTTTTTTGTACATAATGAACTAATTAAGAAAAATTTGGAGAAAGATTATGGAAATGAAGGGAAATAAGAAATTTAGTGAATTGATTAGTAAAAATAGGTAATGAGATTTTCCATTAGGTATTTATATCCTATATACATCATTTGGTAAGCTACTTAGTATAATTGAGATGAAAAATAGCATTTAGGGTATTAAGGTTTACTACATTTAACCTAATCTTCAACTATACCCTTAACTCTAAGTGAGACTATCCTAATCATATACTTAAGACATAAATGTAATCTATGATTCATTATCTTAGTTTCTAAGGGATCATTTAAGCATTCTAAATGTTTATGCATGATTGAGGGTCATCTCTAACCTTTTACTAATGATTTGGCAAAATATAAGCATTATATTATCAATTAAGGTTTTAGGGTATATCATGGTGAATTAGTGCTTTTATATCCTTAAAGTTATGGTTTTAGGGTTCTTATTACTTTAAGGCACCATCTCTAATGTTTTTACACATTTAGGGTTTCATATATTCTTACGCGATTAAATTTTCAATTGTCATCTTAGGGTTTTGATGAGGTTCGAGGTTTTAGGGTCTTCGTATCCGGTTAGAGGTTCATTGATGATTTAAGGTTTTTCGTATCCACTTTAGGTTTTGGATTGAGATTTTAATTGGTTTTAAATCTTACTGGCTCTTTTGAGTTTAGGAAATCATCTACAGTTTGGACGTTTGTTTCTATACTTAGAAGGCTAAATTCGTGGGGTTTACAGTTACTTCAACTCATCATAGCTAAGATTGCATCAAGCTTGTGGCTGAAGAGCACTAGATAGATATATATGCTATATTTGTGTACACAAATCATACTTCATGAAGATTTTTTTGGTAAAAGGTGTTAGGTGGCAATGGTAGCCACTCTTGGGCCTATTTGAATGTCATGCACCATTGCAGCGATGATAGTTATGCCATCTTAGACTTTGATTATGTCACATCTTGCATGAGAGCATTTGACATGGCTTATATGTCAAGATGTTGTTTCTCATGTTGAAGCAGTAATGACGGCTTTCATAGTGAAGACCATGAATGATGACATTTGATAAGCTAAGCTTGCTTTGTGCTTATAAAGGAGATCGCATGGGGTGAAGATCAATATTTTCCTTGAGCGCCATTTGGCATTTTCAAAGGTTTCAGCATAGTATATTATTTTTATTAGATATCTCAAGGACATTAATATCACTTGTGATAATGAATGCTTCATATCAAGATCATCCTCGAAGCTATTGATGTTGAGAGTTTCGATGAATTTGAAGAGGCGCTCCTTATTACTCCCTTGTATGTCATTAAACTTGGTGAACTAGGGACTCATGTAGTTCTTAGTATGATTTCTCTACTATACACTATGAGTACAAGAGTTACGAACATTGGATATGAGCATAATATGCTATGTGGACCTACTTCAGGTACTTTCTCAAAAATAGTCCTTCATCATATATGTGGAAAGAGTTTATGATAGAGTAGTTAAAAGTTGGAGAAGTTTGTTGTCTATATTGCATTTAGAAGATGAACATCTCTTAAGATGCAGCCATGCATAATGAACAGTCACCTAGTCTGTTAGAGTTGATGGGAGGATTGGCTACATGCTATCTCCTTAATGTACATTTTCGTCCCCTACAAGGCCTTCATGAATTTGCTACAGTATATGTTTAATTAACTAAAGTTGGGAGTATCAATGCTTATAGTCCATTATTGCAGTTGCCCCTTGTTATTGCTCATTATCTTTAGCAAAGACTTGGTAGATTATCCCATACTGGCATCCTCTAATGCAAATGGTAACTGATGTGGATCTTAGATCTTGTAGTACTAAAGTAAATAAAATACTGTAAGGTTTCACACTAATGATAGTAGTGTCAGCAGCTAGTTTTGGCATACATTACACAAAGAGATTAGGATGAAGATTGAAGTGTTCTCTTGCATGAATCTTAAGTAAAGCAATGGCATGGACATTATTTGATGAAGTCATAGGAGTGATGTTTTACTTCCTACTTGAATTTTCTCAACCGTGTCAAATTGGATGTTTTGATCTTGGTAGTGTCCTCTAGGTGTCATTATATTCAAGAATTTCTCTTCCCTAATGGAGTCACTATTTAATGTATTGGGGAGTGGTTGTTGACGATTGATCACATGCGATGTATGTGCGGTCGATCTTAGAGATGTCATGAACTAATTACATGTTGAGGGGTGATTTTAAAAAGAGGAGTGGGAAGAGGAACAGGTAAGCTCGATGTCTTGTATGCGCGTATGTAATAGTGGATTGAATTATGTGATTCTTGAGTATCCTTGATTTGTTCTTTATGAGATATTTAATTTGATTTTCTATAGTCATTATGATAGAGTAACGACGTTATTATGAAGTGTGCTAATGCTTCGAATGTTGCAAATGAAGAGAAGGCTCCTATATATAGATTTTGACCCTTAATCTCAACTATTGGATTAAGTTGAGATGGATGGATCAAATGAGTCATTGGTAGGAGTTGTAATCAACTCTTGGTGTTCGAGTGGCTCATATCAATCCCTTATTTTCTTATGGACTTATGCTTTAGAGATGGGATTTGGAAATGGGCCTATATAAGGCATATGGCTTATAAAAAATAAAGAAGGTTTAACTCCTCATAAAAGGCCCATTCTTTAAATAAGGTTTATTTTAGCCGTTTTAAGGCCTATGAAGGCTAAATGAAGCCCAAACAAGCCCTGGAAGAATTCTTTTGAATCTATTTTTCGCACATAAGACAATTAAGCAAGATTGAGAATGAAAAAGAACTAGTTCGGCAATCCTTATTCCAAGCTTACCAAGTTGAATCTCTTTAAAACATCCCTTATTAGGCTCGATTTCCTAGGCTTATCACTAGCTTATCAAACCAGTTTATGGTATTAAACTAGGTTAAAAGCTTAATTACTGAAATGACCTTTTATAAGAGTTTATGTCCAAAAATTAATCTCCTTAATATAGATGAACCAATTTCAAATGTACGTTTAAAGCGGTGTATTATTTGAGGACTAGTCTTTGAATATATACCATTTGTGACATCAATCTAAGGATAGATTCAATAACCATCTTTAGAAGTGCTTGAAAATTTCCTTTCTTCGAAGGAGTCTTCAGCTACGAAAATGGCTAGGGTTAAAGTGGAGGATAGTTCTGAAAGCGCCTTTGTAGCTTGAAAGTAGTAGCATTTTAAAAGGAAAACCTAGAAGGAGAATGCAGAAAAGAATGACTGAGTTGAAGTAGACTTCAAGGAAAATAAGAAAAATCTTTAGTGTTACTAAGGTGGAAAACTTTACCAATTCAAGAGAGATTGTCATGTTAAGTTGAAGGAGAGTGATATAACCGAACTAAAAGGTTCTATTTAAAAAGAATGGGGAAAATGCTTTATCACTAAGGTAAATTCAAACAATGCACAAACATTTAGTAGCCTTAATAAGGAGTGGATTATAGATTCCAATTGTAGTCATTATCTTACTAGAGATGAAAAGCGATTTTGTAGTTTTTGTCGACATGACGGAAAAGAATCCATTATGAGTTATCGCTGTAGATAACTTTATTCATTATATTGAGAAAGAAGGTATTGTTGTTGTAGATCCTGTGTAAGATATCAAGAGGAGAGGGAGGGAGGGTGTGAATTGATATCTTTAAAAAATTGAAGCCTTTTCAAATTAAAAAGACGCCTTTTAATAACTTAGTATGTTGTGAGTAGTAGTATATTGATTGTCAGCTTTTAGGATAAAAAATAATAACTTAAATAATAAAGTACAAGACATAAATAGAGATAGGGAAGAGAGAATTTGACAAATGATTTTAAGAGCTTTCACCTTATGCTTATTGCTTTCTTCCAACTCAATTGTTGGGGGCTCGGTTTTTCTCACCGGTGTCGTTCCACTAATCTAAATCCAATAATCAAATCAATACAAGAAGTTATAGATAAGTAATGGTCACTCCTTACCCTATCTCATTAGCTTGTCCCTAAGCTACTTATAGGCTTATAGAGAACACCTAGTATCTCTCTTAAAATTAGGTACAAATTCTTGTAAATAATTAAAAATAAATGAGGAAGTACAAAGTTATAATCCTCTTAATTTGATTAACATAAATAGAAAGACAATAAAATGAAAATCATTATTGTGCACAATTTTTGACTTAGTTTCTAAGTGTTGTTGTTGATCACGAATTTAGCAGAAAAATTCTAATCTGAATCTTTTGTTCTAGTTATGTTGCACGAAATATGTTCATATAATCTTGGAATAATGATTACAAATCACTAGTTGAAAATAATATTGAGCACTTTTTAACCAAGTGGAGAAAATCTCTCATATAGTTATCCTTAAAATTTCAATTTGAATTCTAAACAACAATTGGTGATCCTTTTGTTAATTTAAATGTTGCTATTGTGATAAACTTCAACAAATGGGGAAAATATATTTCTCCTTGTATATCCTTAAAAAATTCGTCCAAAAAATATCTACTATATTTTTTACTTGATAAACCTTACTAAAAAGCTTGAAGATGTAGTTAGTACTTGTCCTTTCTATAGATAAATATATCCCACTCATTTTGAAATTGAAATCTCTTGTAAATCTCTATCATATCTTTGTAATTTGAATTCGAAAAAATATCTCTGAAAATGTTGCATTTATCTTTGTCCATATCTTTGTCTTTTCATATTTGAATTGAAGATGCTTCCCTAAGCTTAATCCATATCTCCTTTATATCTCTTCGAATATGTCCCTATTTTTATCTTCCTCATTTAAATTTGAAGATTCAAATACCGCCTAATAAAAATATCCCAGATACTTTGGCTCGTATCAGTTCAAGATATATTTACTATTGTTGGATGATATCGGCTTGAAAGAAAATTGGGTACATTTCATTTGACTTGTAAATAGATTGTCGTTGTCGGTCTTGAGTTAATCACGTAGTCCTATCATATATACTCTACTTTGACATGATGCTAGGTGTTGCTTTGCTTGGCTTGTCAACATGAACTTTGAAAATATTGCTAAACTTTGAACAAATGAAATCAATGTTGGTATATAGCTTACCATGTCATCCCATGCTGGAGATAAATCCTTGATGAATGCCATGTCAAAATTGAAGATGCTAGAGAGATGTATATGTTAACCTTGCTTGTAAATGTGACACTTATGAAGCGCTTGTCATATGACAATTAACACTTTAAAATTTATGTTAAAAATGATTTCTAACTCCTAAACCAAGTAATCACATTTTTCAAATTTCCAAGCTACTGGTTGAAAATCACATTGGAGCATGTACACATGTTAATGGAGATTGCACTTGTCATAGTCACATATATTGATGACATGCTTGGAAACTAAAAAGCTATTCTCTTCGTAATGATGTCCCATTAAATAAAAAATGTTGGACACTTTTGAAAGCTTGGAGAGTAAATTCTAATGTCATGATACAACTTGAACTAGGCTTCTTTGTACATAAGAGCTAAATATTTATTCAACAAGTGAAGAGCTTAATGTCCACTTGTACTCGATAATTTGTCAAACGAATTATCTATAAATTAAACTCTTCAATAATTATCTCTTTCAATATCTATAACTTCATTCCACATCCATAATTTAATCCTCCTTAAAAATCTCTATGGATTTTAAACCAACTTAAGTGGAACAAAATTGAATATACTTTCCTAATATACAATAAAGTGGAGTTGGGCCTTCACATCAATTCGTCCAACTTATAATGTTGATAATAAAATTATGTATTTGATCTTCAGGTTACTATCCTCTGTTTATCTCATGTTAGGAACCACTTTTTGAATGTTGGCATCTATTTTTCTTCAATTTATATCTGATATATTTTTTGACTCAATTTCTAACTTACATTTTGACTTAGCTAAATTCTCCAATATAGTCTATTTGCATATACTTTTTCCACCATCTTTCTTTTAACTAACTTCACCATTTTATCATGATATATTTACACATTTCATAGACATATTAGTAATAACTCAACATATGTTTTGTTATTATCAAAACAAATTTAAGAGACTTAACAGTTGTCATTAATAGCAATGGTGGTAGTCAAATTACGTTTAAGAACATATATCACATTTTCGAGGTAAGGAAGAATCTTCTTCCCATAGTAAATGTCATTAACATACATAATCATATTCTATTTGGTCCAAAAGAACTGAAATTTCTTTGAGACATAAAAGAGTTAAAAGAAAATGTAGTTCACATTGGTGCATGTGTAAATGATTTATATGTTTTATCTACTTTAAGTTCTTATGTAGACAGAATGAGCAGCAATGATACTACTTCTTTATGGCAAGCAAGACTTAGGCTTATAAATATGTTCAAGTTGAAACTTATGTTGAAAAAATGTCTAGTCAAAGGCCTTCTTATGTTGACAAACTTCAATGGAGGTAAAATTTGTGAATGTTGTCAATATGGAAAATCTCATAGACTTCCATTTGGCACATTTCACTTACAATGCAAGGCTCCCTTGGAATGGATTCATAGTGATTTAATGGGCCTAACTAGAATAAGCTCTTATTTAGAATTTAAGTTCATGCTACTCTGTTGATGATTTCACCTTGTTTTCTTTGGCATATTTTGTTAAAATAAGTATGAAGTTTTGTCTTAGTTTCAAGAATTTAAGTCAATTTTGGAAGGTGAACTAGGCTCAAAGATCCAGGTTCTAAGAACAGTTAATGGAGGCAAATTTATATTGGATGAGTTTCTCTCCTTTTGTTGACCACATGGCATAAAGAGAGAATTATCATGTCTAAAGACACCTCAACAGAATGGAATGACAGAAAGGTATTGAGACGTGTAATAGTTATTACATGATAAGAATCTACAAAATGGCTTATGGGCAGAGGGTATGGAATGTGCAAATAATGTCATGAATTAGATGCGAGTTAGTTTGAACAATATGAGATCTCACTTTGAGTTGCTTTATAAGGAGAAGCCAATGGTGAGGCTTCTCAGGATTTTTTGATCCATTTGTTATGTTCATGTACTAGAATCTTAGAGGAATAAGCTAGAACCAAAAGCTAAGAAATGTATCTTTGTTGGCAACGATGAGCAAAGGAAATAATGGAGATGTATGGATCTTATCACACATAAGTATGTTACTTCATGTGATGTTGTCTTTGATGAAACTTTTATTATTGGAGTAATAAATTTCTAGTTGAAGATTTAGATCCTTCTATGCGTAAGATGGCAAGTTTACCCTTGTCATCTAATTATGAAGAAAATTTTTTAGAAGTGATACAAATTGAAAAGGAGAGCTTTAGTCAAATTAACAAAGATGTTTAAGATGGCTCACCAATGACTAAGGAGATCAACTCTCAAGCTAGTTCAGTATAGGGATGAGAATTTTATTACTTATTCTTAGGGATAAAGACACATAAAGGGCCTATATTTTCAGATTTTTGGCAAATCAATGTATAGACTTTTATTTTTGTGCAACTTAGTGCTAATTTTATTAATTAGATTTCAATTAGGTGTCTCCATTAATAGGAAATTTATTCTCCATTGTGTATATATGTATATTTGTATTTTAGTGTTTTGACTTTAGTTTTAATTGCATTTTGGCATTTGTACTTTAACCTTTGTCACGCCCCGAAGCGGCAGAGTCGTAACAGCCCCCGCCGTGTAAACCATCCTAAGATAGAAGTTGGCCTTACAACCGCTATCTTAGACCTGATCTACACAAGGCGTCCACGACTAACCCGCTTTGAAGTAGACAATTTGTAATTTAAACAAATCATTTACCTAAGAAAGTGAGGAAAATTATATATAATCACTATAATTCAGTTATTACATTAATCAGAAATGAAAAGTAAAATATGTGTTGATTCTTCAATGTTTTTCCTCACTCCCCAGGATCTAGCAGTTGTTAGCTTCAGAATAGTTGTTGCCGCTTCTTAGACAGCACCTGCACAACGTCTATAGGGATGTGAGCAACCACAGCTCAGTAAGTTAGGACGGAGGACTTAAAACTATACCATACACACAACAAGGTTTTCAATCACTTATTAAGTGCAATGCATGTGCAAGCAAATGCCATCGCACGACGTTGTCCGGCCCGTCGTGAGATTAGAGAAATTGCACCCGCTCTAATCCGGGTTGAGGAGTTGCCGTTAATGCAACAGTTCGCGACCAAACTCAGGCTTATGTAATGGAGACCTTGCTCCTCCCGCGACTACCTTCGAACTACTGCCTTCACCCTAGCCGCAACCTCCTCTCCTGTCACTTAGTTCGACTGAGGATGAAGAAGGGACCATTTTACAATCCTGCGCTATCCCTTCCGAAGGGGTCGGTATTTGGCCGGAGAGTCTTAAATCCCCTAACGGGTTGTCATGCATGTTCGATTATGATTACTGGTCGTATATTTGATTAAGTCCAATTTAGGGTGATCAATCATTACATACAATTCATACAACATGTGCCAAAGCAACAAACAGAATCATCGCATCACCCATAATCAAGCACATGCACACATTCAACTATCTAACAAGCACAACCAAGCATAATCTTAAGCCTCCAAAAATACAGCAACGTATTAATCCCAACTTACCTCGACTCCTCGCTCGCTCACTCGAGGTCCGATTTGCTCAGGCTATCGCCGGTTATCTCTATAACACGAACATGGTTTCAGCTTTTCATATAAATATCATAGGTTCGTTTTATCCTACAACGCTTATTGTTAGGTTTTGTTTAAGGTTTAATATACCTAATTATCTATGTATTAAGTCTTTAGGTTTGGGGTTAGGTTCAGGTTCCGCATCGATTTCTAAATTAGATTCTAATTCGATTTTTAGGTACTGTTTTGTACCCGGACCCTAGAAATTTATTTCAACTCACAATGTGAAACTAACCACATTATTTTCAGATATCCTAAATACGTTCACTACCCTAGTCAGCATTTTATTCCATCCGATACACTTAAATCCGTATTAGTGTACCAAATTTACTCATGTTGTGAGAAATTTTTACATTTTTTATATAATTACCTAAAATTAAATTTTGTTTCAAATTTGTTATGTTCTGATTTTCATTATTTTATTATCTAATTAAACCTAATTTTTCCATATTTATTAATTTTCAATTCTACATATTCCTAATTTTCTACATTTACCACATAACACCTTCATTAATTACACTTAACACTCCATAGACTAGGATTAAGTTTCCACATCAGAGATTAACATCCCTAAACATATAATTACCATCTAAATCAGTAATTACTATCTTAATCACCTAATTAACTCCAAATTACCCAATTTTTCCATCATTTTAGGGCTAAAAATTAACTTAAAAATTTCAAAAATTAATTTTAAAAAAATGGCTTCATAGCACTGTTCTATGTCACATGAGCATCCTACAGAAAAATTTTGAGCCCCAAATTACGTCCCTAAGCCGATTTAATTTCCGGTTTAATCATGCTCGGTTTTGAACAATTTGTTAAGGACTCTATATTTCCAGACATAATTAAACTAAATCAACATTTTTCCCTAAATCCACATACAATAAAACCTCGTAATAACAAGTTTCATAATTTTCTGGGCAAAATAACTAATTTTACAAAATTATACAAGAATCGGGCTGGAATTTGAACTCACCGGTTCAGGTGGCTCCGGCCACCGCGGGCTGCCGTGGCCTTGTCGGCTGGCCTGGGTGCTGCCACCACCGTGTGGTGGTGGTGGCCGTTCACTCCCAGCTCCTCGTTTGGTGTGGGTTCCCTTTAAAACCCCTAACTGCACAGTTTTTCTTATTTTTTTTTATTTTCTAGATTTTCTCTCGAATTTTCGACTCTCCCTAATTTTCTCTGATTTCTAACTGTCCAAATGAGTTCCTGGATTTTTCCTGCTATTTATAGGGTTTTAGGGGATTTATTGTGCATTAATTTGGATAAGATAAGTGTTTTATCCCTAAATTTTTTGCTTTTATGTCGTTCTAATTTAATTGGTTGAATTTTCTTTTTCAGATTCTGACTTGCCACGACCAACCTTGCATCATTCCACACCCTTCTAATTTTTTTTTGATTTTTCCTCAATTATTTTATAATTTTCTTTAATTATTTGCTTACTTTTTGGTAAATTTAGGTAATTTCGCGTATTTTTATCTACACGTAAATACATGTAGGGTATACGTGAACATTCCTAAATATTATTTTGGTCATTCTAAAATTTTTAATATACATATAATCTATCTCTAATAATTTATTAGTTATTATATTACACTTTTTGCCTTTTTGGTAATTAGCAGTTATTATGCTTAAAATTTGAAAATTTTATAGTTTCCTATTTTGCTATTTATTTTCTTAAATTTAAGTTTACGGGGTCATTTTTACTAATATTTCTCTCAATAGTTTATAATTTAGGTGTGATCGGGTCCTTTAGCCGATCGTCCTAAACCTTGGGTTTTAAGTTCAATCTTACGGTTACTTGGCTGAACTTTGGGGCTTACAACCTTGATGCATTTTATTGTTTGATCACATATTAATTTGTAAAAAAAATAAAAAATTATAATTTTCCTAAATAATTTTACTTTGTTTAAATTGAAAACAAAAATTTATACATTAGTAACATTTATTGCGCATAAATTTTGCATACAATATTTGATTTTAGCAAATTTTATATCATCTAGAAGCTCATATGACATACTTTTATTAAAAATAAAATCTAGTATGTGGTTTGTAACTACTAAAATCAACTAAGATTTAAAATGGTTATAACTTCCAAACCAACTGTCATTTAGCCTTGAAATGCACACTTTTTAACTTATCAAATAATACACTTCCTATTATGTCTCCTATGGTAATCTAGTGTCGTCTTTTCAAATTTTTCGACTCTATAACTCACAAACAAGAAATTATATAACTATTAAGTTTAGTCATTAAGAAGTTTGTGTTACGAATTATTTAAATATTATCAAACTAACTTAAACTTGTATAATTAAAAATTGTTCTTGTCCTTAGGCAAATTTGGTTAGCTCATACCTTTTTGTTGTTTTGAAAATTAATATAATTTTAATATTATAATCACTAAAAATTTTGGAGAAATTTACAATCATTATAATCTTATAATTTCACAATCACATTTGTAACCTATGTGGACTATTACAAATATAAAAGATAGATAAAAAAAAGAACTATGAAATAGAAGTTAATAGTAGAAAAGATTAGAGGAATTATGAAATTTTCCTCCAACTATTTCTTTTTTATTTTCCTCATAACAATTAATGATTCCTAAAATATAAAAAAATATAAAAGATTTAGAACATTGTACCTAAAAATGAATAATATTTTAAACTGTTTAATTATGATTGAAAATGACAATAGGTAGCTCAATAGATATATAGTTGTGGTAATAGGATGTTTAAATGGCCAATTATGGGATTGCCAAGTTATAAAACTAGTATTTGGACACTATGAGAAATGTAATAATCTATTATAATATATAAAGGGGTATTATTCAACAAATTTGAAAGTCTATGTTACAATGCCAAATGATGCCTGATTTGAATAAATCAATTAGTGAATAAACACTAAAATGCATTAAAACTAAAGTACAGACACTAAAATGTAATTAAAACTAATGTATGACACCAAAATACAAAATGATACAGTGGTTTAATGGAGACATTAGATTAAAAACAAAGTCAGAAAATAAGCACTAAATTACATAAAATAAAAGTTTAAACACTAAATCGCCAACATTAAAAGTACGTGCACTTGTTAGATTGAAAACAAAGTCAGAAAACAAGCACTAAATTACATAAAATAAAATTTTAAACACTAAATTGCCAAACATTAAAAGTATAGGCACTTGTTGAGCCTTTATCCCCTTATTCTTCCTTCTTTGCCAACCTAATTGATGAGGAAGAACCTTCATCTTATGATGAAGCTAAGGGCATTAAAGAAAAGAAAGGTGCCATGAATGAATAGATGAATGCTCCTATGGAAAACAAAACTTGGGATTTAGTTCCAAAACCTAAGAACGTTAAACGCATTTCTTATAAATGGGTTTATTGAATTAAAAGAAAAGTTGATGGACGCATTGACAGGTTTAAGGCAAGGCTGGTTGCTTGAGGATTCTCTTAGAAATATGGAGAAGATTATGATGAAACCTTAAGTCTAGTGGCTAAGATGATTACGATACATTTTTCTTTGTCTTTAGTAGCTTGTTTTTGCTAGAAGTTATGGCAACTTGATGTCAACATTGTTTTTTTACATAGAGAGCTTGATAAGAATATATGTATGTATGTATGTTGAGCAGCTACATGGTTCTATTTATCAAGAGCATCTAGATTTTGTTTGCAAACTTAAGAAGGCTCTCTATGGATTAAAATAGGTTATACGGGCTTGGTATGGGAAAATTGCTTAATTTTTGCGATTTTGTGGATAGTTGGCTTCATAGTTAGACCTAAGCTTGTTTGTTAAGAAACATGAAGTTGCTCATGTTATTGTTCTTCCATATGTGGATGACATGATAATTACTACAAATAATAATGCAAAGATTGTTCATCTTTAAAAAGACCTATCGGTAAGGTTTGAGATGAAGAAGTTAGAAAAGTTGAGTTGTTTTTTTAGTTTAGAGGTTGAAAATTTAAGTAGTGGGATATTCGTTACCCAACAAAACTATGCCAAGAAAATTGTTAAAAAATTGATGCAAATGAGAATCGTAGGCATTATGAAGGTGTTTATTACGTGATCCTTAACCCTATTGTGCTCTTGTTGGAAGTCTTCTTTATTTGACTCTTATAAGATTTGATATTTCTTTTTCTATTGGTCTCATAAGCTGATTCATGCAAGCACCAAGGAAGCCTCATTTGCAAGTAATAAAGAAAATTTTAAAATATGTGAATTCTACTATTGACATGGGCCTATTTTTCAAGAGTGGAGTGAATTTCTCTTTGTGTGATTACATAGATGTAGATCTTGATGTAGATAAAGATGATAAAAAATCTACCTCCAGACATGTGCTTTCATGTGGTGACATAAGTATTTCATTGTGTAGCAAAAAACATGACTCCATATCTTTATCAATTGCTGAAGAGGAATAACAAAGTTTTTGATCTTGCATATCTATTGATGTAGATTTTTTCAAGACCTCTGCATATCTATTAATCTTTATAGAGATAATTAAAGTGTTATTAAACTTGCAAGTAATCTGGTATTTCATGTGAGGACAAAACATATTAAGCTTGAGCATCATTTTATTAAAGAGAAAGTGTTGGATGGAACAATTATTGTTTGTCCCACTAGAGATTTAAAACATTGGAAACGTTGCTAATATTTTTTCTAAGTCACTATCAAAAACTCAATTTGAACTATTGAGGTTAAAACTTAGGTTAGTTAAAAAAAATCATTTTAAGGGGGAGTGTTTGAGTTAATAAAGTAATTTTTCTTTTATGTAATTTAATTTTACATAGGTCTAGAATGTTTTATTTCTTGAAATAAAGAGTCAAGTGTTTTTTAGTTGTTCAAAATTAATAACAGTTATTGGTATCTTTTAATTGTCTCAAATTAATGTTGTTGTTTAGATCCTTCTTTGTAGTATTATAATTATGGGTAAAGATAAGTCATGAATCTATGAGAGTTGAGAGTCCTTGTATACATAAGTTCGCTTAATATATTCAGAGTAATATATATATAGAGTTCTATTATTTATATATGATCTTTGACTAGTGTTTTATTATTTATATACGATCTTGAACTAGTGTTTTTACACTAAGATAAGATGCCATTTGAATGCTTTCATAGAGTAAATGCTTGACATGGTCGCTTTGCTAGAGACAAAAATGTCAAAATTAGTAGCATATATATTTCAATATATATTGCAGTTAGATGGCCATGCACGTATGGAAGCTAGAGGATATAGTTGTAGAATGTTGCTGTTGTGGAGCACTAGAGTGATGGATGTTCATGTTTTAAAGAAAATAGCTCAAGAGATTCATGTTGATGTCAAGGTTAGAAGCTCTAACATCTTTTGGTTTTTTATTGCAATCTATGAATCAAATAAATTAAATGAAAAGTTACAACTTTGGAAAAGTTTAATAATGCATATGCAATACATAGGAAATGCCCCTTAGTGTGTGATGGGTGATTTCAATGATGTTATTTAATGTAATGAATGTTAGGGGAGGGGTGCTTTTCCTAGAAACCAAGCTTATAAATATGGCTCTTGCATGAATAATTGTGGGCTTATAGATGTAGGGTATATAGGTCCTACTTATATTTGGTCATATGAGCAAGACATAACTACACTAGTGTAAAGAAGATTAGATAGGGGGTGATGTAATCAAGCTTGGTGAGATTTATACCCTAAATAAAAAATTTATCACTTGCTAAGATAACTAAGTGAGCATCTTGCTTTGCTTTTAAAAACTAATTTAGAAATTTTTTATTTCTGAATGTGATTTATAAACCATATTAAATCATTTAGGTTTTAGCTAATGTGATTTATGGATAAGACTTGCAAATCATTGATTAAACAAGTATGGTTAGCCTCAAATAAAGATATTTTAAGAACTATAGCAAGTTTTCATATACACCTAAAGGAATTGAATAAGAAGGTATTATTCATTTTCAAAAAAAGAGGTTGGAGAGAAGATTAATTGGAGTAAAAAGAGCCTTAGCTACAAATCTAAATTGGTTCTTAATTGTTTTGAAGAGAGAGTTAAAAGATGAATTAAGCAAAATACTAGATAAGGAGGAGTGGCTATAGGAAATGAAATCAAGAACTAAATAGATAAAAGAAGGAGAAAGGAATATGGCCTATTATCATGCAGTAGCGCAGAGTGAGAGGGAAAAACATAAGATATTAGGCTTGCAGAATGAATGGGGAGAGTGTGAATATGATTAGGTTCATATATGTAATTTGTTCAATAACTACTATAGGAAGTCATACACTACCACATGGTTAACATGAATCTAGAAAAATCCTATAACAGAGGAGTTAAAGTATGGGTTAATTGAAGATAAAAAATCATAGTTAGTTAAGGAAGTTAGTTATGAAGAAGTGTACAAGACATTGCAACAACTACATTCATGGAAAGCCCCTGGAAAATATGGCTTCTGACCTTTTTTCTATAAAAAGTGTTGGAGCTTCATAGGGGATGAGATTAGTAATTTCATTATTATTTATTCTAATGGAGAAGCTATCCTAAAAGAGATAAATTAGACAATGATTTGTTTCTTGCCTAAGCAGCTTGGAGCTAGTACAATACAATCTTTTAGGTCAAATAGCCATTTCAATACTTTATATAAACTATTAACTGAATTGTTGGCTAATTGAATAAGGCCTTCTTCAGAAAGTTTGATTCATCCAACTCTTGCAAGTTTTATAAAGGGTAGGAAAGTTACTAACAATATCATCTTGATAAATAAAATATTGCACTATTTAAATAAGAAATCTATGAAGTAGAACTAGATGATCTTGAAGATACATTTAGAGAAGACTTGTGCTAGTATTGAATGGGATTTTATTTATTGGCTTTTACAAAGTTTAAATTTTCCTCATAAGTGGATAAGGTTGACTATGTCTTATATCACTTGAATTATAGCTACAATCCTTATAAATGAATACTCCCAGGAGCAATTTATACCTTTTAGGGGTATAAGACAAGGGGATCCAATTTCCCCTTATCTTTTTATTTTATGCATGAAATTTCTAAGTAGAATGATAGAAAACAAAGTTTCTATGGGAGAGTGGAAAGCTTTTAATATAAGGGAAAGTAATCTAAAATTTTCACATCTTTTGTTTGCTGATGATGTGGTATTACTTGCAAAAGTCAGATAGAGTGAATGATATTGTTATTAAAAGGGAGTTAGATGATCTTGATCAAGTATCAAGGCTATTGATAAATATGTAGAAATCATCTATCTACTTCTCAAGAAATATAAGGAGTGAAGTAAGGAAGGAAACTGAAAACATTCTATAGATAAATAAAATACTTTCATTTGATAAATATTTAGGCTTTCCATTGCAAGAAGGGGGTAAACCTACTACTGAGCAATTGAATCTATTTGTAGAGAAAGCCTAAAAGAAGTTATTAGGGTGGAAGTCATGATAACTAAGTATGTGTAGGAGAGTCATCTTAATAAAATTTGTGTTGAAGTCACTTCCCACTTACTATATGCAAGTCTTTAAGCCACTGGAGAAGGTATTACACAAATTAACACAAGTAATTAGAGACATCTTTTGGAATGGAGTTTAGGATAAAAATAGAATACATTAGTTAGCTTAGGAAAAAAGTTACTAAACCAAAGGAGCAAGGGTTAGGGCTTATAGATCTTTAAAAACAAAAACTTAGCTTATGCGACAAAAAAGACTATGGGAATTTAAATTAAGAAATATTGCACAGGTAAGCCTAATGAAAGCAAAGCGTAGAAAGTTGAAGATAACAAGGGGTGTTTCAAAGCTCATTAGTACATCATATTTTGTAAAGGAGCTTCATCATAACAAAAAGTGGTGTAATGAAAATGACTTCACATCTATATGTAATAGGAAAACAACTGGGTTTTGGTAAGACAAATAGGCAAGGAATTTTATAGTTAGACAAATTATTTTTGGCCCAATTCATAGTCAAGCTTTGAATCTCACAATAGCTGGTTGTTAGATCAGTCTTTATACTTAGAATGAGGAGAAGATAGGATTTCCAATCACAGAATTGTTACTAGAGTGATCAGGTTTAATTGTTTAACAAGTTACAGAAGATGTGAGATATATTACGAGTAATATGAAGGAAGAACCTAAATTAAGGGACATCTACTTACATCTTCTTTTTGAGAGGAATCACATAAAGGGAGCTAGAATTGGCTTTCGCAATCTATCTTGCCCCCTTAAGGTGAAATTGTTTATCTAGAGATTACTAAATAATGCCTTACCTATAGCAAGTAACTTATAAGAAAGGCATATTGATGATAATCTAAATTGCCTAAGATGTAGGGATAATTAGGAAAGTATATTGCTAAATATTGGCAAGGGAAAGACATTTATGATCCAGAAACAAATGGGTCAAATTTAACATGCTTGTATCTAGAATATAGACTATAGAGTTAAGACCCCTGAAAAAAATTACATGTTATGTTATATGTTGCTTAATAGAAATGGAGCCTTGTTTTAGCCATAATTGATCATAAAAGACCCTAAATGTTACCATTAGAAGGCTAAGGCATAAATATTGGACTTCTCTTAAATGAGAGCATAAGATATTTAGTGTTGAAAGTGAAAACATTACATGACTGCCTCTAAGATCAAATTAGGTGAAGTTAATTTTAGATGCAACAGTAAATTATCTAAAGATCACACATCAACAGAAGGAGTATTACGCAATCATGAAGGAAAATGGATGCTAGGGTTTTTGCACAAATTGGGGGCTGTTGACATAGTGGCTGCTGAGTTATAGGTAGTCTATTAGGGATTACATCATTGTATATGACAAAACTATTTAGATGTGGAGATTGAATTAGACTAAAAAATGACCATAGATTATTTAACTTTAAACACATGTAAGCAAATCAAATATAAACATATTGTTGATTTGTGCAAGGCAAACATATTGCACTTATGTCAATAGAGGATTAGGCACGTACCTTAAGAGATTAATGCAGTAGCCGATCGGATTGTAGGAAGGGCTTAGCATCATTCAGAAATTTTTGTTGTATATATGAATCCTCCTTTTTTTCTTTGTTACCTCTTTTGTCAAATGATCTAATGGGATATGGCTTCTGTAAAGTCAATTGAAGGCTGGTGAAGGCTAGGAATGTTAGGTTTCTAATGAAGCACCTTGAACTTTAAGGTTTAAGTCTACTAGGGTAGAAGGATAGTTTTTTGTATTTATGAGTTTTTTAATGTTTTGTACTTTGTAACGCTCTATTTTATGAAATATAAATCCTTATTGTACCAAAAGAAAAAATAATACAATTTTGGCTTCCTATGATTTGCTATGAGACATAGGCTAAATTCTAAAAGACACAAAATTTTGAAAGGGTCACGTGATTCATATTACCACAACATACTAAATGCATGGAATTATTTAAGTCCACATTATCGATTAGAATAAAATCATCTTCTTGATGGTGGGTTTTGTTGAGGGTGGAAATCGGATCATTGGACTTATTACTTGAGCACCTAAGCTTAAATCATGAGACAAGATACTTGGAAAAACAAGCTGGAATTGAGTACAACATGGGCATTTTGACACTTAAGTCAAACTTTAGTGAAAGAGAGGTAAAGTAATGAGTTCGTGAGTGAAGATGATCATACATGGGGCCCTTATCCCCTATTTATAGGTAATGAGACTGTGATTCTTTAGGAAATATATGGGTAGCCATATCTAGGGTTAGATCTTCTCAAATAGGAAAGTGTATCTAGTTGAATATATATACATCTTCTAGAAGTCACAGTATGTCTTTTGTAAGGGTTTGCCTTAGATACGGGTAGCTTTGTATTGATTTAGTTGGGGAGCTAAGGTCAACATGAGCCTAAAGGAGTCCTTAATAGAATAAGTTTGGGTTAGAGATAACCTCATGGAGTAATGTGGAGTTCCTTGATAGAGATTGGGGATGTCTTAAAGGAAACTAACCTAAGTTAGACAGGTTAGGTCTTTGCAAGCTTGAAGGAGCTCTTAGAAAAGTGATGCTTATGATGTTCTAACTTGGGGTTTGATTATACTAATTGGCTCATTTAAAGGTGGTGTAGGATTCTAAAGTAAATGAGTTCTACAAGCCCAACCTTAGGGCAGGTTGGGTGAGCCCCTGGTGGTAACCTAACATTAGCCCAAGTAAGCCCATTTGGGTTAAGCCCACGTCAATCTAAGCCTTCCTTTATGGTTCGAGGGCAAGAGTAAGGTTGTATTGGGCTAACGCCCAAAATCAGCTATCAACACTTAGCCCTTACTTTATTTGGTAAGGGGTTAGTAAAGGAGAGTAAGATGGTAGCCAGGCCTTTTAGGTTTAATCTGAGCTAACTTTGCATTAGTCGTCTAAGTTAGAATGAGCTGGCTATTCTAGGCTGCTTAGGTAGGGATCAACTGAACTATGGGAGGCAATACCTATGAGTGAAGCTAAGTGAGGTATTAACATTAAGTTCATAGGTTTTCAAGTTTAAGGTTGAATGCTTTAACCTCAATAAGGCTCGAGTGTAACTTGGATGTTTAGAAGGGGATACCTTAGAGGGCAGTTGCTTGCCCTGTATGGTATAGGAATTCTCTTAGACATTGAAGTCGATAAGGTTACCTAGAGGTCGAGAAGTCTAACTTAAAGTAGGAGGTCCTTAGGTGTTTGTGCCAACATAGGTACTTATAAGGGTTAAGGGGTCGAACCTTTAGTTAGTTCAAGAGTTCCTTTGGATTCGGTACCAATAATGATATCCATAAGGGTTGAGGAGTCAACCCTTAAGTTAGAGGATGTAGATTAATGCAACCTATCTTAGGAAGGCTTGTTAGTTATTCTGTGTTGTGAGTTAACTCAGTAGTTAGGAGGAATATAAAACTATGAACTTGAGAAAGATCACAATTCTAACAAATTATGTCCTCATGTATAAAATGATTGTGATGATGGAGACATCACTTTGTAAAGCTAAAAAGATATAATAATAAACCATCTTAGCTCATAAGAAAGGGAAAAAAAAGGACTTAAAGCTACTTAAAATAAAGACGCAGGTTGTTGGGATTCTACATGTGAGATATAGGCTCATTGTTTAATGTTTCTATCCTGTATTCTCGATTCCCAATGTCCTTGAGAATCTTAATGTGGTCTTATTAATTTGAAGCCAACTTGCCCTATCCTTCTTTAGAGCTCATTACCTTAAGCTTTCTATATACTAGGTCTCTAGGTTTAAAGACCTTGTACTTAACCCTCTTGTTGTAGTATTATATTACCCTACGCTAATATACAATAAGTCAAACCTTGGCCAGGTTGTAGATTTCATTTATAGTGTCAATACTATTCGCTAGGGCAATTTAGTTAATGGCTTGATCATGGCTCTTGATTTGCTAATGGAGAGCTTAAGCTTTATTAGCAGTAAGCCTTCGGTGCAAAACGTTAAGTAGAATGGCGTTTCCTTAATAGACACCTTATGCCTTGTTTGGTATCCTCATAGGATGTTAGGGAGCTTGTATGCCCATCTACTTGCAGCCTGATTAATTTTCTTCTTAAGGTTGTTAAGTATGGTCTTCTTTACTACTTCAACCTACTCGTTGGATCAGAGGTAAGCAACCAGTGTGAAGTGCAACTTGAAGTTGTACCTCTTACGGAAGCTTCTAAACTTTTCATTATAGAACTATTTCTTATTGCCCGTAATGATGACACATGAATCTCTAAACTAAGAGAGAATGTTTTTGAGGACAAACCCTTCTACAACTTAACTATGATGGAGGTGATAGCTTCTACTTCTACCCATCTCATGAGGTAGTTGATAGCTATAACAATAACTTGTTGAACTGTCGAGGCTTTTGGAAAAGGGCATAGAATATCAAGTCCTTAGTGAAGGAAAGGCTACAGACTGGTAAGCGGAAGGAGGTCAATACTTATCATTATTTAGTTGGTGTTTGCATTTGGCACTTGATGCACTTACGCACCATTCCCCTACCATCCTCTTTCATTATTGGTTAGAAGTAGCTAAGTTGGAGGGCTTGGACACATAAGGCTTAATTTTTTCTTTTTGTGATTGTTGCGTATGCCAGTATGCAACTCCTCTATGGTGTATTGCCCCTCTTCAGATCGAAGCCAACATAGTAGAGGTGAGTTGACCCCGTTGCGGTAAAGTTTGTTGCCAAGCATGGTGTAGTTGGCCATGTTGTAAAGCAGCTTCCACGCTTATTGTTGTTCGTTGATTCTACAGATAGGTAGGTATTGAATAAAAACTTTCTTATCCTTTTTGAAGGGGTTGGGGACACTAATCGAAGCAAACATAGAGAGCTTATCTATCTTAGAGTTGTCAACTTGAGGGATCTTCATGATGCTCATAAAAAGAATTTTAAGGATAAGGCTCGAATCATTTAGAGGTAGTTAGTCATGGCTTCCTGCTTTTCTTCATGCTCCCCTCTAACTTTTTACACAACTAACATAGAGTTTGAAATGTTCTCTAACTTTTCAGCGCTAATGTCTTTAGCTACCTTGAGGCTAGCAATGAGAGTTTCATGCTTAGCTTCATTGGTGCTTTTGAGGAATCCAAACTCTAGGGCTTAATGTACTTAGAGATTTTTAAGATACTAGATTTCGTGAGTTTGAAGGCTACTCTACTAAACCGTAAATAAATAGTACTTTAAACTTTCGAATTTAATTTAAATTTTCAAAATACCCATATAAAAATAATACCTATTTACAAGTGCATAAATAAATAAAATTGAATCTACAAAAATGAGAAATTGAAGAATTATTTACAAAGATAGAAAAATAAATTTTTCCAAATTTTAAGTAGCCTTGTAAGTGCTTGCGAGATTTGAGATTTGAGATCAGACTTTTGTAGTTTATTTTTATAAAACTTTAGTTTGTTGGCTTTTATTAACTTTTGAAAAGAATTAGGTTAATGTTTTTATCCATTTATTTTTGTTTTAGAAAATTTCTATAAAGTATCCTAATTTTACTTATTTTGGAAAACTATAAAAGAACCCTAAACTTTAATAAGAGAGTTTATTATTTTTTTCATTTCTGAAAATCTTTTCCTAAGTGAGAACATTTAAAGTTGGACAACATTTTTTTTTTCATTTTTTATATTTTATATTTTGTTATTTTCTTCTAAAATAGTTTTTTCAATTTTTTTTCAAAAAAGAAAACTTGAAATAAAATTTTATAAAAAAGGAGGAAAGAAAACTTTTGTTAATTTATTAGTTTACTTTATTTGATTTGATTTTTATATTATTTCATTTTTCTATTTTTGGTTTTTTCTTTCTTTCTTTTTATTATATAAATAAATAAGAAAAGAAAAAGAAATAAAAAAGAAGTGAAGCTAACCTACACTTGGGTCAGGGTATGGATCAGAAGCGGGTTTTAGGTTGGACTTCAGGTCATTAAAACTGGTCGTTTGCTTTATACGTGTACTATAAGGATGAAGTAACTGATGGCGATACTCGATTTGGGTAGTTCTAGGGCAATTTTTTTTTGGGTCGAAAATCACATTTCTATGTGATTTATATTAGAGGTGGGGGTATAGGAGTAGTGCCTCGGTAGATGGTAGTATTCTTGTGGAGTTTCGAGGTGGTGGTTGTTCGGGTAATGCAACAAGGGGCTATTGGCAGTGAGAGGGTAGTGGTGCCTTGGATTTTTGGGTGTGGAGAAGCTTGTAATGTGGTTGGTTTGGGGTGGAAAGGCTTGGCGGCTAGGGTTTCGAAGGTAATAACTGGTAGTGGTTTAGGTTTGGAGCAAGGTAGCTAGTGCTGGTGCCATAAGCGACTATGTGGGAAGAGGCTAGTGGTAATTGAGAGCTATGATCAAAGGGAGACTCGTTGGGGCAATGGATAAGCTTGAAAAGCTTTAGGCTTAAGTTATTAACTATAGAGAGAGACACCAACTACCTTAGAGAGAGAAATTGGAGTGTGTGTGTATGTGTGTGTGTGTTTTTTTTCTTTTCTAATTTTAGAAACAAACACTAAAGCTCTTATTTATAATGTTTGAAGCATAAATGAGCTTGGAAAGCCATCCATGGAAGATTTAGATTGGAATCAAATAGCTACTATCATCTTAAAATTCTAGGAAACAAACTTGATTTGAGCTGATATTTTGGGATAAGATTTGATATTATGGCTCATATAACTGTATAGAAGCTTCAATTTCTTCCTTGAAAGCTTAGATTTTATAGATTACACAAGTGTTAAAATCTTGTTTTCTATTTTTTTAATTTTCCTTTGAGATTTTAATCCATTTAATGAATGAATGTGGACCGGAAATGTGTTGAAATGAAGACTATCCTATGTGATCTACGTGTTTTTACCATTAAACTTGTAAAATTATATAAATATGGTTGTTGAAAATGGCCACAAACACGAATCATCAAACTGGGCAAGAGCTGAATTCATGGAGAAGAAGACACTAAGAAAAATGTGTTCTAAAGACGTGTTTTATGTGTAAAAAGAAAAATGTGCAACCTTATGCATTGCAAGACTCGATCTAAGGTCTCCCGCATGCATGTATAGATTCGTCACCAACAAGGCAATGGCTTGTGCCTTGTTTATTTTTGCAAGCATATTGGTTATAACAACAAAGATGGCTTAGACCAATTTTAAATTGCTTAATCCAACCCAAAGAAGCCAACCCTCATTTTTATTCTAGTATTATAAACTAGTCTAATATCCTAAAAATTCTACCTTAATCTTTTGTACTTTTTTTTTTATTTTCCTATTTTTTTATTTTCTAAATTTACTATTTTTGGTATTTTTCTACAATTTCTAATTTTATTTTGTATTTTTCATAGTTTTCTAATATTTTTTGAAATTTCTAATTTTTTGTATTTTTTTCTTTTTAAACTAGGACCCTTTTTCTTTATTTAAAAATTTACTAAAATACAAGGGGAGCAAAAATTGAGTATCTATAATTGTCCCTCTCTATGATGAACTTTGACTAAAATTTAACCATAAAGATAAAAAAGATATCATTTTTGCTTTTTGATAGACTTACATTAAGAAGTGCTGCAAATAGCTAGCTGTCTTAGGCCTGATCCACTTGGGATTTAGTAAAAGGTAAAAAACATTCTGAAAGAGGAAAGTGGTGCCCTAAGAGCCAGTAGAGAAAGAAAGATTGGTTTTTAGAATGGTATAGTACCTTAAGAGTTGACTATAACCTTAGAGGGATCTGAGGAAGGGTAGCACTTTACGAGTTGGCTAAAGCCTTGAAGGATTTTGAAAAAGGGTGGCGCTTTGGGAGCTAGTTAAAGTCCTAAGAACTCTGGAAGGGGGTATCGGTCTGGGAGTCGATTAACTTAGGTGGGAGTATCTTTAGGAGACTAGCAATCTTAAATGAGAAAGCTATTTGAAATTTGGTTGTGCTCCTTTGAGGTGACTAACCTAAATAGGAGTGTCTTTAAGGGACTAGTAATCTTAAATGAGAAAGCTATTTGAAATCTGCTCATGCTTCTCTAAGCTAACTAACTAAGCGAAAGCGTCTCTAGGGGACTAATAACCTTATATGGGAAAGTGATTTAAGACTTGGTTGTGCTCATCTAAGCTGACCAACCTAGATAAGAGCATCTTTAAGGGACTTGTAACCTTAAATGAGAAATTGATTTGAGATCTAGTTGTGCTCGTCTAAGCTAACTAACTTAGGTGGAAATGTCTCTATAGGACTAGCAACCCTAAATGGGAATTAATTTGAAACTTAGTAGTGCTCTCTTGAGCTAACTAGCCTACATAGGAGCATCTCTAGGGGGTTAATAATCCTAAATGGGAAATTGATTTGAAACTTGATAATTCTTTTCCAAATTGACTAACTTAGGTGGCAGCATCTCTAAGGGACTAGCAATCCTAAGTGAGAAAGCGATTTAAAACCTGGTCGTATTGCTCAAAGCTCACTAACCTAGGTGAGAGTATCTCTAAGGGACTATCAATGTTAATTGAGAAATTAATTTGAAACCCAGTTGTGCTCTTCTAAACTATCTAGCCTAGGCAAGTGCATCTTTAAGGGACTAACAACCCTAAATGAGAAATTGATTTGAGACCTAGTTGTACTCATCTAAATTGACTAACTTAGGTAAGAGCACCTCTAGGAGACTAGGAACCTTAAATAGGAAATTGATTTGAACATGTTCTTGCTCTTTTAAGTTGACTAACCTAGGTAGAAAAGGTGCTCGTTGAGGTTGCTAAATCTTGAAAGTTGGTTAGAAATGCGGAAATGCCTTATAGGTTGGCTAAGACCTTAAGAGAGATTAGTGAAAGGGAAGCGTCCTATAGGCTAGCTTAGACCTTGAGAAAAGGTTAAAAGGAAAAGCACTGTAGGGGCTAGCTAAAACCCTAAGAGAGATTGATGAAAGGAAAGCACCTTATAGGCTAGCTAAAACCTTAAGAGAGATTGAGAAAGCAAAAGTTCCTTATAGGTTGGCTAAAACCTAAGAGTGATTGTTGAAGGGAAAGCACCCTTTAAGATAGCTAAAACCCTAAGAGAGATTGATGAAAGGAAAGCACCCTATCGGCTAGCTAAAACCTTAAGAGAGATTGACGAAGCAAAAGTAGCCTATAGGTTAGCTAAAACCTAAGAGTGATTATTGAAGAGAAAGCACCATTTGGGATAGCTAAAACCTTAAGGAAGATTGTCAAAGAGAAAGCATCTTGTAGGTTGGCTTAAACCCTTAAAGAAGATGCAAGATGGAATAGTTTTCTATGAGATGGCTAGGACCCCTAAAAATTGGTTGAAAAATGGGAAAGTGCCCTATAGGTTAGCTTAAAACCCTATGAGATGGGACAATGCTTTATGAGCTAGCTATGATCCTAAAAACTAGTTAAAAATGGGAATATGCTGTATAGGCTAGCTTAAAATCCCAAAGGAAAAGTAAGATGGGATAGTGCTTTTTGAGTTGGCTAAGACCCTAAAAAGTGGTTGAAAAATGAGAAAGCACCTTATAGACTAGCTTAAAACCCTAAAGGGAATGTAAGATGGGATAGCGCTTGACGACATAGCTAGGACCCTGAAAAGTGGTTGAAAAATGGGAAACTGCTCTATAGGCTAGCTTAAAATCCTAAAGGAAATATTAGATGAAATATCACTTTATAAGCTGGCTAGAACCCTAAGAGATAATTAAAGAAGAGAAAACACCATATAGACTGGCTTAAAACCCTAAGGGAAATGTGAGATGAGATAGCGCTTTATGAGTTGGCTAAAACCTTAAAAGAGGTTGATGGAGAGAAAGCACCATATAGGCTGGCTTAAAACCTTATAAGAAATGTAAGGCAAGATAGCTCTGTATGAGTTGGCTAGAACCTTAAAAGAGGTTGAGAGAGGGACAGTACCATATAGGTTGGCTTAAAATCCTAAGCGAAATGTAATGTGGGATAACACTCTGTAAGTTAGCTAGAATCCTAAAAGATAATTAATGAAGGGACATTGTCTTATAGGTTGACTTGAAACCCTAGAGGAGATGTAAGATGGGATAGTGCTCTATAAGCTGGCTAGGATCTTAAAAGATGATTGAGGAAAGGGAAGCACCTTAAGGGTTGGCTTAAGACCTTAATGAAGGATTGAGGTGGGACAATACTCTATGAGCTAGTTAGACCTAAAAGATGGCTAAAAGAGGGAAAGCACCCCCTAAGTTAGCTTTAACACCCTAAAAGATAATTTAAGAAGTAAACTGAGGTGATTTAATCATTTTGGAAGACTTTTGTAACTTGGATATTTACAAGCAAGGAAAAAGTTCATTAAAAGTCGTCTATGATAGCATAAATACTAGAGATAAGGTCCTTTGATTAGGAAAACATTAGCAGACATCAACTATGAGGATAGCTACTTTAGGTATATCGACTCCGATTAGTAGGGTTAACTTAAAAGTGCCACCATGTTAGGAAAAAGCAAATAACTTGGTTTGAAAGTTTGGATACTAAGACTAGCATGGATTTGAAAATAGATGGAGAAATTTATTAAAAAAAAAGTTACCTTCTCTCTCTCTCATTCGCTTTTTTTTTTCTTTTCTTCTTCTTTTCTTTTTTGAAAGTTTGCTAGTGGGTACAAATTCTTATTAAGAAACAAGAGCCCTACATTAAACCATTCCTTTCTTTAGTAACCATGTCATGCATTATATATTCTTCGTGGTCTTTGAAAATATCTCTTGATCCTAATATCGTCAAGGCTAATTTGGTAGCATGCTGAACATCCCAATAGGGATTGAATTTGGACATTTCTTTCATAAGGAAATGGTGACTGTTGTCAAGTGTTTTTAGAGTAAAGTTATGTTCTTATAAAAGCACAAGTAGAGGCTAAGTGGTACTAAGGCTAGTCCGGTGCAATCACTCTAATGCTTAAGTAAGTGATTATCTTTAAGAGAGATAGGTGAATAAGTATCTAGTTGAAGGTTGTATGATGGCTCTTATAGTACTTTCTTTCTATATTTATAGTTGAACATTGAGTGTCTGCAATTGTAGTTAATCTTTAGTTGTGGGCTACGTGGAGATCTTGTAATCAAGCACATACCTAAAATATAGGAGTAGTGGGTGGTCATGTAATGAGATTGTACTAGATCGTAATTGTTCGTGCCACTTTCTTAAGTTCGAATTGAACATATTAACAAGTTAGGCTTCAAGGCCCATCAAGTGGATTGAGCCTTAGTCGACATTAGCCGAGAGTAGTATTAGTTGTCTTCTCATTAGCCAAATGACTGAGTAATATTTTAGAGTAAAATTTGACTATTAGCATTTGCCCCCTAACTCTCGTAGTTGAGAATTCGACTATGGGTGTAAATAAAGCTTAATACTCAATTTGGGCAATTGGATGGTTAAGACCAAAATGAGTTTCCTAGATGCCCAGTTATGTAGGAAGGATAGATTTTTATTTTGAAATGCGACAAATCATATCCTAAGTGAAAGGTTGTAGCCTTTTAACTTTCCTGCCCATTCACTTTTCTATGATAGTAGCCGTAACAGTTGTCATCCTAGCTATTATTACAATGTAGGGGCTAATAACTGTCAATAACACAATAATAGTAAGATTTTTGGCTCATAACATGTATAATTAATCCATACTTGACCGTCTAATCAAAATTGCATTCCTATCAGAAGCATGTTAGGGTTACGAGGAGAGATTATACATATATAAAGGATTTTTCCGTATTGATAAAGATTTCTTGCTCTTTTCTCATTCGTATCCACATTTAGAGTTTTCATTTGCTTTTGACATTTCATCTTTCAAGTTTTTCGTCTAGTTCGTGATTGTCTCGTATAACTTCAATTAGGTTGGTTTGAAGCATCATTTGTTGACTTATACTTTCAGATTCTAAAACAATCGTGTTCAAGGCTACTTCTCCCCCTTGAAAATGGAACTATTCGACGTGCTCTTCAACTAGTTTAGCAGATAGCAAAATGGAGTGGTGGGAAAAACTTGTTCACATCAACGCCTTTCCAATAGATAATTATATAGATAATAGGGAAGGAAGATTTGTTGACAAGTATTTGTATAATAATGTAGTTTATAATAATGATTCTTGAGATGGAGTGGTGAGTGGTGCTATTAAGACACTCATCTCAAAGTATAATAAAGATTGGCAAGATCTTCCTAAGTCATGGAATCTATGTAAGCTGAGGAAGGATGAGAGGGTGTGCTTTGCAATAAATCATGAATTCTACATATATTTGAAATACCTCGATTTTGGACTACGCTTCCCATTTTTTGTTTTTGAAACAATTCCTTAACTATTTCTAGGTTGCACTTAGTATGTTTTCGCCAAACATTTATAGGCTTCTCGTAGCATTAGAGATAATTTGTGAAGAGATTGAGGTTAAGCTACACCCTAGTTATTCAAATATTTCTTCACAATAAGGAGGTAGCCTGATGGATGGTATTTCGTGGTAACTTAGCATGGTTATAAATTCATAGATGGATTGGAGACTAAAATCCATAAGTGGCATGATAAATTTGTTTCCATTAGGTCAGATGAGGATTTGGATTTGTGGACCCAATGGACTTAGCCCATTTGCACCAAAGATTTTGACTTGATGCTGTTATAGCAAAAAAGATTCAAGAAAGAAAAAAGAATAAGATGTTTTTCTGGGATGTCGAGAGAATAATAAAATGATACGAAAGGGGGGATCTAATCTTTTTTTGATAAAGATGGTAGGTGATAGAATAGTTACCGTGTAGAGTCGAGCTATAAGGGGAAAGCTGTTCTCTTAACTTAGGGGGAGAATAGTGGCCTTTGAGCTTTGCTTGGCATGGACCTTATAAGTTCTAATTTTTCTTTCTTTCCTATTTATAACACTCCTATCCTCTTATGCAGACATGGGTGCAGGTGATGTGGATCCCGCCAAATTGTTAGCCTAAGCAAAGGCTAAAAAGCTAAAGCTTGATAAATGTATGGCTATTAAAGCTCCTGTTAGTTGGCTACCTGCACTGAAAAAGACTTCTCAAGTGAAGGTTATGAAAGAGGCTACTGTTTAAAGGAGGAAGGGAATTGATTCCATCACCGAAGAGCAACAACTAGAATAGATGGAAACCTTCGATGTTGTACAGATGGAGACTATTGGTCTTATGTAGCTGAAGACAATTCCCTTGATAGTAAATAGTCTTGGGGATGATGAGTTAAGAGAATTTAGTTGAGACATTGCTTGTATTGGTAGCATTAAGGCTTCTCTTTAAGAAAATGTTGAGTCGAGCGCTAGAAAGAGAAACGAAAAAGAGCTTGTAAATCAACCTCCGTCCAAGAAATCTAAGGCCTTAGATGAGAAGACAAAAGAGGCTATGAGAAATAAAGCTCTTAGCATCAGTTCTATTGAGTTTGTCCCTAACCGTGAGGTAGGCGAATACTTTATGTTGTGTTGGAGCCAGAATATCCTACATACTGATTCGGCCTTGGTTGATAAGATAAAGTCCTTTACCCTAATGGAGGGAGTCATTCTCCTTAAGGATAGGGAGATTACAAAGAAAGAGGTAGACAGAGTAGGTAGTTGCAATAAATGTCATATTGCTGCCAAGTTGTATGATGTAATAATCAACTTTTCTTTTATGGTTCATGTTCCATTGCTGACATAATTTTGTTTATGCAGACTAGTAGCCATGTTTTGACTACTTTGGATGAAGCTAATAAAGAAATGAAGAAGGTAATATTGTCATTTTTTTTCTTTGACAAGAAGTACATAATTTATTTGACTTTGTTAATTTATTACAGAAGGTTGAGTAGACATATAGCTCCTTAAAGGCTCAGACTATTGCGGCTAAGAATGTAACAATCAAGGCCAAGATGGAGGCAAGGAAACCATAAGAAGAGCTTTCTATGGAGAAGTTGGCACATTCCCTAGTGACTGATGAAGTCTTTAGCCTTAAGGCAAAGAATGAAGAGTAGTATAAGGAGGTTGAGGACTTGAAAGTGGAGCTTCGCAAAAAGTGAGAGGAGTGTTGGGGGTTAGGACTAACAATAACCTCGATGAGTGATGAAGAGGATAGGTTGAGGATGCAAATAAAGAAATTGGAGATAAATGGCTCTAAGCTTGAGACTTGTGTTGTCGAATTAGAGGAGGTGGCAAAATAGAAGCCCTCTATGGAGGAAGTACAGGAAATTGTAACTCCCAGTTGGTAGTACGAGAAATTGCTTCTACAGGGGGTCCAACAGGCAAGAAAATAGATCTTGAAGGTTTACCCTAACTATGATTGTCATGATTAGACTTTGTCGAGGTTGATGATAATGATGCCAATAGTGGCAATGAAGAAGTTAGCAAAGAAGCAAAGACAAAAGTTCAAGAACAAGGTGAAAATGTTGAAGCCAATATGGAGTTCCTGTTGATGACAAGGAACTATCATCTAAGGAGACCCCTTATAACTATAAAGAGACATCCACCTACTCCATAACCCCTAGTGTTGAAAAAGAAGTAAGCTCTAAAAAGGTCTTGTCTTCTTCTAATCAGGACAACACTTCCACCCAATCTAAGAACAAGAATGTTCTAGATACTTAAGATGATCAGCTAATTTTCATAAATGTTGTATGAGCTTAATATGGTCAAGAAGTCAACCTTCTATTGTAATGAGATGTTAGGCATTTACACCCTTTATTTCCATCACATTTTATTTCATGTGCATGTTCTTTCTTTTTGATACGTCTTATTTGATGTACATGTTGAATGTCTTTTCGTAGACATAGTGTTCATTACCTACATAAGGCGTTAACTAGTGTTTTTTCCTTAATCATGAGATTACTTATTAAAGGCATAATAGAGCTTGTTCTCTAGTTTCTTAGCATATTATTAAAGAAGAATTGACATCATTCGTCAATAATTATTAAGTTCATTAATCGTTAGGTGTAAACTTATTAAATATTAGTTCGTTCGTTGTATAGCTAGAACTTAATTAATCCATTAATCATGCATTGATTGGGAATGAAATGATGGGAAGTAGAGATATTCATAAACTTAAAATGAACATTTCATTCTTGAAACAAGATGCAAGCCATTGCCTTACAATGTTTAGAATGGAAATAGAAACAAAACATAATTGCAAAGGAATTAAGAATAGTAAAGCTTCAAATTCTTGACATTCCTTGCCCAAGGGATGATTATCCCATCCAACCTTTCTAGTTGATAGGTTCCCTCACCTATGGCTTCCCAGATCATAATAGGATCCTCTTAATTTGCATTGAGCTTCGTTTGATTCTCTTGCATGCTAGTTACTTCTAATTTTCTAAAAATAAGATCTCTAAGTTGAAATACCTTGTGTTTTACCTTTTGATTGTAATACCTAGTTGCTTTGTGTTGATATGTAGCATCTCTTATCCTTACAATAACTCTTATCTCCTCGATTATATCCAAATTGGCTGTAAGGCTGACTTGATTAACACTTATGTGAAAGTGATATGTACGAAGATTGGGTAGATCCATCTCAATTAGCAGGACGACTTTCAAACCATATGCTAATCTGAAGGGGGTTTCTTTGGTTGAAGTCCTTTGGGTAGTTTCATACCCCCATAAAACACTCGGCAGTTCGTTAGTCCATTTACCCTTGACTTGGTTAACTTTCCTCTTCAAACTATGCAAGATGATCTTATTAATTGCTTTCACTTGCCCATTGGTTTGAGGATAAGCTACTGAAGTGTAATTTAGATGAATGCCGTGTTTCTCACAAAATGCCTGAAACTTATGTCTATTGAACTATGGTCCATTGTAAGTGATTATCGTAAATGAAACCCCAAATCTTGATATGATGAAGTTGAAAACAAAAGCTTTGACCTTATGTTCAATGATTTTAGCTACTGCTTTGGCCTCCACTCAATTGTAAAACAATCTACGGCAACTATGATGCATTGCCGCTAGGCCTTAGACTTTAGAAATGGTTTAAGTATATCTAATCCCTACTAGGCATAATGCTAAGGGCTCATGAGGCTGTATAATTCAATAAAAGGCATATGGCTCAATGCTTCATGTTTTTAGGATTGTGGACATTACTGATCAACGAATTTTGCATCTTCTCTCATAGTCGGCCAGTAATAGCCGAGTCGCAATACATGTACATATAGGGTTTGACCCTTTGCATGGTTGCTACAGATGCCATCGTATAAGTCAGATAGTATTTGTTGTACGTCCTTTGGTGGAAGGCATTAAGTATAAGGTTAGGAAATGTTGCATTTGTACAATTGGTCATCAATCAACGTATAATTTGTGGCTTGGTAAATCAACCTTTGAGCATCTTTCTTATCATCAAGAAGGATATCGTCCTTCAAATAGTCTATGATTGGGTCCATTTAAGACTTCTCCTTTGGTCAAGGAACCAACTCATACCTCTATTCAGCACTTTGTAAGCTCTTATTAGGGAGATACTTAATGAAGAGCTTGTCATTTAAGTCAGGAAATTCCATGTTAGCTAACTTCAATAGTTTTTTTGCAATAATGTTCCTACTCTTCAAAATTTGCTTGATTGAAAAGGATTGAAACTCTTCCTTGAGCATTTGTACCATTAACATGTACTTGCTTATCACTTCTTTTGCTACGTAACTTCCTCTAACTTAATTCACAACTAGTTGTGAATTGGAAAAAACTTTGATGTTCTCAGCACCAACATCTTTTGCCAATTTGACTCAAGCAATTAAGGCTTTGTATTTGGCCTCATTGTTGTTGGTTGGAAACCTAAATTTCAAGGCATAATTAATATTCACATTATGGGGTCCTTGTAGAATGAGGCTTGCATTACATCCTTCTTTTATTGAGGAGCTATTGATATATAAATTCCATATTGGCTTCTTGACCATCTCTATGCTGTCTTCTTTACCAATAAATTCATCGACAAAATCTGCCAATACTGGAGTTTTTAATATCGTTCTGGGTTTGTACTGTACACTATAGGCACTTAGCTCTAAGGCATATGTCATCATCCTCCTCAAGGAATTTGGTCATTGTAAAGCTTGCCGTAAAGGCTAATTATTGAGACTAATAATTTGATGTGCTTGAAAGTATGACTTTAACTTTCTTGCTGAGAGAACCATTGCTAAAGCAAATATTTTAATCTTTGTGTATTGGTGTTCTGGGCCTTAAATGGCATGGCTCACATAATAAATTGGCCGATGCTCTCTGCCTTCTATTTGTACCAAGATAGAAGAAAGAGCTTGGCTGCTTATTGACAAATGCAAGTATAAATTTTCTTTCAGAATAGGTGTTGAGAGTGTTAGTGGTGACGTAAGAAACTCCTTAAAGTCGTTGAACGCTTTCTCATTCTTATCAGTCTACTGGAATTCTTTCAAGTTCTTTAAGACTTTAAAGAACTCTGCACATCTATTAATGCTTTTCGACACAAATTTGTTTAGGTTGGCTATCTACCTAATTAGCTCCTGAACTTCCTTGATTGTACAAGGAGACCTTGTGTTCTAAATAGCATCGATCTTCCTTGGGTTCACTTAAATGACATGCCGGATGACCATATAGCCTAAAAATTTTCTTGAAGTGGCATTGAAAACACACTTTTGCAGGTTCAATTTCATATTGTACCTCCTTAAAGTGCTAAATGTCTTCTCAAGATTGGCAAGATGCTAACTTTTTGTCATACTCTTCACAATCACGTCGTAGATATATACTTTGACGTTATGATGAATTTGAGGCTTGAACATCTTGTTGATTAGCCCTTGATAGGTTGTGCCAGCATTTTTGAGCTTAAAGGGCATCACTGTGTAACAATACGTCTCAAAATTAGTGATAAAGGATGTATGGACTTCATTTTCCTTCTCCATCTTGATTTGATTATATTTGAAAAACGCATCTATTAAAGATAGTAAGGCATGTCCGATGGTTAAGTCAACTATCTAGTCTATTCTTAGCAAGGGGAAACAATCTTTGGGATAGGCCCTATTCAAATCCATAATGTCTATGCACATGCGCCATTTGTCGTTAGACTTTTTGACTAGTACACAGTTGGTTAGCTAAGTCGGATAAGGCTCTTCCTTTATGAACCCTGCCTTTAACAATTTCTGTACTTCTTCTTCGATGACTCCCATTGCTCAAGAGTGAAATGCCTTTTCCTCTACTGAACTATCTTCGCATTGGGATCAATTTGAAGTTTGTGAGACATTACTTCCCTAGGGATTCCCAGCATATTTGAGGAGGAGCATGCAAACAAGTCAGTGTTATCTCGTATAAAGTTGATCAAACTTTGTTGAATCTCTGCTAGCAAAGGTTTCCTTATCTTTGTTGTCTCCCCAAGATTATTTCCTAATGAGACATCCTTTGTTTCTTCCTTAGCATTTTCTATGCTGACTAACTTTTGTTTTGGACAAGTTTTTGTTGATAAGTGATTTTTGTCCTAGTGCATGAACACCTTCAATAAGAAAACGGCTATGGGGAATGTTGAAGGATACTCTGGCATAGTTACTCCGATACTTAAGTCAGCCCTCTTGTGATGAGAGTAAACTTATAGCATAATAGGAAAAGTGAGAGAGAATGGAAGAGGATCCTCTTACTTGAGGGTTTTGCTTGGTATTTATAGTGAGTCAATAGAGATTATACCCAAACTGGATAATTGGAACAGGCTTAAGTATTTAGCTGACTAATATAAGCCTACATAATAATTATTAGAAAATGCCTATCAACATTTGCCCCCTACTCTCTTTAGTGACAAAGTTGAAAAAGAGAATTTGAGAAGGTTGATTTTGTAAGATGCTTGGAAAAGTTTGTAAAGCAAGCTTGAAGAAGTTAAAGTGATTGAAAAAGCAAAGGCCTGGAGAGTTGAAAAGTAGGAGTGATAGTAGCACTTATAAATATTATCATGCCGTAAAAAGTGAAGGCCTGAAGAGGCGAAGGCCTAAAGAGTTCCAAGCACTTGAAGAGGTGAGGGCTTAAAGAGGCTAGAGCACTTAAAGAGGCGGGGGCTTAAAGAGGCTGGAGCGCCTAAAAAGGCCGAAGCGCTTGAAGAGGTTGGAGAAGTTGTAGGTCGTCCAAGTTATGCATGACCTGTACTAAGTAAAGCCATAAAGTAAGTTGGTTGGCCCCTAATCCATTAGTGTATAAGACTTATGGGCTTATTTGCTCATCATCAATGCAAATTTTTGGACTTAGAATATTTTACATATCATTGCTCAATGGCTTAAGGTTTTTGAGTAGCTCATTATCTATTTATTAGATAGAGCAACCGAGTTTATTGTAGCTCATCATCCATAGTATATAGGGTTTAGAGCTATCAAGGAGTAGCCCATTGACTAATTGTATTTGCATAGGCTTAAGACAAAGGGCATTCCTTCCTTAATGTGTCTTGACATATATCCTTGAATAGAGGTAGAAATAAGCTTGCTAAGAATTAGGAAAAATTATCACAAGCACTAAGCAGTTGACACTTTTATTATCAGGCTCATTGGAGCTCGAGTCATGAATTAACATATTGATATAACTTAATAGAGAGTTTATAGAGTGGATTCAATTCTAATGATATATCAACTCAAGTATGATATAGAACACTTATCTCTAAGCATAAATAATAGCTCTGAGTCTATTATCTAAGCGTAGCTCGATGTTGAGATTGGAAAGAGCTTGGATTTTTGGTAAGACACTGTTAGAGCTCGATAATTGTTGTAGGGTGCTTAAAGTTTGTGTGAAGCTCAACCATGTTAATGACCAGCTTGGTTGCTTTGTTACTGTTGTTGTAGAATACTTTGACTTGATGAAAAATGATGTACCAGGAGCTTAGTTATCACTATGACTTATCAGTTTGGATTCGAACCAATGAGTCCTTCAAAATATCAAAGAAAACAAAGTGAGTAGGTTTACGAGCTGAGTAGAGTAGTTGATGCGAAGCTATTCAGAGGATATGACACACTAACGAATATAACATGACTTGACACTTCACTTGATATGACGTACAAGTTAATGTCAAGGTTCACTCGCCACTAATCCTGAGCTACTCGGTAAGATTAGATAAGAGTGTATGAAAGTGGACTTGTAGAGGGTTATCTTACAAGAACAATATATTCAATGTTTTTGTGTAAATTCAGATGATTTTGGCTTACAAGGAGAAAGGACTATTTATAGTAAGTCCCTAGGGCA
This sequence comes from Lumnitzera littorea, assembly GCA_024138015.1. Lineage (NCBI taxonomy): Eukaryota > Viridiplantae > Streptophyta > Magnoliopsida > Myrtales > Combretaceae > Lumnitzera > Lumnitzera littorea. Next base: position 39,183,138 of record JAMXBB010000009.1, read on the forward strand.
ACATTACAAATAAAGAAATTACAAGAAGGTATATACAAAAGAGGGATTTATAGTACATGCGAAAAGGGGTAAAAGGGACAAAAGACGAAAAAAAAAGGGGAAAAATAGTACAATGTTAGATGAAGAGGATAGGTGGCAGTGCAATACTGGATTTGTACAAGGGTTCCCTGAGCACAACATGCGAGAGGAATCAAGGTATTGTAGTGACAAAGAAGCCAAGATGTGAAAGGATGCCATGAGAGTTGGAAGGAGGCCAAAAGAGAAGTACCTAACTAAGAGCTAGTTACATTTACTCGGTAAGAGACTTTTGGCAATTGAAAGTCTGATCACTTGCCACGATAATGAATAGAGCATTATATAACCACCTAGAGTTTTTAGGGAATTCAGCCATCCTCTTTTAGCATACTGTTTCTCATCATTGGTGGGTTGATGAGAGAGAAACCTTCGGGCGAGGAATTAGAGGCCTCTGAGGCATGTGCGAGTGATTAGGCTGGTAGTCAGTAATCCATCAGCTCCTTGGGGTTGTTGGAGATTTGCCTTTAAATCATGATCCTCATCATCATCTGACACATAGGGAGTCAGATTGGCGACGTTGAATGTAGTAGACACGTTGAAACCCTTAGGCAGTTTAACCTCATAGGAGTTAACATTAATGCACTTAAGGATGTTGTAAGGTCCGTTCGTTTTGGGAGATAGTTTGTTCGTCCTCTTGCTAGGAAAGTGTTCTTTGCTAAGATGGATCTAGACAAGGTCTCCAAGGGTATAAATGACTTGTCTCCTCCTTGACTTCCTGCTTCCTTCTATAGGGATACAGTCTTGGCCAATTGCTCGGCAATCTTCTAATGTAACCTCTGGAATTCTTTGGCACGCTATAGGCTAGATTGACTTTCCCCTTATATAGTTGGACTGTTAATTAAATCCAAGAGTAAGTTCAGGTTAAGTCCATAAACAACCTCAAATGGTGATATTCCAGTCGAGTTGTTAGTCGAGCTGTTGTAGGTAAATTCAATGATGGGCAAGAATAAATCCTAATCACGAGAATTCTTCCTAATAGTTACATGTAGGAGGTTACCAACAAATCTGTTCACAATTTCAGTTTAGCTATTTGTTTTGGGGGGGGGGGGGGGGGGGGAACAAGAAGTACTGAACAGGAGCTCAGTATCGAGCTTCCTCCATATAGTCTTCCAAAAGAACTTCGTGAACTTTGAGTCATAGTTGGACACAATACTCCTTGGCACTCCATGTAGTCATATAATTTCCTGCAAAAAGAGGTTAGCGACGAATAAAGCATCATTAGTTTTGTGGTAGGGAATGAAGTGGCTCATCTTGCTGAACCAATCAACCACCACCATGATTGAGTCATGTCTTCTTGGCATTTGGGGAAGGCCAAGCATGAAATCTATGCTTATATTGGTCCATAGCCGCTCTAGAATAGGTAGGGGTGTATACTCTCCATAGGGCTCTCTTCTCCCCTTCGCATATTTACACACTTCGCACCTCTTAAGTACTTGATGCACATCTTTCATTATCCCAGGCTAGTAAAAATGCTCCTTCAATATCTTAGTTGTCCTCTTTTCTTTAAAATGGTTAGCCAAACCCCCGACATGGGCTTCTCAAACGAGTAGCTTCCTTGTTAAACCACTCGGCATGTAAACCTTACTTTTAATGGGCCTATAATTTGACTAGGAGTACTTCCCGAACATTCCCAAAGATCAACTAAACTAAGAACTCAAGTTTACAATTAGAAATGAACTTTCTTTTCCAATTCAAAAGCCTATTATCGATAAAACCTGAACTTAAAAAACTGCAAACTCTAAAGTCACCTAAAACCCTAAGCCCTAAAACAATTAAGGACTTTTAACCTTAAGTGACTAATTGATAATTTAATTTAAATAATTTCATTTAACTCTAGAAATTTTCATAATTTTATAAGAATTAAATCATCATTTACAAGACAATTCAAGAAGTAAATCCTAGAACAATTTCTTATAAGACAATTCCCTTATCTTCATGCCTAAGCCATATACTTGAATAAGTAGACCAACTAATCACCCTAAATGAATTATCAATTGAAAGTTAGAGTCATTTATCAATTGATAACTCATCAAAATCTACATTTATCAATTGATAAAACACTTTCCTTATCACCCCTTCACTTATACTACATATGGACAAATTATCACAAGATTTCACATGCTTAACTTCAATAAATGAGACAAGACAATTTCATGCCCAAAAGGACACCCAATGGCTGGTTCTAGCATGGCTTTAAGGGGGCCCATACTCTTGTCTTCCATTCATCAATTACTTTATTTTACACTCTACTATTCACCCCTTAATGTTTATATTATTAACAGTTGCAATTGTTGACTTTTGTGTATGCTACAAGACAACAAAATCAAACTTCTTAAACACATTTCTACCCTCATTCCAACCAGTTACTCTTTTCCCATTTGCTCTCACTTTCAATTTCATTGTCACTTCCTTTTCTCTCACTTTGAAAACAACATAAAAGAAGAAACAACTATACCCCATAAAATCCTTCACTTGTTGCTACACTCTAAGCATACATACACTCACAGCACTTTCAACTTCTTCTTGTCTTGCTTTTACCAACATTCAAAGCCCTTTAGGCCTTAGAATATCCCTTAAACCCCACTTCAAAGGATCACAACTTGGGTTTCAAAAGGGGTACAAGAAGGAGGAAGTAAAACAAAGAGCATAAGTGGAACTTTAGTGCACAACCACCATATTTTTTTTGCTTTAAGAAGCAAACACATGAAAACCTTACATGGAAGTTAAAATATGAGCATGTAAAGTTAGTATTTTGTAAAAATACTTGTTTAACGCTTGGAATGGAAGATTTTAAGTTGAGAAAATCTTGAAATGAGAACTTGAATGAAAGAGAAGCATGCTGGACGTGAGGATTTAGAGGTCATTTGAATGTTGTTTTCACTTTCATTAAGTTAAACATGCTTAAATTTAGACTTAGGTAAAGATAAAATCCATCACATGAAGTTTTACGAGGAAACCAACTTTATAAGACATGAACTATGGTATGGGAGGTATGATAAAAGTGAGATCCTCTATTTTCATGTAAAGTATGAGTCAAATAATCATTTCATGATTTAACACCTAAATTTAAGGAAATGATGAAACAAGTTGGAAAATCAAGTTGGGAGCCCTCATACTCAAACCAATTAGTTTTGGAACATCCCTAAAAAACACTTAAGAATATAATAAAAGTAAGTAAACAAAGTAAAAAGACCAATCAAGGAAAGTTTGATAAGTGTGTTAAGCTTAAAACTCAAAACTGAGCTTAAAACTTCCGAAACGGGCCTCAAACGTTAAGTTGAACTACCCTTAAGTTTTTGACCAGCAACTTGACACATTAATAAGGGTTGGTTTAAGACTCGCAAGAAGCCTACAAGACACTCCCTAAGCCCAAGAAAGTAATTATCTTTAAATTGAATAAAAAATAAGCCCATTTGACAACCTAAGCCCACTTAAAAGCCTAAGAAGTAGTTGATAGCCTTAGGAGTGTAAATCAAAGTTGTAAATTTGACCTTAAGGAGTATTTTGAGTCTAGAATGAAATCTTAACCCTAAGCCCAAAGGAATTCTCAAGTTACCAAAAAGTCCATTAACCAAACAAAGCCCAAAAGCACTCCAAATCATGAGGACTGCTACTGTTCTGACCTATGGGCAAATTTACATGCCTCATCTTAAAAATCTAACCTCACCACATTAAAGTAAACTAAAAAATGATGAAGATTGACTATAAGATTATAAAAATCGGATTTAAAACGAGAAAGTTATATGTGATTGAATTTTTAAGTAAAACCGGGAAAAATATGAAAACTAGTTGAAAGTATAACTTAAGTGGTTTTAGCTTAGTTTCCTAAGTTTTATTTCAATCCCTTATAGTATTATGATTTTGACCTGCCCCCAGATTACTTGGACTGACCCACATGGTGGAGTAAGTAAATTCTTGATGACTCTTTACTTAATTTTGCACGTAGAATAGATACACCTAAACTTACATATGAATTAGATGCCTATGGGATATGGGAAATGCATGTTGATACGAGGCAAGCGCACCTATCAATTTTAATATAGTCGGATATGAGTCCGAGTCGATCCCTCAGAGATTTTGAGTACTAATATTAACTTTAGCTTTATTATCTAACCGGAAAATTATGATGAATTGAATGAATTAAAAAGACTGAAATTAATAAACTAAACTAATTATGAGACTTAACTAAGCAATTTAGAAAGCAATAAACTATTAACGACTTCAAGTATGCAATGATGTATTTAGGAATTATTTCCCTTAGTGTTTAACATGTAACCTTTTAAAATATATTCAATTTAGTTTCTATAATTCTTGATCGGAGGGATTCACAATTAAAGCTAATATCTTTCTCAAGCATATTAACCCTAATTCTAAATTATTTACCGGAATCTCTTCACTTAGTAATATAACTTAGAATTGCATTAATGTTTAATGAATTCCCACACAAACAATCAACTTTTCCGAAAGAATCATGTATCTTATCTCTAAGTATACATGTAATTCTCTTCAATTATGTTTAGATCTAATTACACATGCAATTTCTCAATTAACATGCATAATATCATATATTGATACTCTAGAATTATCAATGTATAATTAACGACATAATTGAATCAAGAAAAGATAGAAACTTTCTTGAAATTATAATTCAATCCAAGAATCACATGAAACCCTAGGTTCCATAATCCTAAATACTTGAATTCTAAGCTATCATAATGAATCTAAAAACAAGTTCCATCAAAAACGTAAAATAAAACATGAAAACCCCTCTTGATTTGATGAACAATCTTTAATCTTGAAATCGATGTCGTTATCGCTTCTTGATCGATGTTCGCCTCAAGTCTCTTCTCTTCTCTTGTTTCTCTCCGTTTTTGTAATGTCTCTCTTCCTTTTGAACCCTAAGATCTCCTTATATATGTGTATTACACGGATTTTAATTTCGTCACCAGACACGGCCTGGAACACGGCCGTGTCCCCAGGTCGTGTAACTTTCTGCACAAAGGCAAAATTTCTACACAACTTCAAAATTTCATAACTTCTTCGTTTGAACTCGGAATTGAGTGAAACTTGATTCCTTTTCTTCGTTTTTGAGCCTAGAACGCGTTTAAACCCTGAAATCAACATTTTACTCAATTAAGTATCATTTTCTTTAAAGAAAACCAAAAATGTAAGGGAAATGCTATAAAATCACCATATGAAATATGTTTAAAATTAGAGTTATCACATGTGTATGAATTTGTGATTGAATACTATGGTGTATTAATCATATAATAATGGAAATTGTTGTGATAATTTATATGCATGATTGTATGAAATGAAATTGTCTGATCACCTTGAAAAATCAGATTAACCACTTATATGATTAAGAAATTAAATGGATCTTACATTCCCTATAATTGCATTCGAATAACACCGACTGTCGCTTCACGCAGAAGATGGGAAGGGACTCATAGGAGGAGGGCCTCTTGTAGGATTGGGCACTAGCTATGTCATCATTTCATTAACTCTCTATCCTAAGTTGACGGGCTTACTAGGCATTGGGAGATGCCAACCGTTGGTGAGGGGTCGTATCTTGTGGCTTCTACTTAAGGTGTGTGTTTGTAGATTGCAGAGGCCACCATACCACTAGACTTGAGATTTTGAAAATATGATTTGATATTTGGTAAAGAAAGTATATATATATATATAATTTTGTTTTGACTTAAGCACAATAGTGCAAATGAAATAAAACCTAAGAGCTAGAACCCGGATTTTGATTTGAGTTAGTTAATTATCTTCAAACCCTAACTATAGGAGGCGTAATTTTGAGTTGTATGTAGTTCCTAGGCTATTGCATGCGTTATTTAGTATACTGATTATTCATGCATTTATATGATTGTGCATTTAATAAATTTCTGCCATGCGATATTGATGAGGGTATTTATCTCACTAAGCATAAGCTTATACCCCGATAGATTCCTTTTGTTGCAGGAAAACCTCTTCGTTAATTCGAATTAAGACATGCCTAAGGTGAGTCTCATGTAGAGACGAGTTAGAGTGATTAGGGGCAGAGAGGAGATTTTGTAAAATCTTTTGTAGGTAACTATTTACCTTTATTTTATTCATAATATAGTTTAAAGTTTATGATGCAGTTCTTATTATGAACTACATTTTTTTGTAATATTCTTTTATTGTGAAACTTAACAAGTCTACATGTTTACTTGATTAATTTATGTCTTAAAAGTTAATTTTAGTAAATTACTCTATATTACTTATCTATGGGCCTGGTGGTAACGTATAGTGAAAGGAGCCTTGTGTGTCATATAAAAGGCTTGTGATCAACAAGGGGGTTGATAGTAGACCTATGTATGCTATACGGCGATCTACCACAACAATAATACTATTGGGTCATGATACAGCACACAAACCTGCTTGCCCTTCATTAAGAACCTCTGACTCAAGTAAAACCTTTCCACAGCTCCTCCAACACTGCACCTAGCCACTAAGGGTCTAAAATGTGGATCATGCTCATATTAATAAGGTAAAGTATCAAATTCAAGCACCTTAGCTTAAAATGTTGTGATGAGGGTATAACGGTGAGAAAGAGCATCATCCACTGTATCGGTGCTCTCCTTCTTATATCTAATGACATAACAAAAGGTCTCCAAGAACTTAACCCATTTGGCATGAAGCTAAGAAAGCTTCTATTGCCCACAAAGATGCTTGAGAGACTTATGATCCGAATAGATGATAAATTCTCTCGGCAACAGATAATGTTACCAATTCTGAAGTGTTCGAACAACGGTGTAGAACTCCTTGTCATAGGTTGAGTAATTCAGGGTAGCACCTTAGGGCTTTTTGTTGCATTAGGCAATGGGTCGGCACTCCTGCATAAGGACAGCACCAATGTTGACACCAGACACATCACATTTAACCTTAAAAACTTTCTCAAAATTTTGCAGGGTGAGTACTGGACCAGACATCAGCATAGACTTCACATGTTCAAAACTCTTCTAAGCTTTCTCCGAGCACCTAAACTCAACGTTCTTCTTGGTCAATTCAGTCAATAGCGCAGTTATGGAACTAAAGTTTCGAATAAATCTCCAATAGAACGAAGCTAGACCATAGAAGCTCCTAACTTTAGCAGCACTAGACAGCTTGGGCCACTTAAGAATAGCTTTGACCTTCTCATCATTAACTCAAACTTCATTCCTTAAAATAACATATTTGAGGAATATAACCTCGCTTTGATAGAACACACATTTCTTCAGGTTACCAAATAATCTCTCGGCATGGAGGATGTTGAACACCAATCTTAAATGCTTGACATGAGTGATGAGGTTGGCACTCTAGACCAGAATATCATCAAAATAAACCATAACACATTTGCCGATTAACATTCTAAATACATGATTCATTGGCCGCATAAATGTACTCAGTACGTTAGTCAGCCCAAATGTCATCACCAACCATTCAAATAGACCATCTCTTGTCTTGAAGGTCGTTTTTTGTTCATCTCTAGGTCTTATTTGTATCTGGTGGTAGCTACTTTTTAGGTCAATCTTAGAAAAGATGTAGGCACCATATAACTCATCAAGCATATTATCAAGTTGTAGGATCGGGTATTAGTATTTAATAGTGATCTTATTGATGGCTTGCCTGTTAATGCACGTTCTCCATGTTCCATCCTTTTTCAGCTCGAGCACAGTTGGTATGGCATAAGGGCTCATGCTCTTACGGACATATCTATAATCTACCAACTCATCCACCTATTTCTTCAGTTTAGTTGCTTGTTCGGGATTGAGCTTGTAAGTGGGTTAGTTTAGTAAGGCAGCTCTTTGTTGGAGGTCGATGCAATGTTTAATACCTCTCAGGGGAGGTAAACCTTTCAACATCTCGGCAGGGAATAGGTCGGCAAAATCTTAAAGCAGCTATTGTACCTTGATAGGTAAGTTCTTAGCTTTTCTCACCTCCAAGAGTCTCTTGGCTAAGAGGAGCATAAAGTCCTTGGCTGAGACTTCTCGAGTGAACTGAGCTTGGGAAATTACTAAGGACTTCCACTATAGTGATCTAATAACCTTTTTCTTAGGCTTCTTGCACTTCTCTAGGACTCATGGGGGTCAATATAATTTTCTTCTCATCTTTCTAGAACATGTAGGTGTTCCTATAGCCATCATGTAATACTCTTAGGTTAAACAGCCATGGTCGGCCGGGTAATATATGAGAAGTACACATGGGAAGGACATCACACAACACCTTCTCCTTATACCTATCACCAATGGTAATCGGTACCTTAACTTGCTCAGTAACGTGTAACCCTCCTTTCTTGTTCAACTAGTGAATCTTGTATGGCTTAGGGTATATAAGGGTCGGCAAATTCATAGCCTTGACTACCCCTTAAGCTATGACGTTAGTACAGCTCCCTCCGTCAATGATCAAGGCATATGGCTTGGCATTCACTCAACAATTCGTATGGAAGAGATTCTCCCCTTGCTCATTCTTGTTAGCCATAAAAGCACTTCAAGATCATCGAACGACAAAGAAATACTCGATACCACCTTTAGGAGGTGTCTTACCATCAAGGTCTGCTTGAAATTCTTCCAGCATCTGATCAACTACTACTTCTTCCTCTCGTTTGCTCGTACTTTTACTTCAAACTAGGGCTTGTCTCCTTTTATAGTCATGACCTGGCAGTTCGGACATTAATTAGCCATGTGTCCATAACCAAGGCATTTAAAATATTTGATTTCTTGAGTTTTCCTTCCTAAGATTTGACCTTGGTCCCTTCAGATCTTAGGTTCCTTAGTCTTACTCTTACTTGGCCTTCTTTTAGTTGGCTTGGCATTTGCCTTCAACATTCTACCTTAGAACTATTTGATGCTTTGTCATTCCCAGGTCGGCTCGACATGCCGCTCCTATTTGGTAACATTGGTTGGCTACCCGGCACCTGACTAATCTGGTTCCGCCTTTGCTTTTCAACTCTTTATGCTACCCGGATGGTTTTATCCAAAGTTGTAAGGTTCTGTAGCTCTACGATGTTACTAATCTTAGTCCATAGCCTAGAGATGAATTGTGCTATAGTTCACATCTTAGGTTTGTCGACATCACATCGGATCATGAGCAACTAAAACTCTTGGACACAGTTGTCTATTGATCTATTACCTTGCCTCAAGTCTTAGAGCTGTCTAAAAGTGTTTCCTTTGTAGTGTTTGGGAATGAATGTACTTCTTAAGACTCTTCATTTTTTTCCATGTCTGGACTTCTCGTTTGGCTCTCTTGTAGATATTTTATAGTTTCTTCCACCACATTATTGCATATCTAGAAAAATTCAATGCAGCCATGCGAATATGAATGGTGTCTTCATAATCATAAAAATCGAATATCTTTTTTATCTTCTCCTCCCAGTCTAAGTGGTTCTCAGTAGTACCAGACTCGTTGAAGCTTGGAATCTATACCTTAAGATGTTCGGCTCCCCTAGGAGCTCTAAGCTTATGCTTGTCAACTCTAACATGCTGCTCCTTTTCTTGTTCATAATCTTCCACTTTGTTTAACTCTACTTGTCTTCTCGCAGCTCTATCGGCACAACGGGGTAGTGCTTGGTTCATAGGAAAGGCTTTTGGTGCTCGTTCATTCATCTGCCTTCTAAGCCTATCTCCTATTTCTTGACCCTATTCAATAACTCTCTCACGTGGCCCAGTCTCTAGAATTCTCTGTATTAAAGCAGCTAAATTAGCCACAATAGTAGTAAGGTCTTGTATTTGTTCATTAGTAGTACGTAGTGTTTGTTAGGTTACTTAACCATAACCATGGGCATCAATCTCGGCATCGTTAATTTCTCCTTGAACACTAAGATTCGACATTCTCATAATGAGGTTTTGAAAGTACTCTCCACATAAGAAATCCTTATACACATATAGATACCACATAGCTCTCGATCTCAATCTCAAGCTTTGATACCAAGATTATATGATGTGCCTAGAAGCTCAGTTATTATTGGGACTTATCATTGCAGATTCGAACCAATGGGTCCTTTGAAATATCGAAGAAAACAGAGTGAGTAGATATATGAATTAAGTAGAGTAGTTGACGTGATTTTGCTTAGAGGATATGACACACCAACGAATGCAACACGACTTGACACTTCACTTGATATAACACACAAGTTAATGTCAAGGTTCACCCGCCACTAATCTTGAGTTACTCGGCAAGATTAGATAAGAGTATATGAAAGTGGACTTGTATGGGGTTGTCTTACAAGGACATTATATTCAATGTTTTTGTGTCAAGTTAAATGATTTTGACTTACAAGGAGAAAAGGATAAAGGACTATTTATAGTAAATCCTTAGGGCAACATTATAAATAAAGAAATTTGAAGAAGGTATATACAAAAGGGGGATTCTTAGTACATGCAAAAAGAGGTAAAAGGGATAAAAGACAAAAAAAAAAAGGGAAAAATAGTACAATATCAAATGAAGAGGATAGGTAGCAGTATGACACTGGATTTGATAGGAATCGGGCTATTGGGCCTTTGACCTATAACTGAGCTTGAGGACTAGAAGGCTTGGCAAGGCGGATTCTTTTACTCTAGCCGACTCTTGCCGAAGCCGAGTACTTCTTTGCTCAGTTACTCTTTATGTTAAGCTAAATGATTGCCTATTTCTCGTAGATAGTATGCTAAGCAGCGAAAGGTTGAGAAAATAACCCATCCTCATTTACACTTGGCCAATTACTTACTCGACATTACCCTTACCGAGATGTAGAGAGAGAGAGTTCAGATTGACTCAGCCACCCTTGTTTGGATAAGTAAGTTGATCGTACTTTTTGTCTACATCTTCCAATGGTCTCGCCAATATAGCATTGCTACATATATTAAATCATATGTAGAATCCATTACACTAATGATTGTTTTTCTTTAATACTTACTTTTAGCCTTTTGTATCTTGTACATTATTTCCTTAGGAAATAATCTTTTTCTCTTTTCTCTTCTAGGCAAGTTTCCTTAACTTATGGGTATAAATACCTTGTAATTATAACTAAGATCATTAGATCATCATCAATACACTTAAATATGATCATTAATACACTTAAATACTTCTCCCTTATGTAAACACTACTTGTTTACTCTTAGCATGACTTTTATCCTAAGCCTTGAGCAAGACTAGGTGGTGAGTAACCTCATCAAACCAATTCATGTATCATATCAAATTGTGCTATGAATTCTCGGAAGTTTCATTGATGCATCATATCCTCTAGAGCTGTTTATGGGTTTTGCTTTCTTTTTTTTTTTTTTTTTTCATTCGCATTTGTCCTTTCATACTTTCCCCATCACTTCCTTTTCGAGCTTTCTGCAAGCTTGGACTCATCTAACGATTGGCCTTATCTATTATTGATTACGATTTGCATCATCTTGGTATTAGAGTAGAGGTTTCGTGTGAGTTGTAGTTGGTTCTTTTTGAAGTTCCATTATACTCTGTTCTATGTGTGTGAAATAGAGTAAGTTATTGTGTTCATCTTAGCTATTGTGTTTGCTAGTTGTTAATTTCTTGAAGTGTTTGTTTCAACTTTGAATCTGTGGAGAAAATGACAAACCTGAGTATGAACGTTGGTATGGGAGATGACAATAGTGGAGTTGTCTACCATAGATGACAGTTTTAAGAAACCTTGAGAAGCACTGACGAGAGACTTGACAAGGTAGTTAACTTCTTAGTAGATCTGACTTGAGCTGTTCATGCATTTGCTTGCCGACTTATTGAGGCTATGCAAAATACCCTATAAGCTGCTTAACTTGTTAGAGGTCAGAACCCGGCTCGACTAATTCGAGGTGGAGGAGTAGGTGGACGAGTGAGGAGAAGGATTGATTTGACAGACATATGAGAGGGGGAAGAAGAAGAGTATTTTGAAGAAAAACTCGTATAAGTCCTTAGAGCATCTGACTACGTAAAGCTTCGGATTCCAAGCTTTACTGGATGTGGGAATGCTGATGAATATCTGGAATGGGAAGAAGAAGTGGACTATGTTTTTTATTATTATTAGTACGAAGATTACGAGAAAGTGAGAATAGCTATTATTGACTTCTCCGGGTATGTTGCCACGTAGTGGAAGAATTTCTAAGCAATGAGGAGACGAGAAGGCTACTGAGAGATTAATACATGGCTTGAGATGAAGAGAATATTAAGAAAGAGATTTGTACCAGAAACTTACCTATAGGATACTTTTACTTGGCTTTAGGAGCTGAAATAAGGAGGTTGAATAGTTGATGAGTATATTCAAGAATTCCAAATGCTCATGATTCGATGTGAAGTAGAGAAGCCCCCCAACGGGAACAATCTCTAGGTTCATCATAGGATTAAGAGATGATATTTGGGATATTGTAGAACTCCAGTGATTTACAATAATGGATTAGGCCATCAGAATAGCCTAGTAAGTAGAAAGGCAAAGAAGGAGTTAAGTACCTGTTAAGATGCTGGTTACCCAACTTGGATAGATGAGTCACTAAGCTCAGATGAGTATCGAATTGAGCCAAAAGGTGGATGTTTGAGTTGATTAGAGAGGTTGACTTAACACCGAAGTGCTAACCTAAACTTATGAGAAGGGGTAAGGATTAGGAACGAAGACGAGCCAGATCAAGTGCATCAAGTGCCAAGGATTTAGACATATGGCTGCTTAGTGCTTGAACCGATGGACAATGGTCATCAAGGGAGACATCTTGAAGCTAGAGGTAAACAGTATAAATATGGAACCTAAGGAAGAGGAGATCATTGCTGAGACCAAAAATGCTGAGAAAGAACTAATTGAAGAAGATGTGTTCATCGAGGACTTCGATTGATTAATTACGGTTGTTTGATGCACAATGAATATAGAACCTTCACAAAAGGAGGAGTAAAGAGAGAATTTGTTTCATATCACCTGTAAGGTGAATAATTAGGTGTATGCCCTCATTGTGGATAGTGGAAGCTACACCAATTTGTCATCAACCGACCTTATTTCAAAATTGAAGTTGCCGATTGTTATACATCCAAAGTCGTATAAGTTGCATTGGTTGAGTGAGAAAGGGGCATTACATGTTACTTAATAAATATTACTGCTGATCACTATTGGGAATTACTTTGACTAGATTATCTACGACATACTGCCCATGTGTGCTTTCTATGTATTGCTAGGTAGGCCGTGGCTGTTTGATAAGAGGATTATCTATGACAACTAAAAGAACAAGTACATGTTTGAGAAGCATGATCGAAAGATCACACTGAACTTGATGCCATTGAGAGAAGTTAATAAATTGCAGATAAAACTTGCTCATAGATTGAAGAAGGCCTTGGTGTTGAGTAAAGTTGAGCTTCGAGAGGCCAACAATGCTGATGAGCCGACCCTTATGTTGGTCAGGCGACTATTAGAAATGAAGAAGTGGGGTAAACTACCTTAGGAGATTAGAGAGTTGTTGGACGAGTATGCTAAACTGTTTCTAGAATAGCTACCTGAAAGGTTGCCCCCTACTTGAGGCATAGAGCACTGCATTGAGTTAGTACATGGCACTATATTATTGAATAAACTAGCTTATTGGATGAATCCCGAGTAGGTTTCTCAACACCAACACTAGGTCAATGAGTTGCTAGAGAGAGGATATGTCAGAGAAAGTCTCAGCCCTTACGCTATGTCAACGCTTCTAGTGTTGAAAAAGGATGGAACTAAGTGAATGTGTGTTGATATTCGAGCCATGAACAAGATCACAATCAAGTACAGGTATCCTATGCTAAGATTGCAAGAAATGCTGGATGAGTTGAGTAGAGCCAAGGTTTTTAGCAAGATTGACCTTAAGTTTAGTTACCATCAAATTTACATGAGGCTAGTGGAAAATGACATTTAAGACTCGACATAGATTATTTGAATGGATGGTCATGCCCTTTAGCTTATTGAATGCCCCGAGCACCTTCATGAGATTAATGAATCATGTGTTGAGACATTTGATCAGCAGGTGTGTCATGGTCTACTTTAACGATGTCTTAGTCTACAATGTTGACATGCCGAGTCACTGTAAACATCTTCGAGCCTTTTTGGATATCCTCCGTACCGAGAGACTATTCGGTAAGATGAAGAAATGTTGTTTTTGCTAGGAGGAAGTAGTATTCTTGGGCTATGTAGTCAGTGGAGGAGGCTTATGAGTGGATGACAAGAAGATCCGAGCTATTGTTGCGTGGCCGACTCCTACTACTTGTGCTAACGTATGAAGTTTCCATGGATTGGCTTCGTTCTATAGACAATTCATCAAGAATTTCAATACCCTTACTGCACCACTTACTAAGCTAATGAAGAAAAACATTAACTTCCAATGGAGAGAAAGGGAAGAGAGGAGCTTTTCCGAGATAAAAGAGAGATTGACCTCTGCCTCAGTGTTAGTTATACTTGATTTCGAGAAAATATTTGAGTTAGAATGTGACGCATCAGGCATTGGGATAGGTGTTATCCTAATGCAAGAAGGCCGACCAATTGCCTTCCATAGTGAAAAGCTCAGAGGACCACAGTTGAATTACTTCATGTATAACAAAAAACTCTTGGCACCGATTTGAGTACTGCAAGTATGGTAGCACTATTTATTACTGAGAGAATTTTTCATATATACCAACCACAAGTCATTGAGGTACTTCCGAAGTCAAGCCAAGTTATCAAAGCGGTAGGGATAGGTTGAACTCCTTGAGGGATTCAATTTTGCAATAAAATATAAGAAAGGAAAGAGCAATGTCATTGCAGATGCTTTTTCGAGAAGACATGCACTTATGAATGAACTATAGACTAGGTTGTTTAAGCTTGTAAGTATCAAAAAACAGTATTATGAGGATTTGCACTTTGGACCCATAATTATGTGGTGCGTCAATGGAAGAACAATAGGTGAGTATCATATGGAGGATAGTTACTTGTTTCGGGGTAGAAAATTATGCATACCAACTTATTCCCTAAGGGAGCTACTAACCAGGAAAGCTTATAGTGGAGGACTCTTTAGATATTTTTGGTGAAAGAAGGATCTATGAACTATTAAATGGTCAATTCTTTTGGTTAAGAATGAGGAGAGATGTGCATCGAGTCATTGAAAGTTGTGCTATATACAAGAAGGCGAAGTATTGAGTCGAAAAGGGGATAGCAATGCCATTGCCTGTTCCGACAAAACCATGGATTAAATTGAGCATGGACTTTGTTTTCGAATTACCATGAACTACTCAAGGTAAAGATTCTGTAATGGTTGTCATCAATCGGTTCAGTAAGAGGGCACACTTTGTGCTTTGCTCTAAAACTAAAGATGCTTCAGTTATTGTTGCTCTTTTCTTATAGGAGATTGTATGGTTATACGGCATGTTGAGGAGTGTAGTTTCTAATAAGGACTTGAAGTTTATAAGTCATTTCTAAAGGACCTTGTGGTGTCGGATAAGGGCCAAACTACTATTAAGTACTTCTTATCACCCCCAAACTTATGGCTAAACAGAGGTGGTTAATAACACTTTGGGATCATTGCTCTAAGTTACAGTGGGCAAGAACTTGGTTGATTGGGACATCTGCTTACCAGTGATTGAATTCACTTACAACTAGATAGTGCATGATACTATTAAGCAGACTCCCTTTGAAGAGTTTTATGGTTTGAATCCTAAGTTACTCCTTTATCACACCCCTATACTTATACCTACACAAGAAGACCTTGACACGAGGGCTAGAGCACAATCCCTTCAACATATCTATGACAAGGTCACTTGGCACATCGACCACGCTGCTAAAAGAATGCGAGAGAAGACCAAGGGTAGGACGATAAAAAAATTTCAGTAGGGAGACTCGGTGTGGCTACACTTTAGTAAGGAACATTTTTTGAGTAAGAGGAGGAACAAATTATCTACTAAAGTTGAAGGATTATTCAGAATCCTCCGAAGGACTAATGATAATGCCTACAAATTGGAGTTGCCTAAGGATTATGGGGTTTCTAACACCTTTAACGTTGTTGACCTTAGTCTATATCACCCTGACGAAGAGCTCATTGAAGACTATTCGAATTTGATCCCAAATCCAAATCAAAATCAACCTAGAGGAAATGATAAGAATCGGGCTACTAAGCCTTTGACTCACAACCGAGCCCAAAGACTAAAAGGCCTAGCAAGGCAGATTATTTTACTTCAGCCAAAGCCGAGTATTTCTTTGTCGAGTCACTCTTTATGCCGAGTTGAATGACTGCCTATTTCTTGCAGATAGTTTTCCAAGTAGTAGAAGGCCGAAAGAACAACCGATCCTTATTCACACTTGGCTAATTACTTACTCAGCATTACCCTTGCCAAGATGATGAGAGAGAGAGTCCGAACTAACTTAGTCACCCCTGCTTGGACAAGTAAGCTGATTATACTTTTTGTCCACATCTTCTAATAGCCTCGCCAATACATTATCACCATATGTATAGAATCATGTGTAGAATTAGTTATACAAATGATTTTTTTTCTTGAATATTAATTTTTACCCTTTTGTATCTTGTACATTTTTTCCTTAGGAAATACCTTTTTTGTTTTTTCCCTTTTGGGCAAATTGCCTTAACTTATGGGTATAAATATCTTTATAATTGTATCTAGGATCATCATTAATATACTTAAATACTTCTTTCTTGTGTAAAAATTACTTGTTTATTCTTAGTATCACTCTTATCATAACCCTTGAGTAAGGTTAGGTGGCTAATGACTTCACCGGATTGATTTGTGCATCATATCAAATTATGCCGTGAGTCCTTGGAAGTTTCATTGGTGCGTCATATTCTCTAGAATTGTTTGTGGGTTTTGCTTACTTTTTTTCATTCACATTTGTCCTTTTGCACTTTCTCCATTACTTCCTTTTTGAGCTTTCTACAAGTTGAGACCCATCTAGCAACCGGTCTTGTTTGTTCTTAGTTACGGTTCACATTAGGATCAATACAAGGGTTCCTTAAGCATAGCAGGTGAGAGGAATCAAGGTGTTGCGGTGATAGAGAAGCCGAGACATGAAAGGATGCCATGAGAATTGGAAGGAGGTTGGAAGAGAAGTTCCTAGCTAGGAGTTAGTTGCATTTACTTGACAGGAGACTCAATAGTTGAAAGTCTGATTACTTGGCATAGAGCTCTTGGCCAAAGGAAAGTTGGCATTAGCACACGATAACAAACAAAGCATTATGTAACTACTTGGAGCTTTCATAGAATTCAGCTATCCTCCTTTAGCATATTGTTTCTCGTCATTGGTGGGTTGATGAGAGAAAATCCTTTGAGCGAGGGACTAGAGGTCTCTATGGCATATGTAAGTGATTAGGCTGGTAGTCGGTAATCCATCACAAAAGAAGTTAGGTTGTCTATTTTTCGTCAAATCTAGCTTGGTCTACACGTGTGTACAACTAGCAACGATACGGTCTTTACTTCAATGTTTGGGTTGGCAATTTGTTTGCCACACATAAATCAGCCACTATACGTGTGTTTGATTCCAATAAGGTATTTTTATCTATGAAGTAGAAAATATATTACAGAATAAAAATAGGCCTTAGCCTTTCAATTTTTTGCCTGCCGAACTCATCGACCAAAAAACATCGCACGTATGAGTAAATTAGGATGCATCAGGTCTGCTTACAAGCAGCTATTGCTCTTTCATCAATGGATAGCCATGATACTTCACAACAAATTTTAAACAATCAAGAAGGAGCCTGGAGTCTAGCATATTTTTAAGATTTCATACACATATGAGTTAAACTCTCGAACTGCATTTGTCAAGTTGGAGATTAGCAAAACTCAACTGAAGTTAGCCTGAATGTACATAATTCAGCACTCTGTACATAAGGAGCTTTGGATTTCCTCAACTTAGTGGGATTAGCAACTTGAGTCGGCACGACACATCGTGTAGATTAACTCGAATGTTTTGGACTTTCTCGGCATGGAGAAGTTCTCGACTCTGCTATGTAAAGAGCTTGGCAGTTTGAATAAAGTCGGCATGTATGCTAGGAGCGGCTCGGCATGTGAATTGCTTGGACTTTTTCGGCTTTATCGTATTCAAGTTGCAGTGCAGCTCAATTATAGAGCTCAGGATTGATCGGCTCAGCATCACCGAACCGCATAGCCATGGAAAGTAAGTTGACACGTAGATGGGTAGTTGCTCGGAAGCTTGGTAATCTCATCTCTGAGTGAAATTGAAGTTCGGATGTTTTCTCCATCTTCAGCCGAAGTACAAATGCTTAGACTAAACTCATTGCCATTAAGGATAGCGCATTTCCAACTGAGGCTCAACCAGTCCGCAATATGAGTTGTTTTCATATCCAACATTGCTATGTTTTTCTCAACACCTTAAAGTTCAATTGCCGCAATGGAGCTTAGAATAATTATGTTTATGCTATCTTTGTGTGGAGTGCTTATTTTAGTTATTTACTTGCATGAAATATAATGATATTTCGATTAGCTTGGCTTTGCTAGTTTGACCTTGAACAAGCTCGGAAGATGTTGCCTTCTACCAGGAGACAACATGATAACAACTACTAGGCACACAATCGGTAGCTCTGGCTACTTTAAGGAATTTGAAGTTATGCTCAACAAAGTCCGACCACTCACTGTTGCAACTTGGCAAGTTATGGTTTGTTCATCTTGGTAATTTGTGTAGGTGAGTTGGCAATTCGACCATTGAAATTAGGTGGCAAGTCGGCCAGGGAATTTAGTCGGCGAGTCAGCCAGGGAATTTAGTTGGCAATTTGGCCAAAAGGAGTTTACAGCGTAGACTCCTACTTGAGAAGGCTCGGCCATTAGAACAAAAAGCTGCTCTCTTGACGGACAAGCAGCTGGTCGGCTCAGCAATCTTTTCGAGGCTGCTTAAAGAAGCTCAACGAATTTTGGAGAGTGCTATAGTGGAGCTCGATTCAGATCAGGGGTTATTGATTGTTTCTTCTCGAAACCTGGTCAAGTACTCGGCTACCGAAGTTTGGGTCAGTAACTATAGTTGCTCTTCACGAGTTCATAGCATGGCCTGTTATTGGGGTTAAGAGCTTAGCCTTGGACTTAGTTCGACCATGCTAATTTCAGTCGTGGAGTTTCAACATTCACATCACTCAGCTTTGTTTGGCCTTCGCTACTTCGTATCACTAAGTTTGGTTATTGCTTGAAGGCTTGGATCGACAACGAAGTAAAAGCATCCGAAAAATCAGAATTGTCGTAGCTCGACATAGTTATTAAGTAGTTCGATTAGACTTGTTGCTTTTTGAAAGCTCAAATTGGAGCCCAGAGTGAAGATTGGAGTATGGAATGGGAAGTACATCTCGTGTATGGCTGTGGTTCTTGGCTACTTGGCACTTGGAGTTACTTGGCACACTTGGAGTTGATGGTTGGCTTACGAAGAAAGCTTCTGAGCGGTTGGCAACTACGAAGAAAGCTCCTCAGCCACTCGACATCTAGTTTGCCTAACTAAAGTTCAAGTCGACTCTAAGGAAGGAGTACTTACTCTGATCATCCTCTGATTTTCAAGTCATTGTTGAGCTTGGCAACATGGAGTTTGAGTTTGTGCTAGAGTTACTATGCTATGTCATGATGAAGAGTAGCTTAGTCGCTTATAGTCTTTAAAGTATTAACCACTTAGGTTGCTCAAACAAATTGGTCAAAACTTGACCCTAGACACCTTTATTGTAGAACTCGGTAAACATAAGTTTTGGAAAGCTCGAATCAACTCCATTTTAGCATAAGGCTTATACTATCGCATAATTGCTTGAAGCTCCATCTTGGCTTGCACACTAAATTGCTTGGTATTGATTGGGGTTTGACACCAATCAGAGCTTAACTTCAAGCGATCAGCACCATCCTTAGAGAATGATTTGAGCGTTTACCACTATTGTGTCGTATGTGAGTATGCGAGCTACTATCAACTAGCTATTGAACTTACGTGCCTAACCAAAGTAATGGGTTCGGAACTACTGACTACAAGCTGTTACCAATACTTAGGCACAAAGGGTATGAGAGCTTAGATTTGCTATCTTCATAGGGCCATATGGCATTATAGTAGCTCGACCTTAAAGGTTATGTAAGTCGGCTCCGATTTGGTCGTTATTATGGAGCGTGGATTGACATTTACTTAGCATAAAAACCTTGTCCTGTTCAACAGCTGTCCTAGCTGGCATTATACGTTGGATGTAAGTTCTCCCATAATTTCAGAGAACATGCAGGTGTAGTTTCAAAACATAACTGCTTCCTTCACCGCTTTTCTTCTCTCCTGTTTTTCCTCTTTCTCCCCCCC